>OX246743.1:830965-1251407 GCA_945910005.1 Isoperla grammatica | reverse complement strand
CGCCGTAGCCCCAGAGTAACGGATGACGCGCCGGAGCCCCAGTGTAACGGATGACGCGCCGTAGCCCCAATGTAACGGATGACGCGCCGGAGCCCCAGTGTAACGGATGACGCGCCGGAGCCCCAGTGTAACGGATGACGCGCCGGAGCCCCAGTGTAACGGATGACGCGCCGTAGCCCCAATGTAACGGATGACGCGCCGGAGCCCCAGAGTAACGGATGACGCGCCGTAGCCCCAGTGTAACGGATGACGCGCCGTAGCCCCAGTGTAACGAATGACGCGCCGGAGCCCCAGTGTAACGGATGACGCGCCGGAGCCCCAGTGTAACGCATGACGCGCCGGAGCCGCCCCCGTTTTGGAAACAGCATCCGGCCCGCACGCCCGAGCGTTTTTATTAATCAACCATATTCCAATAATAACGTGCGTGCGACCCTCTGCCAACCTTGGCACATTGTGTGTATACCGACGTGTACGATCCAGTGCCAACTTGATTTCTTCTCTTGGCAACGAACGAACGGAGCAAAAAACACCGAGGCGGTGGTCGGCTCATCCTCGGGGGTGGATCTAAACCCGAGCCGGTGTGTGACGTCATCAAACGGCGACGCCACTATTTATACACCAGTAGGCCGCGTCGTGCAGTGGCGTCGACATCGCGGTGCGTGTGCGTGTGCGTGTTGCCGTGTCAGTGCTCTCGCGTGCGATACCTTAGTGTACAACAGTGTGTTGTGTTCGACGTCGTTACGGCTAACTAAGGGATATCTTCGGATACTACAGTCATGTGAGTAAAACAGTCGGCTACTTTTATCTTGTAAGCTCTCGTTGGTCTCTCCAGTGCGTTATTTCCTTTGCTTCCAATGTAGAATGCCCAGGGTTCGATTCCCGGTTCGGTTTAGTGTTTTTTTTTTAACTTTAGAAATTTACTTTAGTCTATAGCGATGTGTGATACTGGTGCGTATTATGTAAACGGTGACCTTCGTATCAACGAGGTACATAATAATTGGTATACATATGTCCGCCACTGAAAATCAGTTCTTGAAACTGTGTGCACGGGTAGACAATACATACAAAGTTATTTATTTATTTTACTGTGACTAAAGACCAAAGGGTAGGTTATTCGTCGGGACCGCTTTGATTCAAATAGTCTGTCATGAGTCTTTCATCACTTTCTATCCTAAGAAATTAGAGTTTATTCTAGCCTACGTTTCGCTCCCGAGTCCTCACATATTAATTGTGCTGTTGTTGTTGTTGCAATATTATATAATTTGCGTCAATCTACATTTTCAGTTTCTTCAATACATGTTTATTATAACCCATGCGGGAATTTATTTGGTGAGCATCGCGTGAATATCACAGTTTCTTCAACACGATTACCGGTGTTAAGATCTTGTACTTTTATACGTATAGGTATAAATCATTACTCAGAATATTCCAGTATAGCAGCTATTTATTGTTTAATACACGTACAGTCACAGAGGCCTGCTACGATCAGCCATCTTGGCTAGAGACTCACTGCCTTCTAAGGTTCCTATTCTGGATACTACATCTAAATACTACATCTCCTTTACTTTATGTTAAAGAACACAGGGTTACTAGATCTAGGCTAACTTGTTAAACTCAAACCAAGATGAAATCACTTACACTGATTTACTGACAATGCTACTTCTGCTACATGTTGTACTAAGCACTAACTTCTAATGAACTAACGTAATGTCTAGTCATTCTTCTTACTTGATCTAACATTAATCTAATTAACAATCTGGATCTAACACTAATCTCTATATCTAGCTGGCATCCTGATTTCTCTCTTGGGCCTTGGAGATCTTGCAACGTTCGCTGGGCTGGAACCTGGCTCGGCTGATTCTATGGCTGGATCAGGTTCTTCCTGCGTTTGCGGGTATTGCTCCTCAGGCAGCTGCATGACAGGTGGAGGGTTATGCGACAACCGAAGATCTCGCCGGTTTCTCCTATACTCGGTCTGGTCTGCTGTCTGGACTATATAAGAACGGGGTGACTGATGTGTATCTGTCACTTTAGCCCTGTTCCATACTCCCTTCTGTTGTATCAATACAGAGTCTCCCACAGATAGTGGTGGAAGTTCCTTTGCATGTTGATTGTAGTACGTCATCTGTAGATTTTGTTGTGCATGTATTTTTGGAACCACACCCACTTCAACACTAGGTTGTAGAGCTCGGGTAGTGACTGGCAGTTTTGTTCGTAGCTTACGACTCATAAGTAACTGCGCAGGTGACCTATCAATCTTCGACGGAGTATTCCGGTATTCCAGGAGTGCCGTATATACATCCGTGTTTCCGTAGTGAGCTTTTTTTAGAATGTTCTTTGCAATTTGCACTCCTCTCTCTGCCATCCCATTTGACTGAGCATACCTCGGACTGGAGGTTGTGACGACAAAGTCCCACTCTTCAGCAAACTTACGAAATTCAGCACTTCCGTATGGCATATTGTCAGAAATAAATGTGTTTGGAATGCCGTTCCTTGCAAATATTTCTTTTAGTTTATTAATTACTTCTCTGGCAGTTTTCTCATGAATGTGTACTAGTTCCAACCAGTTGGAATAGTAGTCAACTACTACTAGATAGTTCTTGGAAGCAAACTCCAGGATATCAGATGCAACTTTTTGCCAAGGTCTCTCCGGTACTTCGTGAGGCATTAGAGGCTCCTTTGTGTTCTTCCTTTGATACCTTTCGCATACATGACATTTATTTACACAATCTTCTATCTGTTGTGCCATTCCTGGCCAATACATGACACTTCGAGCTTTTATTTTGCATTTTTCAATTCCTTGATGTCCTTCATGAATTATTTCTATCAGTCTTTTTCGCATGGATTCAGGTATTAGTAACCTCTCACCTATGAAAATCAAGCCTTCCGATATTGATATCTCAGTTCTATGCTTCCAGTAGGGACGTGCTACCATTGAGACTTGTTTAATTCGGTCCGGCCAGCCGTTCTGATGAAGATTCTTGACTTCCTGCATCGTCAAGTCGGTTTCAGTGGCCTTCTGTATTTCTCTCTTCTTTTGTGGACTGACGGCCAAATGTTTCTGGATAGAATGCACTGCTACGACTATCTCTGGGTCATCTCTGACTGGGTCAGGTAGAAATGCTCTTGACAACGTGTCAGCTACGAACATGAGCTTGCCCGGCACATGTATAACCTCCAAGTCATACCGCAATAGTCGCAACAGCATTCTCTGCAGTCGGCAAGTTACTTTACCAACTTCTTTCTTCACTATAGTAATTAATGGTTTGTGGTCTGTCTGAATGACCACTTTCCTACCATACACATACTGATGAAATTTTTCTACAGCGTAAACTATTCCTAATAGTTCTTTCTCGATAGTCGCATACTTCTTTTCTGTGCTTGTCAGCGTTCGGGATGCGTACGCCAGCGGATGTTCATCTTGCAGAAGACAGGCCCCAATTCCATCCTTTGACGCATCCGTCTGTATGACTATCGGCTTGTTTACATCGAAGTATGCCAATACTGGAGCGTGGCATAACTTCTCTTTGACGAGTTTCATGGCATTGTCATGTTCTTCTGTCCATTTCCAGTCAACATCATTACGTATTAGATTCCGTAGGGGTGCATTTATCTCTGATAACTTAGGAATGAAACGGGACACATAGTTCACCATTCCCAGAAATCGGCGCAGTTCCTCCTTGGATTCGGGATTTTCCATCTTGAGTATGGCCTTAACTTTACTTACGTCAGGCTTCAAACCCTCTGCACTTATGGTCTGTCCTACATATAGGACTTCTTTGACTTTCAACTGCAACTTATCCAAGTTAAATTTGACGTTGTTCTCAACTGCACGTTGCATAACTCTTCTTAATATCTGGTCATGCTCTTCAACTGAGCTCGCTGCAATTATCAGGTCGTCAAACACAATTTCTACACCGTCTATATCTCCAAAGATCTGAATAATCTTCTTTTGGAAGACTTCGGGGGCTGATCTGATTCCGAAGGGTAGCCTCCTGAATTTATATCTTCCGAAGGGTGTATGAAAAGTGCATCTATCGGAACTGTCTTCGTCCATTTTGATTTGCCAGAATCCATCTCGCATGTCGAGAATCGAGAAGATTGTCTTCCCATTCATCTTCACGGCAATGTCCTCTGCTGTAGGGATCTTCAGGTGTTCTCTCTTGATTGCACGGTTTAGGTCTTTCGGATCCAAGCACAACCTAAGACTCCCATCTCTCTTTTCAGCAATGACAAGGCTATTGACCCATTCCGTTGGACGTTCCACTTTTTCCACTACTCCTATCTTCTCAAGCCGATCTAAAGTCGCCTTTAGTCTTGGTTGGAGACTATAAGGTACATTTCGAGGAGCGTGAATTACTGGAGCTATTGTCGAATCAAGTTCCATGTGATACTCGAACGGCAGTTCACCTAGTCCATGAAACACACTTTCGTATTCTTTGACAATGTCTTCCTTAGTGAGTCCACCTTGAATGACTGCATCGACACGTCTGACTAAATCTAACTTAATGCATCCATCTAAGCCTAGGAGTGGCTGTGACTTCACTTCAGTTATCATAAAGGACAGGTCCACTTCCTTCTCCTTACCTTTTGAGCACTTCATGTCGACAGTACCTACTGGTTTTATCTTCTCGTTGCCAAATGCTGACAGAATGGTGCTAGTTGGAGACATTTCCCATTTATTACCATTCAGCTGTTCTAACACATTTTGTGGCAGCACATTTACCTCAGCGCCCGTGTCTAATTTGAATTTCACGGTACGACCGCCAATGTTTATGTCTGCACACCATGACACCTCGTTTATGGCACCTACATGCTTTACTTCACTAATTACATACTCACTGTCGGAGTCATGTTGTTCAACCGTCTGTACTACTTTTTTCCGTGCCACTGCTCCTTTCTTGCACACTTTGGCAAAGTGGTTCTTCCCATTGCAGTTTAAACACTCCTTACCGTAAGCAGGACACGATTTTGGCTTATGCTTATAGCCACAGTAAGTACATGTAGCATTTGGAGAGTCTTCTGTCTTCTGATAATGTTCCTTCTTCTGGTAAGTCTCTTTCTTCTTCTGGTTTCCATTTTTCTTCTTGACAGTATTTACCTGTAGCTCTTCTCCTTGTAATGCTTTAACATGTCTGTTGCTGAGCTCTGCCGCTCTGCACATCTCTGCTGCCGCTTCCAGACTAATGTTTCTCTTCTCCAACAGGCGTTTCTGCATGGCTTTGTCCGCTATTTTCATTATTAGCCGATCTCTTATGATACTGTCTCTTCTGTCCCCAAAATCGCAGCTTGCAGCTTTGGTTTTAAGGTTGGTGAGAAATGTTTCAAAAGACTCACCTTCCTGCTGTTTGACCTTGAAGAAATTAAATCTTTCAACTGCTAGGTTCAATTGAGGAATGCAATAATCCTCAAATTGTTTTAGCACATCGGCAAACACTTCTCTACTCGTGGACTCAGGAAATACAAAATTGTCAAATATTTCCTGAGCACCGTCCCCCAGAAGGTTTAAGAGTATCGCTATTTTTCTCTTATCTGACACCTTCTGCCTAGTGTCGCCGTTAGCGTTCGTTATTTCTTCCAGAAATCCTGCAGCCTCCATGTATACAATGAACTCTGATTTCCATTTTTTCCAGTTAACGCCCTCCCCCTTTAGCTGCAAAGGTGGAGGCGGGCGAAATAAAGCTTCCATCTTCAATTTTGTTTTTCACAGGTTGGTATTACTCGTGAAGATACAAGCGCTAGCTTCACACGCGCTTATTTTCACAACAGCTCGCAGGAGCATTTCCCGATCACGCAGCTAGCTTCACACCAACCAACTTCGCCTAGGACGCTATTCGTATTTCATAGTTCAGGACGTTTGTATCACTGACCTGACTTCAGACTTCTGACACCATGTTAAGATCTTGTACTTTTATACGTATAGGTATAAATCATTACTCAGAATATTCCAGTATAGCAGCTATTTATTGTTTAATACACGTACAGTCACAGAGGCCTGCTACGATCAGCCATCTTGGCTAGAGACTCACTGCCTTCTAAGGTTCCTATTCTGGATACTACATCTAAATACTACAACCGGGGTATGTATAATATAATGTTCTGCATAGCTGGTTCGGTTATTTCCAGTTGTGGGAAGTTGTGGTTGGGACCTTAGAATGGTTAGAATCTTGGCTGTGCTTGGATGTTATGTTTCATTTTTTCATCTTGATACACGGTTAGCATCGTTGCCAAAATATGGTCGTCATCCACTAAATTAGCCTACGGGAGCTGTATTAGTATTACCTACCATCATAAGGTAAACCCGTCCTTGTGGCCGGAAGACGATACCGCCGTGACAGCAAATACTGTAATAGACGCTATCGCTTAATACAGGAAAGTGGCCGGTAAATCGCGAGACAAGTGACTACAGCGCTCCAAGCGGCGCTGGCGTGATCGTACTACTTGTTGTTCATGGCTAGGCGTGCGGTTTTCTTCAGATTCATTTGCTAAATGTCGAATAATTATGTCCGGAGGTATTTGCGCCGTTGCAATGATTGTGTTCAAGTGTTTTTAAGTAAGTACTTCAATGTACTTATTAATTGTTATGTGAAAGGTGCGAAAGAGATTGCTGGCAGGCATGTTAAAAACAAACAAAATGTCAAAGCTAAAAAGATAATGCACAAACGATCAAAGATAGTCTGACCTAAAAATATTATATCACAAGTCCAAATGTAAATAGGTTTGTTCGTTTGTCCTGGGATCATTACTTCAGGAGTAGCTCAGTCAGGAGTACTCAATACTACTCCCATTTCCGTTACAATAGGGAATATGCGACATCTTTTTTTTTAGCATTTTACTAGATTAGGATTAACTTCCTGAATACAAAAATATTTTATTTCGATGACATAGAATAAAGTTTCATTTATAAAAACGAGCTGAAAGTTTCACACATATTTATGGCGGGAAAAACGGGGCATACGTCTCTTTCCATGTATCAGCAATCAACCAATCATAAAATTATAAATAAAATAACGCTTAGTTGGAAATTATCATATCCAAAATCATATAAAAATTGAATGAATGTCTAGTACGCCTAATAATTAATTTTGAAGCCCAATTACTATTAAAAACAATAATACCAAACCTATTTTCATAAAATATCAGTAAATATTATGTGTTGTTATTTCTTATCAAGCAGACTTGACAACGGCGGTCACATACAGTTTAAAAATAATATTGCGGGAAACAGATAATCAAAATCTTTGAACATTTATAGAAGTATAATGAGTTAATTTTAAAACTTTTAAATTAGGTTTATGATGTCTTTAGATGAATAACGATTCAGAGCTGTAGAAAATTCATGCACATTCCCTATTACGTATTTCCGGATTACTCCTGGCGTAAAATACTCCAGTTGAAGCAGGACAAACGAACAAACCTAGTGTGTTGCATACAAATGTAAATAACCTGTAAATATTATAGTTATTATAGTTATAGTAGTTTTTCTTTTAGTTTGCCGACACTGAATGAAATATTTAAATGTATAGGCATCTATGTTTTAATTACATTGACAGTCCCAAGGTTGGCTTGGATTTTTTTTCTTACGTATTGGGAAAAAAAATTGGGGTGGACATTTATTTAAAGGCTGGTCCACACAGATTTTTTAAGCATAAGATTTAAGGTTTAACGCGTAGTCGTAAAATTGGATCATAGGAAACACGTACTGGCGTTCACACAAAGTTTTAGTTTTAAGACATTGTTTTCATTGTTGTTCTTAAAACAACATCTTAAAACCTTAAATCTTATGCTTAAAAAATCTGTGTGGACCAGCCATTATGTGTTCTTCCTCAAACCAAATTTATTATCACTGTTCCTCTCTTCTTATATCATATGCTATAACACTATGGATAAAATAAGCAAGAAGTCCCTCATCCTATCATCCCATGCATTAGTGTTCCACTGCTTCACAATATCTTAAAGTGGTATGCCTAATTTTTTTTTATATCTGCTCCCTGTGTCCAACAATGAAGTCGGGAAGGGGATAGGAAATTAATCCCATCATATTCTGGCCCTTAGGTACATCGAAGCCGGCTGGCCATGCCTGACGCTTCTCTCATGTTAAATAATGATGTTAAATGATTTAAGTGAGTAAGAGTTTTAGTGAAAGATCATATGCTAGCACAGCACTTTCCACAGGATTTCTTTCACATGCCAAATTTCCTAGGTTAGCCTCCTGCTAAGGAGGCCTGCTTTGTCCTACTTACTTACCTTACTCTTTTGGAAGAATGTTGGCCTACTTATTTATTATATAAATATAATATAACGAAATGGAATTTCCTTCCACTCACTTTTTTGCATAACACGACCAATGGTATTACCGTACTAGTTAATTTCAAATACCCTACCAAGTATATTACGAGCATTACGAGTATTCTCCTGCTTGTCACGTAAGCGATTGCGTAATACTAAACAAGCATTTGATTTGAGATGTCCACTACGGCTTCAGAATAACATTTTGTTCAAACTCTGAAACTTTCCAACACCGAAACGTGTAAATATGTCGGAACGAAACAACTAAACACACACCAGGATTTGAAATCCGCGGTCAATCATCACGCCAGCGCCACCGGGAGCGCTGATGAGCGTGTCTCCTCTCCACACAATAGAAAAGGGGCGGAGTTTCCTGTATTAAGCGATAGCGTCTAATACAGTATTTGGTGACAGTTGCTCACAGCTGAGATGATACGTGTTGCGCGCGCATCATCGATAGTGTGGATGTTCGCACAAGCCCTGCTTACGCAATCACAATGAGGAAGATTCATTTAAAAGTAAAATATATGTATTACCATCAGAAATGGACTCGGTATTGCAGAATTGGAAGAAAATCAATACGGTAGAAATGGGTCGAAAATCGATTTCAAAATTGCCCCCCCCCCCCCCTCAAAAAATAAAACTTCTTTTCAGACAACATCTAACCGGAAAATGAATTGTCGTTGCAAATGGACTCGTAGGCCTTACAAAAAATGATAAAAATCGGTACGATAAAAGTGGTTCAAATGTAGATTCGACGATAGAGATCCTGAGTTGAATAAAGTCATGTAATAAAAGGCGCTCATAGTTGTTGAATGGGGATTTGTCTATGCGGTTTTGGAAATTTGAACGATATTGGAAAGTTGAAAAATATTTTCCAGTCGTATACATGTAGGTAGACGAATAAGGTCTCTGATTTTGAGTTCAGGCGGTGATACTGTCCCTTTGTTCCATATAACTCTTGATACTGCATGGTATAGATAAGCGAGTCGGAGCCAATCAGCGGGTGGCTACTTCCGAGTTAGCCGAGCCTCACTCATCTATGCCGTCAGCATCCACAAGGTTGCTGCGGAACCCTGTGTTCCGTACAACAACACTTGACTGCTTGTCGTGGGCGTGGACGCTCTCATAGTCCACAAGGTCCACAGTCCACATGTGGTCTCAGTGGTCTCAGTGGTCTCAGTGTCCACAAGGCTGCTGTGGAACGACTTTAGCAACAGAGTTCCCTGTGTTCCATACAACAACACTTGACTGCTTAGCGTGGGCGTGGACGCTCTCATAGATGGGTGTGACCCGTCTTGCGTGCACGTCACTGTATGACGCCACGTGCGTGCGTGGTGCGTGTGTTTACACATGGGCCTGACGGTGCGTGTCTCTCTACAGGAAGGAGGGGGGTAATACATCATACAGGGGAAGAATGTTCAGGAACTATTGTAAGATCTTCACTTATTTCTTGAAGCGCTAACGTTGTGTGTGTAATATGTAAAACATTTCTTTGTGATTTCCCGGAGTGAGAATTGAATCGAACTCTCAATGTATATTGATGATTCGTAGTTACTATTCAAATTATAATTCATCTTGAAGATGGTTCCTCATGATGGTTAGTTGGGTTCAGTTTATAAGGAAGTGGAAGTATGCCTAGGTTGAGCAGCGGGGATCGAACACGCAGACTGCCGAGCGAGAGTCTCGAGATTGAGCCACGTCCGACGGTATTTCCGGTTCCACCCCCGCCGCCCCTCGTAGGGGTGGGGGGAGGCGGCAGTGTGAGACTGGCACGACGGAAATAACCACCAAACATTGTACTTGTGGCTCTACACTACACCCATGAGTTGCATTACGTAAATAGCCGACCAAGACACTGCCAGAGCCGCCGAATGCGTCATGGGCAGAACTGTTGCCTGCTTCACTTGTATCGCTAAACGTTGTGTGAGCGGGTGGAAAAGGAATCTTCTTCGCCGGGCCCGTATGTTTATACAATATTGGGCCCATTACAACTCTCCAAAATTCTACTCGCTAGCTCGCAACTTGCGAGTGACTTTTGATAGGTTGCGAGTAAACCTTGTTTATATCTTAAAGTACCATTATTCTCATTAATCATACGCTATGCATTATTGACTATCGTTTTATTGGTTTTTATGACAAGATATTACCTCAAAACACGTTTCAGGCCATAATGCAGGATGGGCCCTACAATGTGTTTCCCTCCGGCCCTGACCCCAGCCAGCTATATCACCCACCTCGTTGCGAGTATAAGTTCAATGTTGCGAGTGGACAACGGAGGGTTGGCCAAATGACCTGCTTGACCATGAGCTGTGTTGTGAGGACACGAGCATGCCTGAGACGGATAGTGTTGGGAATCGAACCCGGAACATACGGAATATCCCTTGCGACATCACTCGTCATAGCAACCTCGGCACATATACTCGTCTCAACGTGACTTCAGATCTTTATGCACGCTGTTGCAACGAAAACAACAGATTCCTGGCGTTCGTTTACACGTTCGTAAAGGTAGTCTTCCGCTTAGGCCCAGTATTACCATTGAGATTGTTAACAAACCCAATGTGTCTACCTTTTACCAACGGGATTAAGATTTACAAACAAAAATCAATAAATTATACGTTCTAGAAGTGTACTGATGATACGTTTGCTATAACCTGGAACCTTTTAATGCCCGAAATTCATGGACTGCTACCTTATCGTGGTGGGCAGGTTTGTGCGCTTTGATGATTCGTGGAGCTATGCCGGCGGAAGCGTATGCTTCTGATAGGGCCACCCTAGCCGGACAGGTCGAGGGGTAGAAGTCAGACGAAGTGCAGTCTACAACCTCACCACTCCTTTTCCTCCCACTTCCCCTATCCTCCCCGCCCTCCCACTTGCCCCTTTCCTCCAAAAAGCCCTTTGTTTCATATTCATATTTCACACACTCATCGTCTCGATTAGCCACGTTGCAAAAATATGAGACGTTAAGCCCAAATATCAATCAGTCATCGTAAAGTCGATATATTATTACAGTAATCCCGATGCTGAGGTTCAGGGACGCAACGGATACCCCTGTCTGTGTGCTGGTGCAACGCACTCGACGTTTCAATGGCAGAACGGCGCAAGGATCGGCCGCCAACTTCCGTGTTCCGTGTGTGTTGGAAATAGAATGCGGACAGCCGCGCATATGTACGGTCGGTACAGAGAGAACCTTCATGACCGAGCGGTACAGCAGGTGACAACTCCTCTGTGCGAGTCTTGCAATAGCGTCACGACATGCAGACTTTTCATTATTCACGATATAAATAGGCCTAATAAGGATCATGTCAATTAGTAATAAATTTCGGTCGATATCGAGTCGAAAATAATGTATGAATAACATTTCGATCCGTGTGAATCGATAATCGATTAAACGGCATGTTTTAATGAAAACGAAGATAACAACATACTTTGTCCCTCGTGAAACCACAAACACGACGCGTTGACCGAAACTGGCTAAAGTACAATCTATCTGTATTGGAAATTATCCGCAATCGATAATAATCGTTAATTGTTCTTTAGGTTGACTATTTCCAAGAACAGCGATATATAATCACTTGACATACATATTCTGTACAAAGGGAAGATACGTACGTGTTTTCAACTGAAAATTCCGGGAACCAAACTATAACATTGTTAACTTCTGTGATTGTCGAAAGCGGCCACTTACGCGACATGCAGAGTAATTTACCTCCTGTGATCGGGCCTTGCCGTGCCAGCGCAGTCAGTGGTGCCATCTCGTGCCAGGGGGGCGAATCACTGTGATCGACTCACTTAGCGCGGGGAGAAACTATCGCAGCGTTCATTGCAACGTGAAGGGAGATATTTGGTGAAATTTATTTCGAAACATAAAATAATATGTATGATTGATTGTAATAGCGCTAAAACATCTCCTTCGTACGCGTTGCACGATCTGCTTTTTGTTTTTCGTAGATTTACGCTAATTCGGAATAACTCAAATTATTTATTATTATAGTTAGGCATTTATATATACGTTATATATACTGTTATCTAGTGGATTTTGTGGAATGACTACACGAACTATGGAATTAAAATCATTAATTCAAAATTAATTAATATTAGGTTTCTTCGTTTGTCTTACCTCAACAGGAGTATTTTACGCCAGGAGTAATCCGGAAATACGTCATTGTAACGGAAATGGGGGTAGAAATCACAGTTACTCCCACTTGGACAAAAAAACAGGAGTTGTCTCAGTTGAGATCGTTTCAGTTGTTCCTCCTACTCCTTCTCGGGAAGCAGATGTAAAAACCTTACTCCCATCACAGTTGTAGTAAGTTACCACTGGACAAAAGAACTTGTCGCAGCTACTCTCATCACACTTACTCCAGAACAGAAAAACGGGGTTTTCGTAATACCGTACTCCTGGAGTAATGATCACAGGACACACGAACAAAGCTATTTACTTTATAAGGACTGAGAGTTACGAAAATATAAACCCCAAATCTAAACACATGTTTGTTCGCGTCATCCTCGTCGCTGGCGTGCGTGACGACCTGCGTGACGACGTGCGTGACGATTTGCGTGACGACGTGCGTGACAATATGGGAGACGACGTTTGACAATAAAGGACGACCAGCGCATGCAGGACTCGAACCCAGGTCCCTTGGCTCCGAGCCGCGCTACATTAAAACACCGCAGTACATAAAACAAGGAACGATCTCATCTTTATTGTCGCTGTATCGCGAAGCTGTATAGACACAACACACAAGACACAAGACAGGCTCCCGTCTATCTGGCCTGGCTTCGTGTCACTCACACGGGCGTGCATGGGGTATAAATAGCGCGAGGAGAAATAAATCTATCAATCAGCTAGCTAGCGGGGCGCCTTGTTCACACACACATCATAGGGGTCGCAATGAAGCTAAACGGCAGCGGGCCGGGGGTGATGTTGGTTATCAAATGCCGCCCCCGGTACACTTTCCTCCCTTCCCATGGCGCGCGGGCCGGGGGTGTTGGTTGGTGATCAAATGCCGCCCCCGGTACACTTTCCCCCTTCCTATCTCTAACCGGGGCTCGAAACTAGTAGCTCGTACGTTGGACTAACTTCGCCTGTATTTACAATGCAGTTAGGTCATATGACGTCGGCTGAATCAGATCCATTGTACATCGCCGGGGTCGTCATAAGGGAATCCCAAATCGGGTAGGGGGGGAGGGGGGTAGTGGCAAAGAGGGCCTGAAGTATGAAGAAGGTAGAAAGGGGAAATGATGAATGCTATACGTGAGATAAAGGAGATGTACGGTAGCCCTCTTTGCGGGCACCGGTCACCACGAGGAGGGACCCCCCCCCCCCCCCCCCCATCAACGTTATTGTCGTCTGGTATTCCGGCCACGTGCGTGCGCGTGTGCCGCTCGCATACACGCACGCAGGTATGTGTGTGGGTGCGCGCGCGGCTCTCTTGTCAAGCACGTGGCACGTCTAGAGTGATATTCAACAGCCGTGTCGGCTACACGTGGACATGCCACGTGCGTGCGCGTGTGCCGCTCGCATACACGCACGCGCACGCAGGTATGTGTGGGTGCGCGCGCGGCTCTCTTGTCAAGCACGTGGCACGTCTAGAGTGATGTTCAACAGCCGTGTCGGCCACACGTGGACATGCCACGTGAGTGCGCGTGTGCAGCTCGCATACACGCACACGCACGCAGGTATGTGTGTGGGTGCGCGCGGCTCTTTTGTCAAGCACGTGGCACGTCTAGAGTGATATTCAACAGCCGTGTCGGCCACGCGTGGACATGCGACGTGTGTGCGTACATGTTTGGTATTGTTTGCGTCGTACGAAGCTGTCCTGCTTCCTATAGCTCCATATCTCTCATAATGTATGTTCGAGTGGGTGCTAATCCATACAGGTGGTATAGGCTAATGCCATTGCCATCGAATGGCATATATAATGTGAATATGCTAATAAAGAGCAAGGACTTTACCGGCAATGTTGAAATAGTGTTCTTTTCTCCCTCTAGAACAGATTGTCACATTTGAAAAATGATGTCCATATTGGCGATTGTATTCAGGCCTAAGTTCATCTTTTTGGTTTCGTTTATATAGAAATATCTCGATTATTGCAATCATGTTATTCGAGACGATGAGGAGAGATAGAGAAGATGACAAACCGCAGATTGCACAACACTAAACAAAAAAGAGAGATTATAGATGAAAGACAATAATGAATGACAAATGACATGCAAGGGAAAACGGGAGATGGGAGACAGGACTCAATCCCTGCCCTTCCCAAGCACATGACGAGCGTACTCGGGCCGACTGCCAAGATAGTTGCCTCCATTAGGTCGTGATACCTATAGTCTACACTATGAACTCACATTAGCGTAGAATCGCAAATACATAATTAAGTATAGTGACGTACATCGCTGGTCTGGGCTCTGAACCCAAGACGCGCGTCTGTTATACCTCACCACGGCATCTCGTGGTGCGCGGCCGACGTCAAAGGTATTTATTACCTCATTTCCCGTCTATATGTGACGGAGACTGTGAAATATAGGTGTATATACGAGTGTAAATCTACACGTCTATGTGGGTGGGTGGGAAAATATCAATTATGCCATCAAAAAACGTTTCTATGTCTTGATTTCTGATTCTGATTATCTTCGCAATTAATTGTGACCGGCCGGAGAGCCGAGCAATTGCTCCGACGATCATTTTTCCAATTGCGCCAGCATATTTCCGATATCTGTGCAAGGAGGTTAAGTTTTGGCGCACCGAGAAAAAATGTATTCCCGTGGCGCTAACGGGATGTGAAGTTTGCCGCGTTGTGACAATTTATATAATATCCGTTATGCCAACAGATGTTTGTACCTGCAAGGGTCGAAAGTTTCGTAAGGTAAGAGCACTGGAAATATTTTGTTGGTGCAATCAGTAGGTAGTAGATAGATGCATACATTTTACCGGAATTTACAGAATTAAGTCAGTTTTAATGGGATCAGTTACAACCGACATATTCATGATGGGGTTGTTATGATTACGCTGTCGCTTATTGTTGTTTGTATGCGTGTCTTCATGTGTCACGTGAGCTAGCGAGTACCACTAGGCCTAGTGTACCTTGTACTCGTACTCACGGCTAACAGTACCATCACATGCGCTACGTGACTGAGCCACTCCCAAGACATTACGCACCCGACGAATGCGCTCCAACTGATTCCTGATACGCTGGATGAATATGTAACTAAACCAAACACACAAGACTCGAGTGTTCATGTTTTCATTGTATATCACGGTGGCGTAGGGTTGAGTCAATGCGGAACATCGCAAATGCTGTTATTGAGCGTTTACTTGGCGGTCAAGTGTTCTGGGTACGGCGCCTGCTAGACGTGGGTTAGGCAACCACCGCAACGTGCGTGTAAGCAGTGTTGCCTACGTCGTAGGCGCACCCTGGATACTGGACGGTGTAGTGTGGTGTAGGGTTATGGGTACGGCGCCTGCTAGAGGCGGGTCAGGCAACCACTGCAACGTGCATGTAAGCAGTGTTGCATACGTCCTAGGCGCACCTTGGATACGTGACGGTCAAGTGTTATTGGTACGGCGCCTGCTAGAGGCGGGTTAGGCAACCACTGCAACGTGCGTGTAAGCAGTGTTGCCTGCGTCCTAGGCGCACCGTGTATACTAGACGGCCGGCCTGGCGGAAGAAAGTTGAGACCTGTTGGTCTTCTTATGTCTGTATCAGGCTGTGGAGGGCCGTATTGGGGCCCTTAATCGGCCTTTGCGCCTCCGGGCGAGTAAATTACTATCAATATGTAAATAATTGTACTCATTGAGAGCGCAACGCACTAGAACGCACTAGAACGGTGTAGCCGCTTTCAGAGTAACGCAGTCTCGACTGAGTCGGTTTACCTCAGTCATGGGATGCCAGTCGTGTTCGAATATCTACTTCTGGGCCCAGGTTAGCGAACAACTCTACCCCCGGCCCCTTTTCACCCTTTTTATTACAACGCTTATATTAACTTGCCTTGTTTGTCTGGACGGAATCTTTGAATCGATATTCCACCTACTTTGAGATGTCCGATCAAGCTGAAATTTTTTACACAGACGTATTCCTGATGACAATACATGAATCAACTGTCATATTTACTAAATTGTCAATTAATTCATCATAATTAATTAATTAATTAATGTTTTACATGGAAATCGATGAATCTTTGAATCGATATTCCACCTACTTTTTAATGTCCGATCAAGCTAACATTTTGTACACAGACGTATTTCTAATGACAATACATGAATCAACTGTCATATTTACTAAATTGTCAATTAATTCATCATAATTAATTAATTAATGTTTTATACGAAAATCGATGTTTAACCCACTTTCCAACGTCAAATCGAGTTGAAAGTTTTCATACAGACGTATTCTTAATGACAATACACAACTCAATTGTCATAGTTACTAAATTTTTAATTAATTCATCATAGTTAATTAATTGATGTTTTATATGGGAATCGATGTTTAACCCACTTCCCAACGTCAAATCGAGTTAAAAGTTGTCACACAGACGTATTTTTAATGACAATACACGAATCAATTGTCATATTTACTAAATATTCAATTAATTCATCGTAATTAATTAATATTTTATATGAGAATCGATGTTTAACCCACTTCCGAACGTCGAATTGAGCTGAAAGTTTTCCCATAGACGTATTCTTAATGACAATACACGTATCAATTGTCATATTTACTAAAAATAGTCACTTAATTCATCATAATTAATTAATGTTTCATATGGAAATCGATGTTTCACCCACTTCCCAACGTCAAATCGAGTTGAAAGTTTTCACACAGACGTATTCTTAACGACAATACATGATTCAATTGTCATATTTACTAAATAATCAATTAAGCCATCATAAATAATTAATTGATGTTTTATATGGGGATCGATAAAACACTCACTTTCGAACGTCGAATTGAGCTGAAAGTTTGCGCACAGACGTATTCTTAATGACAATACATGAATCAATTGTCATATTTACTAAATAATCAACTAAACCATCATAATTAATTAATCGATACTCGATATATATTCGATTGCAAGATTCTTTAAGACTAAAAAGTATAAAATAATATTACATGAAAAAAATATTTAAAAAAAAAAAACGCTTATATTTAAATGCACTAAAAAGTAAAAAATTAATTTTCGCCCAACAAATTTTTGCCTCACTCGGAAAATAAAAGCGTTGGGCGCTTTCCCTGCATAAACAGCAGAATACTGCAATCTATGTCAATACCGAAAGCGCCCAACGCTTTTATTTTCCGAGTGAGGCAAAAATTTGTTGGGCGAAAATTTATTTTTTACTTTTTAGTGCATTTAAATATAAGCGTTGTTTTTAAAAAAAATATTTTTTTCATATAATATTATGTCCTTTTAATCTCTAAATACTCCAAATTATATCCGCCCTCCAGTCTCCTTCACAAGGTCCAGGGTAGCTCTGTAATAGGTGATTGCTAAATGTTGGTGTCTGATATAGGTAGATAATTACTACGTAGGCCTATACATGCAGTTTTGAAAAAGTTTTGACTTCAGTGAAACCAAATCGGTGGTGTGTATACATGAGAGTGACCTCAAAACGTTTTCAAAACTGTTTTTAGTTCTTAGTACGGAACGTCACATGTCTCGATTCAGTGGAGTGTATACATTACTACGTTTACATGCAGGTTTGAAATCGATTTGAGAACGTTTTGAGTTTTCAAAACAGCATATAAACACTTCGAAAGTGGGTTTGGATCGGTTCGAGTCACGCCTGTTTGCTCGCAGGGGTGACTTGAAAACTAGTTTTGGAAACTGCCATGTAAACACCCCACTGCCGCCAATACGTTTCGACTTGGCGGGCTCATTAGCAAACTAAACCGGCGGTGGCAGTGCAAAGTGAGGTTAGGTTCTCACTTTTCTACCGCGCTTGTATCTTCTAGATGGTAATATATTATATTTTGAAGTCGCAAGTCTTAAAATATAACAAATGTGTGAGGATTACATGTTGTGACAGCTAAATGTGACAGCTTTGTTGTTTTGTTGTTGTTGTTGTTGTTGTATAGATTACCCGCACTGCCCTCTCTGTTGTTCCAATGTCTCTTTAGAAAGCAGTGAAATGTCTTATTGTAAGTGGCGCTGTATACCGGGAAATGTACGAACTAAAAAATGGTTTGAGAACGTATTCAGATCGATGGCATGTAAACGATCGACGGTTTTGGTTTGACTTGAGTCAAAACTTTTTCAAACCTGCATGTAAACGTAGTACATGACAGTTTTGAAAACTAGTTTTCAAGTCAAACCCGTGAAAATTGGGTTTGACTTTAACCGATTCAAACCAGTTTTCGAGGTGTATACATGCGGTTTTGAAAACTCAAAACGGTTTGAAATCGTTTTCAAACCTCCATGTATACGTAGTATATTACTACGTTTACATGCAGGTTTGAAATCGATTTGAGAACGTTTTGAGTTTTCAAAACAGCATATAAACACTTCGAAAGTGGGTTTGGATCGGTTCGAGTCACGCCTGTTTGCTCGCAGGGGTGACTTGAAAACTAGTTTTGGAAACTGCCATGTAAACACCCCACTGCCGCCAATACGTTTCGACTTGGCGGGCTCATTAGCAAACTAAACCGGCGGTGGCAGTGCAAAGTGAGGTTATAGGTTCTCACTTTTCTACCGCGCTTGTATCTTCTAGATGGTAATATATTATATTTTGAAGTCGCAAGTCTTAAAATATAACAAATGTGTGAGGATTACATGTTGTGACAGCTAAATGTGACAGCTTTGTTGTTTTGTTGTTGTTGTTGTATAGATTACCCGCACTGCCCTCTTTGTTGTTCCAATGTCTCTTTAGAAAGCAGTGAAATGTCTTATTGTAAGTGGCGCTGTATACCGGGAAATGTACGAACTAAAAAATGGTTTGAGAACGTATTCAGATCGATGGCATGTAAACGATCGACGGTTTTGGTTTGACTTGAGTCAAAACTTTTTCAAACCTGCATGTAAACGTAGTATATGTGTATTCACATAATGCTCGTGGCGGCCATTTAAGCCATATAGTGTGCCCAAACGGCATGGTTGCTTATTATTCCACATTACATTGACATGGCCATTCATTTGTCAAATGTTTCAGATGAAGTTCTATACCGTTGTTATTAACATATTACTAGGCTACTCAAAAGCAAGTCTCTATAAGCTAATCTCGGCCACTCTCTTTGCACAATCATTTTCCTAAACCTTATAGGTGCATCTACGTATTTTACAACTCTCGCATTTCGTATTCGTCTTCTATAGTGACGGCCCAATGTCAACACACAGTTTCCCTCCCTCCCTTGTAACGTCCCGGGAAGGCGTCTCGCCCCTCACATAAATATTAGACGTAGACTGTCACTCACTCGGTCTTTGTATCCGTTCAATAAGCTACAAGGTTTCAAAGAGATTGACGACTATAGACTGGCTTTATACTTCTCGGCTGTGAACTGATGCTTTGATGATGATAATGTCCCAACGATTATAAAACTGATTCACAAAGGAGGTCATTGAATTCTATTACCATCCCATTAGATTCCTTCCCTATGCGTAAACAATAACAACGCCAAAACTTATAGAAGTGTAGCAATAAAACATCCTTATAAGTTGTAAATCTATTATTAAAAATTACACGAGTTTACGTAATTACTCTAGTTGTTAACGTGACTCGTAAGTACGAACATGCGTTAATGGAAGAGCTAAATAATATGATAAACTACTAATAAATCCTCCCACCTTTGGATGTGTCACACACTCACACTTATTTTCAAGCCTCGTTGAGAGCTGCAAGCCTGGAGGGTGATACAATAGTGTTGTGCAATGGAACATGCAGTCTGCCAGCAGTAGTATGGGGAGTATATTCACCTGACGTCACATCGGCCATATTGGAGGCCACCTATAGTACTATTTCAAGTTACATTTAGCTGTCAATAGGGAGTATTCACGTGACGTCACATCGGCCATATTGGAGGCCACCTATAGTACTATTTCAAGTTTCATTTAGCTGTCAATAGAAAACGAATAATATTGTTTACGGGGAAATATGACAAATTGAACACGTATATCCCCCGATAAAGTGTACGAAAATGATTATTGTATGCTTTTGTAAACGATTAAAAGAGTAATCGAGACAAAAGAGTATGTTTATGTTGATTTTAATTTTTAAGTAATAATAGCAAACCAAAGTTAGAGAACAGTTAAATTTACATCAAACGCTAGCTAAAACATAGTAACAATGAACTACCAATCACATGCTATTGTGGCCTCCAATGTGGCCACCATGCGCAATACGTGAATACACCCTATTGTAAAGACGAGTGGTAGGTAGGTAGGTAGGCACTTTCAAATTTGGGTGCTAGTGTGCGTGTGTAGTTTGCAGAACCACCGCCAGGTGTGTTTACAGCGCCGGTCGCGCGACTGATAATAGCTATGTTTACATGGCGGACCGTACTGAGTACCAGACTGAGAACTGTCATGGCCGCTTGCGTTTATATGAAGGTGTACCCAAACTTGATTTCGGTCTCGCGCCACACTTGTTCGTTTTGGTCGTACATAACCCTACTTTTTTCTTCTGTCATATAAAATTAATTTTAAGATGCATCCCGACGAACAAAAGGTTACAAGCTGTTGTAAATATTATACTTGATTTTTGTTGGTGGCAACTACAATTATTTTCCATCTTATTCACCTACAAACAGCGTTCGTTCAAAGTTCCAGTTCTTCAGTCAGTACGTTCTACTCGTTTACATGATAGGACTGAGTCAATCTTTCGGTACGGTCTAGCTTTTTTGGCGGACCGGACCCAGTCGGTTCGGTCCCATTTTCTAGGTGTTTACATGGCCCTGGACCGTACTCAGTACCGGACTGAGTCCGCCATGTAAACAGGGTTAATAAACAACAGCCGCGACTACGCCAGCACAGGTTCGCTTTGAAGTCACCCATTGCATTCTAATTTCATGTTCTTGTTGACAGATAAAACGGGAACTTACTTTTATTGTTATTTACATTCTGCTCAGTCCTCTATTGTAGGCAAGTGACCGATATATAGTTGTTTCTGAGCAACCTTACAAGTAGTGCTGGTGTTCTCTAGCTGAGGTGCTGACCAACCAGCGATCAGTGTTTATGATATTGGGGATCACTTGTGTAGTAAGGTTGCTTCCTCAATGCCAGGTCCAGCCCTCCGCTTAGAGCGCGCATAGGTTTATTCGAGCATCCTCCACTATAGTGGGGGGGGGGGGGGGGGAGGGAGCCTAAATACTAGCGCGTGAGTAAGTGTGGTAAGTGTGGGTTTGACTCCCGGCACCAGCAATACCGTCTGTGAAGGGGTCCGTATACAAGGTTAGGACAAACCGAATGGAATGGTTGAGCAGTTTTAGAGGAATACGATATTTAGATTTAGAAATGATCATCAATACCTATCTAATAGAGTCCGGGCATTCCTTTTGAGGAGCGTGTTCAATGGGGGACCGAGCTGTGTCGTGGGGAAGTGATCCAGTATGAGCTGCGCGCGCAACCAAGGTGTTGTGTTCAACCTATGATGATCTGAGAATGTCCGTGCAGCGTGTATACGATACTCCGTCGTCAGACTAACGATATTTCACGCGTCGTTGGGCTGCGTCACACTTTCTACCATGTGGGTAAATTAACTCTAATATGATAATTATTGATGTGATGTGTTAATTTAGAGGAAATAAGAACGGTGCAGCTGTAGGCTCCACGCGGTTACATTATTGGGAAATATTAATTTTAATTGGAGCACAGATTACTATGAAGAAGTAGCTAGGACTGATAATAATGACATCATGTACACAAAACAATAACAATAATTTGGAAATATTTAAAAAAGAACCAAAGACAGCTTAAAGAGGAAACTAAAAATAGTTTCAAGTGAAAACATACCAAAATTTTATTAAAAACAAAAACAGAAATACAATAAAAAGTGATGATGAAATGCAACAATGTACGAATTGAAAAGTGAAAAAAAAACCCAAACGAAGTGAAATTCAAAATGAGTCCCGGTTATGTCACTCATAATTATGTCACTCATACAATTTTGAAATTACCTGTGTAAAACAAGTTATGACAAAAATCAGAAAAAATCTTATTTCCAAAATAGAGATCAAATTTGTGTTTGTTTTTTTTTTAATTTCAAATTTTTGTTTTACTACAAAATCAGAATTTTGTAAATATTCTCTCCCCAAAAAATATACTAGGACAAATTGGTTATAATTTATGAAAAACTAAAATGTCGGAAACCATGGAGTCTGACTGGGTTAGATACGGATGCACGATAACGTGGAGGAACTGCTGTGACTATACGGGACCCACATGGCCACGTTGAGGAATGTCTGGGTTGTGTTGTTCGTCGTGCTCGTTGACATTCCGCGGCGGAACGGCCGAAGGATTTACGTGGCGTGAAACTACATTAGCATTGGCTCCGGCTCACAATACCTGCTGGATCGTACGGGCGCTCTCCAAGTCGTACAACAGCCCTGCCTTTCAGCATGAAGACGTTTTCCTCAATTGCCAGTTGACAATAATACAACATCTCTATTGTTTTAGTCTTGGTAGATCACATCTGTTCCTGCGTTGCATTCCACGTTCGATGATGATGATGATGATGATGATGATGATTCTTGTCGTTTCTATTATTGACAGTTTGCATGTGACATCACAGCGGCCATACTGGTGTCAGTGGGTATGATTTTTAAATTGCATAAAAGCAATGTTTATAATTTAAAATACATATGAAATAAGACAAAAATCACAAATTTCACCAAAAAAATCAATTATCCATAAAAAAATTAAATAAAAGAAAAATCTTATAATCCTAATGAAATCAGCTTTTGGTTTTTACTACAATTGGCTTCAACTGTTCTCCATGGCAACATACTCAAACATAACACCAGTATGGACGTTAAGCACATTGGTGTAAGGTTCTTGCAAACCATCAATATTGCAATCGTGCTGGTCTAGCCGCTAGAGTGATTATAAAAATGAAGGAAAACTACAAAAAAACTATGCCTTAAACGGATTTGCACCCGGGTCCCGAATGAAAAGTGATCAACCATTCGAAACTGCCAGCGTGGTGATGTATATATACTATTTCTAAAGTTTTGTTAAAGATTTATCCTGAAATAAAGAAAAATGTTCACACACGCACTAATATGTTAGCTGCTGCAATCAAGCAAGGGTGTAGTTATCGTCGGGGGCGCGCCACGTTGCATGCGGGGCATAATGGTACTAAATGTTTAATGATAGACTGCGCGATGAGAGAGACGTGCGTTTGTGTGGTTGGTTCATCATCACTCATTTCTATCCGTTTATACCCTTGCGACCAGACTAACGACTCACGTTCCCATCAAGGAATAAAGACTTTCGTACGAGTTAGAGGTTCCGCAGCAACCTTGTGGATGCTGACGTCATAGGTGAGTGAGTGAGGCATTGGCCTATCAGATGTCGGCATTTGAAGAAGCCACCCGCTGATTGGCTCCGACCCACTCATGTCTATCTAAGGCGTGAGCATTCACACACAAGGTTGTTGTGGACTACTTATAATTCACGTATAAAATAACTGTGGCTAGGAGGAAAAGCAATGTAAAGAAAAAAGTACGCAACTTCTATATGGCACTACGTGCCGGTTTTGTTTTTTGGCTGTGCTGATTTCAATCAAGAATTGCACAAACACTGTATTATATATGGACTTCTTTTTTCTGCAATCTCTTGTCTTACAGTATGTGGGTTTTATTTTATGTCTGGCGAGGGGGGGGGGTCGACGCTGGACCCCTATTATTAGTTGTTTCACCTCTCTTCCAACGAGATAGTTCTCATATTTACTGATTAGGCAACAATAAGTCTGCCTCGCATATAGATTTAATATTAATTAAAGAAAGAGCAGCTTTAGAAACGATTATTATGACCATGGGAAATCACTTACGCCTTTTTTATGAATTTATTGAAAACCCTTGAAATGTGTAGCAAATAACATCAAGTGTTGGACCTCAGCTAAATCAGGGAGCTCACGGTAACAGTGATGGATGAAAATTCAATAACTTTAGAATTGATTGAATCTGATTAGTCAACACGGAAAATTTGATAAACTCTACCGTTTCCGGTGGAGTCAGTCGTTTTCAAAGTTTGAATTGGAAGTAAGATGAAACTACTTCGAATAGGTGAAATTATACGAGAAAAAAGTGTCAAAATGGGTGGGTCTCGGGATTGAGACTAAAATACCACTTGTGAAAGCAAAACTTTCGTTCGTATAATGAGGCTACAACGTTGACATCTTGTATAGTTTGAATAAAATGCTTATCTCTTGACTCTTACTAGAGCACTGATGATGTGTGACACAAACTTGATTTGCTGCTCCAACAACTATTGATTGATTTGCTGTCGTGGCCGGTGTAAGAACGGATCAATCAAAGTCGAGCATCATCTACTTTAAACGGAACCTATGGAGGGCCGGGTGTAAGAACGTCAAGATGTGTTAGTACACACAGTGTTTTCTTGTGAGATGTCAATCAGACGTTTGGTGGACGTCGATAAAGTAGCTATTACGTTTTAACGACGACTTTCTGATGTCACGTGACAACTAACCCACAAGGGGTAGAAAACAACTCTGATCTAAGCTTTGTTTGATGACTTCAGCTCGCTGAGATGCATGGGAACAGACAGACAGATAGTTTGCTCTGAATATATGCAGGCTGTAATCATGGCTTGGGGTTGTATTGTATGATGAGAGTGAACATCAAGACGGGATCAGGTTATTACCTCATCACACGCAACTGTATAATTAGTTAAACCATCGTTTATATGAGCATCCAACTTAATTAATCATTTACTGACAGAGTATACATATTCATGTTTTAATACAGCTAAGTATAAAAAAAAATATTTTAATTACGTAATTTTTTTCAAAATTGACTATAAGATTTACTGACAGAGTATACATAGGCCTATTCATGTTTTAATAAATGAATACAGCTAAGTATATATAAAAAAAAAAAAATTATTACGTAATTTTTTTCAAAATTGACTATAAGATACATTCTCGATTTGTATGTGTTCAATCTTAATAGTTTCTCGTGTGTCTTTATTAACTTGGAATTTGTTGTTGTTTACTCGAATTATGTTATGTATATAGAACATACTTTCTATGAGACCAGATGAACGTAATTGTTGTTGGGCCGGTGACGACGACCGTCCTAATGTAGACTCACGCACGCAGAAACTGTTGGCATTTTATAGCCCTGTACGGCTAATACTACTAGGCCATTCCCGGACATTTACCCTCGCCAGCAATATAGGAGTATATTTTATTTTTAGGACATTACTATGGTGTTAGAGTGACTGTGTTATTGTGACTGACTTCAAACTGGCTTCAATGAATCAATCAATGAATGACTTTGAATGACGAAATGACTTATTGTCATACTTATTTTGTTATTGATTTCAGTGCATTGCCAATTTCTGTCAGGAAATCAAACGAAGTGTAGGTTGTGTTTCGTTACATGATTTTCAATTAATTGATTGTGAGTTGAACCTACTTTGCCGAATTATTAGGGTATAATTACGGACTCTGCTAACAAGCAAGGAGTTATATTTTTCGATACACAGTTATTGGCAGTTGACTAGAAACCGTTAATTAAGAGAAGGTCAGCCCATTCAAATTAGTGAATTTGCGTTCGAAAACATTTAGGTTACTAAGGTCCGTATGCATAGTCCAGACTCAAGTCTTCCTCAACTCAGCCTCTCCTCAGCCTCACCTAACCACCAATCACAGAGCCGTCCGCATGGCAATGCTGTTCTGTGATTGGTGGTTAGGCGAGGCTGAGGCTAGGCTGAGTTGAGGAAGGCTTGAGTCTGGACTATGCATTCGGACCTAAGTGTACCACAACAAAGATCAGTAGAAGCGTTGAGAGTGAATATCACAACTACGTGAAGCCTCGAGGGATGCTCGAAATATTTCAATCGTAATCACCCAGTCAACACATACATTATTTACAAAGACCCAAATCTCAAACATTCTTCGATTAGAATCCATTATTCATTGCTTTTCGTAACAACTCGAGTCGATAAAATTCCAAAGCGTTCAATGTAAATTTGAAAAGTGCGCGATCAATAATATGAATAAAACATCTAGATTTGCATATTTTATAGGAGTTGTTTACACAACAGACGGGTTACAACCACAGTTTGGTCTACTTCAAGAGGTGTAGGGGTCTGAGATTGATGACGTAGCATTGAAGGGCATTGCTAATAAGACATAACTTGAGAGAGGTTGAGAGTGACGCGCTAGAAGGTTAATCGATCGAGAGGGGATTGGACTGGGTGGATTGGAATGATGTGCAAGGTTTGAATAATATCAATATAACTACGAGTGTATAGGCAAAGATTCTCAGTAATCTTAAGTACAGGTTACTACTGATATATAGGTACTGTCTGTACTGATGGGATGAAGCCGCGAAGATTTGGTTACGGAGTCTGTATATTTATTATTAAATTGCAAAGGTAATTGTGTTATTTATTGTACTTACAGACATTACAAGAATTGGGGCACTATGCCTGTTTTGTATTTTTCTAGCCTAGTTGTCTGCAAATAGTGAAATTTGTCAATATTTGATTGATAATTATTTACATACAATTGTATACAGATTTACTATTTTTCTCATTTCTTGGTTCGATTGATTTATGAAATAGGCGACTATAATTGCGTACTGGAACCGTATCTGCTATACTAAAATCGGTGTCCCCACAAAAACCCAATAGCCTATTTTTGTCCACACTTCGGGCTATACGCTATCGCTTGTCAGTGTACTGTCATCCTATTTGAAAGTACTAAAATTGCCGCCATTGTCCAATACCATACTCGTGCGGATACCAACAACATGCCCGTGGTTTGAAGACGGACTATGGACACGTTACTATGTAAGGTCGCTCCACAACTATGGTGCTGGGTACCTACGTCACAGATAGGCGTGTCGGAGCCAATCAGCGGCCGGCTCACATTTGATTGGCCGAGGCTCACTCCTCTGTGACGTCACCAGCCCCAGAGTTGCTGTGGAGCGACTTAGCGTTCACACACACACACATGTCTGCAGCATGCAAGTACACAGTCATCTTGTCACGATCCAATGATGGATATATCGCCTGATCACGGTATCTAATGGCTTCTATTATGTTCAGCTCGTGTATATATAGGCCATAACGCTTGTCTCTGTCTGTGCCGACTACATTTTTTGTTTACTTTACTCCATGTTGTGTTCGAACCCCGATCTGCAACGTTGAGTCAAGTAGAAATCATGCCTCATTATACCTGTATCTATACTAACGCGTGCTTTGCGAATTATGCGCTATTGTAATTTACCTTTCGCCAGCTCACTGTGATATGTTGTCTGTTTATCAGATGCATTTCGATGCGTTTAATTATAATTGGCGAAATGCAATGTTATAAGTTAAGTAGGTCTCTTCATTCATTCACTGTCGGATGTTGGAGAGTGATCGATGCGTGGATGTTGGATGTTGTGTTGAGAATGTACCGACAAAGAGATCACGATGCAGCCGTCCTCTGATATAGTTGATAAATTGTAAGAATGACGGCCCCCTCCATATCCCCTCCACAGCTACCCGACCCCCCTCAACTCCGTGACAACCTGACAAAATGAAATAGGTAACTGAAAATCAGTTTGTTTCAGTTGTTCAGTTTGCTGTTTAATGGAGTTGAGGGGGGTCCGGTAGCTGTGGAGGGGATAAGGAGGGGGCCGTCATTCTTACAATTTATCAACTATACGCAAGAATAAGTGGCGGCCATGTTTCATCGCTCTCTGTCGTCTTCCTCGTCAAGTATATAAAGAAAAAAAAGTTTAATGAATCGGTTTTTATGCTCACAATTGATCGAGATTTGGATATGATAAGGTAATATACTGGAACAAAACGTGAACCGTATGATAAATACGACATTACTTATTTGATACATTATTTTAAATGGGTAAGTTTTTCAATCGTTAAAAAGAAGTCGTTAAATTAACAGCTCGTTAATCATGATTACACCAACTTCGCTTACTTTCGATGGACTTGAAACGTTACGTGTTACCGAAACAGAAAATGTGATGTACACAACTTACGTTTGGTTAAATATACATGTAGTCTACTTTTAAAACACTATATATAATAAGGAATGTTGGTACAAATTTGTTGTTTGGACAAATATTTAAATAATCGGGTAGTGTTATTATACCAATCAGACAGTCTGAAGTAGACATAATCCTCATTTCGAATCGCCACCTGTTTCTAAATTGACTCGCCCCAACTTGCTTGTTTCTGTCGAGTGTGACTGATGAACCTTGGGTCTGCACAGTAGTTCGACTCTCGTGAGCCCCACGTAACAAGCCACGTTATCCCATGAAGACAATGCGGCTCTGTTGGGCGGGAAGCAGTTGAATGCCGCCATTGTCGTCACTGACGAACTCGAGAGTTTATTTAAACAAGGAGGTTTTTTAGTGAATATTTTTTATTGAATTTAAGTATTCGTTAATTTTCGACTGTTTTTAACAGTAACTCTGAATCTTGATTATGATTTTTATAATTTGTTTCGTAGAACTCTTTTTATGTAAACAAAATATAAGTAATACACATAAAACTCATAATACTTCACACCAGCCTACCGAGTGCGTTCCTCTCAGGTGCTGAAGGCCTAGGGAACTTGAATCACAACATCTTCACCGTATTGCCGATGCATGGCCGGAATATGGAACTGTCACCCTCTCGAAGCAAAAGCTTCTCATTACCTCTGCGCCATCTCTGTCGGGGCAAATACGCGCATGTCCTTCCTGGTCTCTGAATGACTCAAACGACCCCAGCGCTCCCATCGCCTTCATGGGTCGACAGAAAAGCGTGGACCAGTGGCGTTGGAACCGGGGGGCAGAAGGGGCGCTTGCCCCCCCTAGAAACTTCAGGGGGGGCAATAGTATATTTTTGCCCCCCCATCCCCATACTCTGAAAGGCGATGCACTGATTTAATAGTCTTTGAAACAACATATTACGCCCTTAAAATAACAAGTTATCAAATTTATATATTTATATTTCCCAACTTTCAAATATTTTTTGGGGGATTTAACAGTCTGTTTCAATTGTTCATAGTTTTCTTATTGATTCCTGGAAATTGAATAAAAGGTTTTGCTTTTGAAAGACTCACAGCCGAGTCTGCACAACAAAGCGCAGGCCTGTGTGTCCCTACGTCTAGGATTATTCGGCGAGATAAGCAGGTATTTCCTATGACCGGACACTAGTTCTAATTGTAACAAAAAAGGTTTGTTATTACGTTGGGCATTAGTGAAATGATTTCACGGAACACCGAGTCGTCGGAACGGGAGTCGTCATAAAGGGAGTCCAGCAAGGGAGGGCAGGGCCATGTGGGTGGAGAAATCTTCAGTAAGACAGTGGGGGGAAAGGAACCGGGTGTCCTTTCGTCGCCTCTTACGACTAGCAGAGTCACTCGGCATATTCTACCCCAAACTGGGGATCAACCCGGGCCCAGACGGGTCTCCTTTTGTCGCCTCTTACGACTGGCAGAGTCACCCTGGGCCTCTATTCTGCCCCGGGCCCAGACGGGGTACTGCACATTCATAACGAACGTCTCATGAGCTTGAACATAAAAGAAATTTGCAATAAATTTGCAAAGAAAATACCCGAACGAGCTGAGGTATTTGGGGCGTGCTGAATGCTGAGCGTTTGAGCAACGAACATAAAATTAAAACATTCTTAAATTTCCAAAATTTACCGCTTGTTCGTTCGTTGTTGCTTGTGTTGTGCAAATGTATATATAGACGTATGTGTGTGTATTGTTTTACTGTAATACGATGAAGTTATCGTTGGTGTTAGTGAAGGCCGTAGAAACTAATACATGAACACTTTGCATAAGATTGAAGTGGGATTGACCGAGAAAAAAAAACTGTGATGTTTGATTCGGCACGAACTTATCATCACCGCTATGCTGTTCATCAATGGTGAGTTTGGACCACCGTAATACGGTCAGAACAATTTCATCGGTGGGATTTGATGGTAGTTGGAACGACTTCCGAAATTTCTCGAAAAAGCCATTTCTACATTTATTTATATTATTTATATTCTGTAACCCATAAGTGCTTGCCCCCCCTAGCAAAATGTACTTCCAACGCCCCTGGCGTGGACTCAAAACCTCGCACCCGATTCTGAGTACTGACTGAGTAGTAACCGTAATTAGCGGTTACCTCCGTAGTGGACAGACATACGTACAGATAGGCATACGTACAGACAGATAGACAGACAGACGGACAGACAGACATACATATAGACAGACACACAGGCAGACACACAGACAGACACACAGATAGACAGGCAGACAGCCAGACAGACACACAGACAGACACACAGATAGACAGGCAGACAGCCAGACAGACACACAGTTAGACAGGCAGACACAATCTCCGCGCCTCACCGCGAGACGGTCGCAGTCGGGTGGCTATTTGTGCCGCACGTAGCCGAGCCGAGTCGAGTCGAATTGAATCGATTGCGTCGGATCCCTTCCGATAATCAATTAGGCTAACTGGATAAACTCACGTTATTCGTGTACACCAAACCGACACCTGTTGCTCGCAAACAACTGACAATAAAAAGCGAAAACGTGATTTGAGCCGGACAACGTAATAATAATGTCGGAAATTGAAACATTGGGTAACTTCACTTTTTATGTTACAGTCCGCAGCACGTAGGTATGCGTAAATACGTATTATTTATCCGCATGCGTGTACACGTGGCCTATAAGTGAACCTTTTAAACTAACGCTTCTAAGTTATGGTTAAACCATACATGACATCATAGTGACCGCTGTGACGTCACATGGAAACTATGAATAATCACTAACTTTTAGTCAGGGGACATTTAATAATAAATAAAGTGTATATATAAATTGTTTCAAATAGTATCTTATAAATAAATGAATACATTACCTTTCACCGTCGTACTTGCTGTTGTGTGCGTGTGTAGCCGTGCGTTGTCTCTGGGGTAGCTACGCAATGCGTGCCGGAACATCTCAACACCGAGGTAATCACTTGCGTCGTCGACATTGTGCAGTGGTCGTTTTATTGGAGACGATCTCCAACCTCATCGAGCTCTGATTGGTTCAGCTAGACGTGAAGTCACACGAGCTCACTAGGTTAGCCGGACGGATGCTGCAACGAAGGTTCTAGTCTCATACCGACCTCGGATCATTATATCTACGTGCACGCTGTTTCAACGAATACGAACATATTCTTGACGTTCTTTCACACGTTCGTAAAAGTGGTCTTCCGCTTAGTAGAGTGTACAAGCTTCATTGGTCACGCCCGCAGTGATGAGATATTTCAGGTTTACAACCCAAGGGCGTAAATAATGTTCACTTGTCGCTGTCTTCTCCAGTAGAAGTGTAGTTAGTAGTTACCGACTACTGTCATAGCAACAAGTGTCTGAGTCGTTTGCCCACTTGTTGTCTATGATTGTGAAGGTGAAATCCCACGACCTCTATCGTGGTCGGTCATTACCCATTATGTAACAGAAAGTCTTCAGTCGTTTGGTCTTCCCCGCTCTCGCGGTATAAATTTATCAACGTTCTATTACATATCTTCAACACAGTGCTGTTTTAACTTCGATAAATAATAATGTTTCCTATGAGTCTCTGCTGTGGAGTGCACTGTGCACACCAGCTTTACCTGATGTGCCCCTCTTCAAGTGGAAAACTAGGAATAATAGCGTGTTTGGACAGTTGGGAAGGAATAACCGAGGACTGTCAGTACAGGCATTGAGTTTGTAATATTACAAACCCAATGGTACAGGACTTTGGCCCAGCATTTACCTTGTGACTTAGGAAAACGTCGGATAAAACCTTCAGTCAGTATTGCCGGTGCGACCTACCTAATGAGAGCTTTGTGTGCTATTACCGCTGATCCACTGTCACAAGTTCTTTGATATATTATGTATTTGAATGAATGAAATGGACCAATCTATGAGCGCCTGGTTGCTTGATAACTGCCAAACACACAGCAAGTAGTTTCTATGAGCGCCTGGTTGAGTTAGTAACTGCCAAACACAGAGCAAGCAGTGTATAGAGGTGTAAAACAACCACACACATGTGTGAATGTGGGCCCCGCGCTCTTGCACGGCGTCGAGCTATTTTCGCAATGTTTTGACTTCGGAGCCAAGTAGCTTAGGTCCGCAGACCTTGCCAGGGTTCGTAGCCCTATAGCTGTCATTAGGCCTTTTACTCGGGAGTGGTTTTAGAGCAAACACAAACAAGAACACATAAAATCCAATGTGGTGGTGATCTCGTGTCTAAACTTTGTACACTTGATGTGCGGCCGTTGATGGAACACTTTTAAAAAGTGTGTGAAATGTTTGCAGGAAATCGTGTTTGCTTCCTTGATGGACTGTTCAAAAATAAAACGCAGCACTTGAGCAGCTTGATGTCGATATATTAGTATTTGAGTTCTAGATTGTGGAGCCGTCAAACTTCACTTTTTAGCTCGGTTCATGCAAACATTTCAAAATAATTCTCATTCATTTATTGAGTATGCAATAATTTTGAACAACTCATTATCAACGAAGTTTGAACGTACGCACCTCGTTTTCTATGGCGGCTCCAAGTCACCGTATTATTTCAGCATTTTATTGCAGAATTCAAGTCAATTTAAGAAGTTATTGGACTCCATCCCGAACCGGACATCGAACCCGGGTCCTCCCTTTTGTAACAAGTCTGAAATAATCCCAGCGGCACAAATGACATAGATGATTGAGAAGATTTAAAAGTGGATATTCATGGTAAAGTTTTTCTATACAAAAGCAGCAAACCGAACCGAGCTTAATTTCGGTTCGGATTCAGGTTCGCCAAAAGTAAAAATATGAAGTCAGGTTCATGAAAAATAACGGTTTTACGGTTTTAGGTTCGGGTTCGCATTTATGTTCGAGACCCTGCTCAAAAAGACAATATATAATTATACGAAAGTGCAGCTTTGTTGGTATAGGGAAAATACTACAACATTATAATTTTTAAATCAATTAATAATTACTTTTCAGATGTTTTTCTTCGAAAATGTAACTGCAGTGCGGGAGTAAGGCCCGGATGCAAAGATGGGGGATCCCTAGGGTTGCCATGGGATTGTTGCATTGCACGGTACTTATCATTAGTAGAACAAACTCCTTGACAATAGGGAGTTCCCTTCCCTAACCCGGGCCCAAGTCAGTAGCGACATTTTCCTTAAGTTGGCAACGCTTTTTCGATTCTAAATGCCCGGAAATTTATCCCGACGGACTGACTAACTTGCTGACTGACTGACTGAATGAATGACTGACTGACTGACTGACTGACTGACTGATCCCTGACTGGCTGACTGGCTGACTGACTGACTGACTGACTGACTGACTGACATGCACTCCAACTGTTTACGCATGGGCGGTTATATCACGCGAAACGCAATGTTTTTGTTTTGTTTTTATGCTGAATGATTGTCCAATGTGTTGTTGTGTTCAGGTATAGCGAGTGATTCTGGCGTGACGGGTCTCTGTGTGCACGTCAGTCATTCGGGACAAACTAACTGTTTTGAATAAAAAACATGAATACACCTGCGGTGAGCGATGCTGTGTCGACAAGCAGCTTGACAAGGAGATGTTTGCTCGGCATGACTTTCAAGTGATTCACATTACGTTACAGAGTCTTGGGCGTAACCACCCCACCACGTGCGAATGTATGCTGCAGAACTAGGGGTCTCTGCGGGTTGAGAAAGTCCTAACAAGATTGGGTAAAAGAAGTATTTGTTGTTGTTTAAGAATCAGGAAAAAGTTTCTTGTTGGGGTGAAAGTTTATAACCGGGTAAATTTCAAATCTTCTTGAACATCGAGGTTTTGCTCATTTTTACGAAACTTTTGAATAAAGTACCTGTTCTGTTATAATTAGAATGAAATGAACTAAGTTCTATGTTGCAACCGAGAGTAGAGTACTATAGTAGAGCATTTCAAACCGTGGCGTGGGTTTAACATTTAGCTACAGTGCATAATATGCAATATGACTATAGGCCTATATGATCGACTGTTGACGCCGTATAAATAATTTACCATTTCTTTGTTTTTATGACGAAAATCATGGTAAATTCTAGTTTCAGGCCACACAGAATTTTGTCCAAAATGCTCGTTTTGCGGCAAAACCCCATAATTGGCAGTTTTTTCTTAGAGACTGAAGATGGACATTTTAAAAACGTGTGCAGAACAGAGAAGACAACTTGCTTTGGTCTCCGCCATATCAAGCACACCTTGATGCGACTCGGTAAGAGTAATCAACGTCCGGTACGCGTTTGTCAGTCCGAATTCGGAAACCAGCTGAGCCGATAACATCGGCAAAGTGGAACAGTCTCGTTATACCGGAAGTAGCCTCGTTGCGTCGCTTCCTTTACCTCGTTGTCGTCGTCGTCTGGTGATGCGACCGAACACATTCATCCGTCGTAATTACACATTGCGCACACTCAAGCCGATCAAATGGACCACATACACACATACACATCCACTGTGCTCGTTCCGTCCTCTATACGTGACAGTGGTGACCTCTGGTTGACGGCGCAGTGCGTACACACACTCGGTGACCGGGGCACGCACGTCTTCGTGCTGTTCACGCCGCTCCAGGCTCCAGCCCAGGGCGCCGTGTATACCAGGGACAAGCTGTCCCGGGTGCGATTGTACCGACTGTGATTGGCGTGACCCTCAGTGTCTGCAACATCCTTGCGCCCTTATAGCCTGTCTGCGTGATGGCGCGGGGTACATTTCCCCTGACGCGCGAGGAAGCTGTCCCGGGTGCGATTGTACCGCCTGTGATTGGCGTGACCCTCAGTGTCTGCAGCACCTGGCGCCCTTATAGCCTGTCTGCGTGATGGCGCGGGGTAGTTGTCCCGGGTGCGATTGTACCGCCTGTGATTGGCGTGACCCTCAGTGTCTGCAGCACCTTGCGCCCTTATATCCTGTCTGCGTGATGGCGCGGGGTAGTTGTCCCGGGTGCGATTGTACCGACTGTGATTGGCGTGACCCTCAGTGTCTGCACTCTGCAGCACCTTGCGCCCTAATAGCCTTTCTGCGTGATGGCGCGGGGTAGTTGTCCCGGGTGCGATTGTACCGACTGTGATTGGCGTGACCCTCAGTGTCTGCACTCTGCAGCACCTTGCGCCCTTATAGCCTGTCTGCGTGATGGCGCGGGGTAGTTGTCCCGGGTGCGATTGTACCGACTGTGATTGGCGTGACCCTATGTGTCAACATCGTCCTCCACACACGCGCCCATCCCACTCCCTCGCTGTCCTCACTCCATGGAAACAACAACAACGCCTTAACAAGGGAGCCCACATTGGATTGTCAGAGCACGGACATTGTTGACGAGTATATACCGGCCACGTGTTCATAGAACACCCGACTCGACCTCTCTTCAACTCATGATTTCCTGATCGATGACTCTAAATAATTTACGAATTTGCCATGTAAATCGTTAGACACTTAGCGAATATGTCTTATTTAAGGGTTTAGACATGAAGCGAATGTCTACTTTATGCTTTTCTGTTTGATATCACGTGTTGCACGAGTTATATGAAATTTTGCTTTTCAATATAAAGATGAATATTTTATAATTTTCTATTTCAGTGGCTTGGCCTATTTTGTAACAACCAGGCAACCGCGCAACAATCATGCTATAGCACATAGTTGAAGACCTGATACAACTCAGGATCTCTGTCTTCAAATTTTGCTTTGACTCACTTCTATCGTACCGATTTTCTTCAAATTTTCCAAATAATTGTTGAAAAAAAATATGTATGTTCCCCACCCTTTTATTTATAAATGTCGGCCAATGTACCTGGTATAGTTATAATGAAGCGAAACGGAACACAAATGATTGACCCAAGTAGACTTGGGTGGAAACGAGACGCATTCCGTAGCGGTGACGTCACAATGATCGGAAATCCTCCCCGCGCCATCGTCATCAAACACAAGTTATCATTATTACTACACCGATAGCCTAAAGGTCATTATCAGTGAACTGTCGCACGGAATATTCCTCGCACGTAGTGGAGAGAGCGTACGGTATTGTCTGTTTGTTAGTCATTCATTCATTGGTTGGCTTCGTTCCACTGCACGACTTGCAAGTTAACGAGTGTCACAGCCCTCTGACATCATGTTATGTGTGCACGTGTGTTGGTGAATACTTTATTAGTTATACACTTGCTGGTTGGATCGTAATAGCGCTTCCTCTTTCTCTCGGGATACCTTTGTCCACAGAGGAACACACTTGTTGGTTGGACGACTGGAAGAAGATAGGGAAGAAGCCAATCCATGGATTGATAACATGGCAACGTTGTTATTATGACAATGATTATTTCATTTCCGGAAATCAACCACGTAGTTATTCTTCTTGTACTCGATTCCTCTGTGTCCCAGTAGACTACGCTACGGCAATGAGGGTGGAAAGCTGCTGCAGCCATTAGACACGGGCGCCGTCACAGTTTAGACTACGCTACGGCAATGAGGGTGGAAAGCTGTTGCAGCCAATAGACACGGGCGCCGTCACAGTTTAGACTACGCTACGGCAATGAGGGTGGAAAGCTGCTGCAGCCATTAGACACGGGCGCCGTCACAGTTTAGACTACGCTAGGGCAATGAGGGTGCAAAGCTGTTGCAGCCAATAGACACGGGCGCCGTCACACATTAGACTACGCTACGGCAATGAGGGTGGAAAGCTGCTGCAGCCATTAGACACGGGCGCCGTCACAGTAGACTACGCTACGGCAATGAGGGTGGAAAGCTGCTGCAGCCATTAGACACGGGCGCCGTCACAGTTTAGACTACGCTACGGCAATGAGGGTGGAAAGCTGCTGCAGCCATTAGACACGGGCGCCGTCACAGTAGACTACGCTACGGCAATGAGGGTGGAAAGCTGCTGCAGCCATTAGACACGGGCGCCGTCACAGTAGACTACGCTACGGCAATGAGGGTGGAAAGCTGCTGCAGCCATTAGACACGGGCGCCGTCACAGTTTAGACTACGCTACGGCAATGAGGGTGGAAAGCTGCTGCAGCCATTAGACACGGGCGCCGTCACAGTAGACTACGCTACGGCAATGAGGGTGCTCAAAAGCTGCTGCAGCCATTAGACACGGGCGCCGTCACAGTAGACTACGCTACGGCAATGAGGGTGGAAAGCTGCTGCAGCCATTAGACACGGGCGCCGTCACAGTAGACTACGCTACGGCAATGAGGGTGGAAAGCTGCTGCAGCCATTAGACACGGGCGCCGTCACAGTAGACTACGCTACGGCAATGAGGGTGGAAAGCTGCTGCAGCCATTAGACACGGGCGCCGTCACAGTAGACTACGCTACGGCAATGAGGGTGGAAAGCTGCTGCAGCCATTAGACACGGGCGCCGTCACAGTAGACTACGCTAGGGCAATGAGGGTGCTGGAAAGCTGCTGCAGCCATTAGACACGGGCGCCGGCACAGTAGACTACGCTACGGCAATGAGGGTGGAAAGCTGCTGCAGCCATTAGACACGGGCGCCGTCACAGTAGACTACGCTACGGCAATGAGGGTGCTGGAAAGCTGCTGCAGCCATTAGACACGGGCGCCGTCACTGTAGACTACGCGACGGCAGTGAGGGTGGAAAGCTGCTGCAGCCATTAGACACGGGCGCCGTCACAGTAGACTACGCTACGGCAATGAGGGTGGAAAGCTGCTGCAGCCATTAGACACGGGCGCCGTCACAGTAGACTACGCTACGGCAATGAGGGTGCTGGAAAGCTGCTGCAGCCATTAGACACGGGCGCCGTCACAGTAGACTACGCTACGGCAATGAGGGTGCGGGAAAGCTGCCGCAGCCATTAGACACGGGCGCCGTCACAGTAGACTACGCTACGGCAATGAGGGTGGAAAGCTGTTGCAGCCATTAGACACGGGCGCCGTCACAGTAGACTACGCTACGGCAATGAGGGTGGAAAGCTGCCGCAGCCATTAGACACGGGCGCCGTCACAGTAGACTACGCTACGGCAATGAGGGTGGAAAGCTGCCGCAGCCATTAGACACGGGCGCCGTCACAGTAGACTACGCTACGGCAATGAGGGTGGAAAGCTGCCGCAGCCATTAGACACGGGCGCCGGCACAGTAGACTACGCTACGGCAATGAGAGTGGAAAGCTGCTGCAGCCATTAGACACGGGCGCCGTCACAGAAGACTACGCTACGGCAATGAGGGTGGAAAGCTGCCGCAGCCATTAGACACGGGCGCCGTCACAGTAGACTACGCTACGGCAATGAGGGTGGAAAGCTGCTGCAGCCATTAGACACGGGCGCCGTCACAGTAGACTACGCTACGGCAATGAGGGTGGAAAGCTGCTGCAGCCATTAGACACGGGCGCCGTCACAGTAGACTACGCTACGGCAATGAGGGTGCTGGAAAGCTGCTGCAGCCATTAGACACGGGCGCCGGCACAGTAGACTACGGTACGGCAATGAGGGTGGAAAGCTGCTGCAGCCATTAGACACGGGCGCCGTCACAGTAGACTACGCTACGGCAATGAGGGTGCTGGAAAGCTGCTGCAGCCATTAGACACGGGCGCCGTCACTGTAGACTACGCGACGGCAATGAGGGTGGAAAGCTGCTGCAGCCATTAGACACGGGCGCCGTCACAGTAGACTACGCTACGGCAATGAGGGTGGAAAGCTGCTGCAGCCATTAGACACGGGCGCCGTCACAGTAGACTACGCTACGGCAATGAGGGTGCTGGAAAGCTGCTGCAGCCATTAGACACGGGCGCCGTCACAGTAGACTACGCTACGGCAATGAGGGTGGAAAGCTGCTGCAGCCATTAGACACGGGCGCCGTCACAGTAGACTACGCTACGGCAATGAGGGTGCTGGAAAGCTGCTGCAGCCATTAGACACGGGCGCCGTCACAGTAGACTACGCTACGGCAATGAGGGTGCTGGAAAGCTGCTGCAGCCATTAGACACGGGCGCCGTCACAGTAGACTACGCTACGGCAATGAGGGTGGAAAGCTGCTGCAGCCATTAGACACGGGCGCCGTCACAGTAGACTACGCTACGGCAATGAGGGTGCGGGAAAGCTGCCGCAGCCATTAGACACGGGCGCCGTCACAGTAGACTACGCTACGGCAATGAGGGTGGAAAGCTGTTGCAGCCATTAGACACGGGCGCCGTCACAGTAGACTACGCTACGGCAATGAGGGTGGAAAGCTGCCGCAGCCATTAGACACGGGCGCCGTCACAGTTGACTACGCTACGGCAATGAGGGTGGAAAGCTGCCGCAGCCATTAGACACGGGCGCCGTCACAGTAGACTACGCTACGGCAATGAGGGTGGAAAGCTGCCGCAGCTATTAGACACGGGCGCCGTCACAGTAGACTACGCTACGGCAATGAGAGTGGAAAGCTGCTGCAGCCATTAGACACGGGCGCCGTCACAGAAGACTACGCTACGGCAATGAGGGTGGAAAGCTGCCGCAGCCATTAGACACGGGCGCCGTCACAGTAGACTACGCTACGGCAATGAGGGTGGAAAGCTGCTGCAGCCATTAGACACGGGCGCCGTCACAGTAGACTACGCTACGGCAATGAGGGTGGAAAGCTGCTGCAGCCATTAGACACGGGCGCCGTCACAGTAGACTACGCTACGGCAATGAGGGTGCTGGAAAGCTGCTGCAGCCATTAGACACGGGCGCCGTCACAGTAGACTACGCTACGGCAATGAGGGTGGAAAGCTGCTGCAGCCATTAGACACGGGCGCCGGCACAGTAGACTACGCTACGGCAATGAGAGTGGAAAGCTGCTGCAGCCATAGACACGGGCGCCGTCACAGTAGACTACGGTACGGCAATGAGGGTGCGGGAAAGCTGCCGCAGCCATTAGACACGGGCGCCGTCACTGTAGACTACGCTACGGCAATGAGGGTGGAAAGCTGCCGCAGCCATTAGACACGGGCGCCGTCAAAATAGACTACGCTACGGCAATGAGGGTGGAAAGCTGCTGCAGCCATTAGACACGGGCGCCGTCACTGTAGACTACGCTACGGCAATGAGGGTGCGGGAAAGCTGCCGCAGCCATTAGACACGGGCGCCGTCACAGTAGACTACGCTACGGCAATGAGGGTGCGGGAAAGCTGCCGCAGCCATTAGACACGGGCGCCGTCACTGTAGACTACGCTACGGCAATGAGGGTGCGGGAAAGCTGCCGCAGCCATTAGACACGGGCGCCGTCACTGTAGACTACGCTAGGGCAATGAGGGTGCGGGAAAGCTGCCGCAGCCATTAGACACGGGCGCCGCCACAGTAGACTACGCTACGGCAAAGAGGGTGGAAAGCTGCTGCAGCCATTAGACACGGGCGCCGGGCCAGTAGACTACGCTACGGCAATGAGGGTGCTGGAAAGCTGCTGCAGCCATAAGACACGGGCGCCGACACAGTAGACTACGCTAGGGCAATGAGGGTGCGGGAAAGCTGCTGCAGCCATTAGACACGGGCGCCGTCACAGTAGACTACGCTACGGCAATGAGGGTGGAAAGCTGCTGCAGCCATTAGACACGGGCGCCGTCACAGTAGACTACGCTACGGCAATGAGGGTGGAAAGCTGCCGCAGCCATTAGACATGGGCGCCGTCACAGTAGACTACGCTACGGCAATGAGGGTGGAAAGCTGCTGCAGCCATTAGACACGGGCGCCGTCACAGTAGACTACGCTACGGCAATGAGGGTGCGGGAAAGCTGCCGCAGCCATTAGACACGGGCGCCGTCACAGTAGACTACGCTACGGCAATGAGGGTGGAAAGCTGCTGCAGCCATTAGACACGGGCGCCGGCACAGTAGACTACGCTACGGCAATGAGAGTGGAAAGCTGCTGCAGCCATAGAAACGGGCGCCGTCACAGTAGACTACGCTACGGCAATGAGGGTGCGGGAAAGCTGCCGCAGCCATTAGACACGGGCGCCGTCACTGTAGACTACGCTACGGCAATGAGGGTGGAAAGCTGCCGCAGCCATTAGACACGGGCGCCGTCACAGTAGACTACGCTACGGCAATGAGGGTGGAAAGCTGCTGCAGCCATTAGACACGGGCGCCGTCACTGTAGACTACGCTACGGCAATGAGGGTGGAAAGCTGCTGCAGCCATTAGACACGGGCGCCGTCACAGTAGACTACGCTACGGCAATGAGGGTGCGGGAAAGCTGCCGCAGCCATTAGACACGGGCGCCGTCACTGTAGACTACGCTACGGCAATGAGGGTGCGGGAAAGCTGCCGCAGCCATTAGACACGGGCGCCGTCACTGTAGACTACGCTAGGGCAATGAGGGTGCGGGAAAGCTGCCGCAGCCATTAGACACGGGCGCCGCCACAGTAGACTACGCTACGGCAATGAGGGTGGAAAGCTGCTGCAGCCATTAGACACGGGCGCCGGCACAGTAGACTACGCTAGGGCAATGAGGGTGCGGGAAAGCTGCTGCAGCCATTAGACACGGGCGCCGTCACAGTAGACTACGCTACGGCAATGAGGGTGCTGGAAAGCTGCTGCAGCCATTAGACACGGGTCACAGTAGACTACGCTACGGCAATGAGGGTGGAAAGCTGCTGCAGCCATTAGACACGGGCGCCGTCACAGTAGACTACGCTACGGCAATGAGGGTGGAAAGCTGCTGCAGCCATTAGACACGGGCGCCGGCACAGTAGACTACGCTACGGCAATGAGAGTGGAAAGCTGCTGCAGCCATAGACACGGGCGCCGTCACAGTAGACTACGCTACGGCAATGAGGGTGCGGGAAAGCTGCCGCAGCCATTAGACACGGGCGCCGTCACTGTAGACTACGCTACGGCAATGAGGGTGGAAAGCTGCCGCAGCCATTAGACACGGGCGCCGTCACAGTAGACTACGCTACGGCAATGAGGGTGGAAAGCTGCTGCAGCCATTAGACACGGGCGCCGTCACTGTAGACTACGCTACGGCAATGAGGGTGGAAAGCTGCTGCAGCCATTAGACACGGGCGCCGTCACAGTAGACTACGCTACGGCAATGAGGGTGCGGGAAAGCTGCCGCAGCCATTAGACACGGGCGCCGTCACTGTAGACTACGCTACGGCAATGAGGGTGCGGGAAAGCTGCCGCAGCCATTAGACACGGGCGCCGTCACTGTAGACTACGCTAGGGCAATGAGGGTGCGGGAAAGCTGCCGCAGCCATTAGACACGGGCGCCGCCACAGTAGACTACGCTACGGCAATGAGGGTGGAAAGCTGCTGCAGCCATTAGACACGGGCGCCGGCACAGTAGACTACGCTAGGGCAATGAGGGTGCGGGAAAGCTGCTGCAGCCATTAGACACGGGCGCCGTCACAGTAGACTACGCTACGGCAATGAGGGTGGAAAGCTGCCGCAGCCATTAGACACGGGCGCCGGCACAGTAGACTACGCTACGGCAATGAGAGTGGAAAGCTGCTGCAGCCATAGACACGGGTCACAGTAGACTACGCTAGGGCAATGAGGGTGCTGGAAAGCTGCTGCAGCCATTAGACACGGGCGCCGTCACAGTAGACTACGCTACGGCAATGAGGGTGCTGGAAAGCTGCTGCAGCCATTAGACACGGGTCACAGTAGACTACGCTACGGCAATGAGGGTGGAAAGCTGCTGCAGCCATTAGACACGGGCGCCGTCACAGTAGACTACGCTACGGCAATGAGGGTGGAAAGCTGCTGCAGCCATTAGACACGGGCGCCGGCACAGTAGACTACGCTACGGCAATGAGGGTGGAAAGCTGCTGCAGCCATTAGACACGGGCGCCGTCACAGTAGACTACGCTACGGCAATGAGGGTGGAAAGCTGCTGCAGCCATTAGACACGGGCGCCGTCACAGTTTAGACTACGCTACGGCAATGAGGGTGGAAAGCTGTTGCAGCCATTAGACACGGGCGCCGTCACAGTAGACTACGCTACGGCAATGAGGGTGCGGGAAAGCTGCTGCAGCCATTAGACACGGGCGCCGTCACAGTAGACTACGCTACGGCAATGAGGGTGCTGGAAAGCTGCTGCAGCCATTAGACACGGGCGCCGGCACAGTAGACTACGCTACGGCAATGAGGGTGCTGGAAAGCTGCTGCAGCCATTAGACACGGGCGCCGGCACAGTAGACTACGCTACGGCAATGAGGGTGGAAAGCTGCCGCAGCCATTAGACACGGGTGCCGTCACAGTAGACTACGCTACGGCAATGAGGGTGGAAAGCTGCTGCAGCCATTAGACACGGGCGCCGTCACAGTAGACTACGCTACGGCAATGAGGGTGGAAAGCTGCTGCAGTCATTAGACACGGGCGCCGCACTTGCGCGTCCTATCCGAAGACGATCTTCCAGTGCACAATGACTGGCTTGAATAAGATGAAGTCCCACTGGGAATCGAACCCGGAACCGAGCGTTGTTGTACGGCTCTATTACGCTCGCGTCACGCTCGAGGGGTAGGCCTGGCTGCTCCTTATCTGGGCCACCTGAGAAGCGCTAGCTTTACACCTCGCGCACTCATATGAAGTGAGCCATTCTTATGTTAGGATATTTACGTTCTAAGCTTGTTACAGCTTTTAAATGGTGCAGCTATTCCCACGATTATTGTGGCCCGCCAATCGTGTTGTGTTGTGTCCTTGGGTTACGTTAGTGACTATAGGTTATGGTTGGTTAGGCTACGACCGAATCCTGGCAATAGATTGTCTATTGAATTGAATTATCCTGATTATTGAGCTGATACACTTATTTACAACATACATAATTTTCTATATTAAATATTTTGGGTATTATACTTACATTTAACGTTGACGCTCTAAAATTAAATGTCCTTTTTACACTAAAAATTGAATAAAGATTTAAACTACCATTCTACTGTATGTTTCTTAGGCACGAAAATCTTGGTCTTGTGGGTGGGGGCTCTATTTTTAAATCTATGGTTGGTGTTGTTCTTCTTGTGTAAATTAATAATTTATTGTTCCCGTTGTAAATCATTTTGATGACTGAAATATGTTAGGTGTAAAGAAATAAATCAGTTGTATACCTCCACTAAGCTAGAAGAACTGAAATGCATCAGTGATCGCTGCTATATTATAGGGTTGACTAACGTGATATGATTCAGTGAAGCAATCGTCGCTCGTCTCGACGCTCGGAACTCGAACTGTGACCCCTCTACTCGATGCACGGACGTGTCACGCAGATGCTTTGCTTCCATGGGGAGGCGTAACAAGTGCACAGAGAGCGTTGCGAGCGATCCGGCCAACAGTCACTGAATATGGGGAGGCGTAACAAGTGCACAGAGAGCGTTGCGAGCGATCCGGCCAACAGTCACTGAATATGGGGAGGCGTAACAAGTGCACAGAGAGCGTTGCGAGCGATCCGGCCAACAGTCACTGAATATGGGGAGGCGTAACAAGTGCACAGAGAGCGTTGCGAGCGATCCGGCCAACAGTCACTGAATATGGGGAGGCGTAACAAGTGCACAGAGAGCGTTGCGAGCGATCCGGCCAACAGTCACTGAATATGGGGAGGCGTAACAAGTGCACAGAGAGCGTTGCGAGCGATCCGGCCAACAGTCACTGAATATGGGGAGGCGTAACAAGTGCACAGAGAGCGTTGCGAGCGATCCGGCCAACAGTCACTGAATATGGGGAGGCGTAACAAGTGCACAGAGAGCGTTGCGAGCGATCCGGCCAACACTCACTGAATATGGGGAGGCGTAACAAGTGCACAGAGAGCGTTGCGAGCGATCCGGCCAACACTCACTGAATATTGGATACACACCATTTTCAACAATAAGAATTCTCAAGTCATTGCAAAACTATTTCTGTTGATTCTAGCAGGCGGAGATCGGTGGCCGGAACGCTCGCAGCGCTGCAGTGTAGTCGTTTGTTGTGCGCCGCCCCAATAGCGGCATCCACTCGCTTGACAAGCACTTGCCACTGTGGCCACTATGCACACGTTATGATCATTGTTACTGATCATTGTTACTGATCATTGTTACGCTTCTTTTAATTGCAGCAAGCTTCTTCGACGTAGAAATTGCTCCCGTGATTGTTATTCTATTTGTACCCCTATCAAATTTAACTATGTACGAGTAAAAGTTTTTCATCATAGTTATTCAATCATAAATTACTGTATAATGGGTAAATTGTGCAGCGCCCTAAATGATCTCGATACAAATTATTATGACAAGTGAAACTCAACTTCCCTTTCTCGTTTTTCATTCGATAAATCCAGGCGTGCAGCGACATTTGATCCGTCGAACAACAGTTATTTATTCGATAGTTTCAGGCTGTGAAAGTTTAAATCATTAATCAATCAATATTAACGTTGTGGATTTTATTACTACGCTGACGAATCGCTTGTTTTGTAGAAGAATAATTGTATTTTTTTATATATTTTTTTTGGCAGATACAAACTCAAAATTAGTTTACTAATGCCGTGATTGATGGGAATAGCCATTGGGCGGAAATAATCAGTGACATTTGCGCTGATTGGGTCATACATACTGTATGAAAAAGAATGTCTTCTTGTTATTTTTACGATTTAAAATTTGAATGTACATTTTCGATTGTAAACAAGATAAGCGATCGGGGTATGTTAAAAAGCAGTAGGTTGTTGAATGAGGGTTTTGCAACAAGTCCCAGGTCGCAGTTTCAGCGCGCTGGGGTCACCGCGTAATAAGATGGACGACCCAATTAATAACTACAGCATCACGCGTTGCCGCGAGCATTACGCGTTGCACATATATCGTCTGGTTTACTTGTCGTAAGACGCGGAAAAGGGGCGTGTTTAATTAGTGTAGTTATTTAATAACATTGTTCCATTTTTTTTATTGATCCCGAAATGATCATCATCCACATTGTATACATGGCCGAATTAAAAAAATGTTGGACATATTAAAAAAAAAATCATAATTCATTCGTTTTTTGCCTTGTTGGGTTAGGGGTCGTTAACCGTTTAAACGCTTAAAATGAGAGGGTTCGAACGTTTAGCATACTAAGCGTTTTTCTCCCATCCCTTATCATTCTCACCCGGATGACAGGACCATGATCTGAGGCACCCTTGACCCATGCAGCTAATTGCTGTCTTATTGCTGGCAACAGGTAGTATTCAATAGACGTCACGTGGCGGCCATTATGAGGTACACATATTGCTTGTCTACATTTGTTCTGTCAATAGAAGACACATATAGGTTATCCAGGAAATATCACAGTTTTAAGCCGTATAGATTGATGTGTGGCGTGTGCAGGTAAACGTTCAAAAAATGATAAAACATGCAAATGATTGTCTTCAAACAGAGTTGACGCGTTCTTGTTTTGTTTTTTTCAGTCATAATACGGAACCTTTGTTTGAAAACAGTCGATGTGTCAGTCAAAGGACATCTGCAATATTGCAACAATGCAGTGTCGGAAGAACGTAAACAAATGTTTACAGAGTACCTATACCGGAAATGACGTTATTGCATACTCCCTAATATTTATTTATTTATTTATTTATTTATTTATTTATTTATTTATTTATTTATTTATTTATTTATTTAATGTCTATCCTATTCAGTTATAAAAACTGATTTACAAAGGAGGACCTTAAATAAAACTTAGTTTGGCCAACAATGAATAGTTATGAAATCATAAATAACAATAACAATAAAAACAAAACAAACTACTGAACTATATAAAAATATAATCAAGAACAAGAAAAAATAATTGAGAAATGAAATAAAATATATATGGTCCTATAGTCTCAGTTGGTTCTACGTAGTACTATGCCACAGTATCAATTGCTGGCAATACATTGCTCGTGTAAAGGTAACGTTCCACTTGTGGAGTGTGAGTGTTGTGTTCGACAGAAGCAGCTTAGCAGCTCTGTTAGGGAAGGTCGCGGGTTCGATTGTCCCCCTCAGCGATGCAGTGGCTGGCGTCGATCAATTATCATAATCACCTCGTTATATCACGACAGCGCGCGACCGCAGACGCATCGGTCAGTGATCAGTCCCTTCGGCCATGGATGTCCCGTGTTATTTACAGAACGCAGGGGAGCAACTCTGTTAGGGGAGGTCGAGGGTTCGATTGTCCCCCTCAGCGATGCAGTGGCTGGCGTCGATCAATTATCATAATCATCTAGTTATATCATGATAGCGCGCGACCGCAGACGCATCGGTCAGTGATCGGTCCCTTCGGCCATGGATGTCTCGTGTTATTTACAGAACGAAGGGGAGCAACAAAAAATATTTAAATCCAGAGTTAATAATCGAATGTTTTCGAATCTTGTTAAGTTCTCCTCGCTAGACGTGATTGTTTTTTTGTCATAATAATGGTATAATGTAATAATTATGAAAAGGGTTTCGATTTTAGTTGCAGGATAACTGGCACCAGCTTACGCAACGTCAGGCTTTGTTCTAGTGGCATGATTTCATTGGTCCGCTTCCATACGTGCAGTAAATATAGGACGAGATGGAATAATTATTGGAAAATAATTATGGAAGCGTTATGTTGAGAAATATCAGATTAAAATATATTAATATTTTACCAACGATTTGGCTATACGCTTACCATGGACGGAGTTGATATTTTGGGGAATTCTATAAATATATTTGGCTTAGGTGTTAATTAGCAATGATCAAGGCTTGAGCCCTGTGGGTATACATGCTTGCACATGCTTATATGTGCTACATACTTATATCATTGCTTACACATTGTTTGCTATTATTAAGTCTACAAGATGCGTAGGGCAAACTGGGGCTGCAGATCATTGCCAGGGAGTACATAATCCTCTGCATTGGCACCCGTAGTGGGGTGAAGGAGTGTGGGCAAGGGATGACGCCCCTGACTCATCAAGATGTACCAAATCATTATATTTTCAAATGGGTATAGTCTTGGACTCAATGTTTCGCGTTTTTATTATTATCTGTTTCTTTTACGTTGCATTGTCTTGATTCGCATGTGATGTGAGGATTGACAGTTTTCATCCACCTCACCAACATACTTTCCTTATTCGACCTAGTACGATGTGCTCAACAGAATTCACCCTCGTTTTGGGGCCACAACCTCGCAAAGCTTGGTAGCCCGGGCGCATCGTGTAATATGCTTGATACACGCCTTCCACGCTGCAAGACGGCGATTACAGTCTCCTTGATACGCTGCACCACGGCTACTGTGGTATTTAGTTTTTGTACCTCTCCAAGCCTCCCGTGGCTATAGACGCTTATATGCAGGGCAGCAGGTGGAAGCTTTTTTCCGTGTAGGGTGGCTGACTGACCAACTCTGATGATATAAAAACACCTGTTGGTTTGTAAACTAATTAGAGAGTGGGTATGTATCTCTGCCGGAGGGCTTCGCGCCGCGATGGAATTAGGTGAAAACGAAAACAAACCTGCCGGCCGGACAAGAGCAGATGATGAAGAAGAAGACGACGCGGCCTACATTTGCAGCATTGCGAACAAACACACAACACAAACACACAACACCAACACACTGTGTACCCGCGACACCTGTCTGCAGTGTTGGGACCTCCATAATACCCATGCACGTTATAACACAAGCGTACACGGGGTGCTTGGGCTGGTTTTATCTATTTGCAAGTAATTTTATGTCTTGCATATATTTTTTTTAATACGAAAATAAATTGAAATATCGAAACTTTTAACCGAAATTGAACACCGAATATTGGGGATCTGTGTGTATAGCGTCTCTGTACATTGCGTCTCTGTACATCTACATCTACATACACCAAGGTCCCCTCAATCCTCAAGATTCACCGAAACACCTCTATGAGGATTGATGGGACTTTGACCTTTGACATAAACAGATTAATGTGAGGATTGATGCATATGTCGACCACATATTCCTCACTCAGTATTGTGTCCATATTTATTTCTGGCCAATCAGTTATTATGCAGAAAGAAAGAACTCGATTTCCATTATTCGCTTTCTGACACTTCAAAATTCTTCAGCCATAGTTACAGAACTAAATGCGCCACATACCCTAAAGCTTTTTACCCACTTTTTGTCTTAAAATACAAAGTTATTATTTTGATTAGAAATGTCATGTTTACCAACAACCGCAGCATCTGCCTCCTCTTCTGGTCCGCTCTCAGCATGGATGGCGTCCTGCAATTAGTTACACCACGTTTTGTCTCGCTTGTATGTTGAGGAACCGAGGATCAAACACGGAATACTAATAAATAATAATGCGTTTCGATCGCATCGCCTTGATAATGTGTACATCCTAAACATGTTCAATACACCAGATTATAATGAAACGTAGCGAGGATGTGCGGAGAAAGAGGCGTTGTGGGGTTATGTTTATACAAGTGTAATGCGTTCAACCAATATGTATAAATCGTCTGCGTAATTGCATTCTTCTTATAATCTTATAATCCGTATAATCTTTATAATCTCTTACATTCTCTAATAAAATTCTTATAATCAAGTAATGGTTTATAATTCTATTATGTAGTTAATTAATTTCACTCGTGGTTATGTCTCAACTTGATTGTATCATAATTAGCTGATCGTTTTATCAGTGATCGTCGCTTCTTATCGGCCTGATAGATAGTTCTCTGACCTTACTGGCGGTTTCGGAATATCGGAATAGCTAATAGCTTTTACTGCTACGGTATTTGGGAAAAGTGTCTCTTGACTTTGAAACTTGACAATCAAGTGGAGGATATTTGAAAAAACGTCATATGGCATTCATGCCGACCAATGAAGCTGGAACGTAAGAGCCGTGTCTATGGTCAATACCTAATCTACAACGACCACTACGTCAGTAAGCGCAATGCAGGACATTGAATCAACAAGTGCATCCAGTATCTACCACCTTGCATGTATATTGTCGTGGTTCCGGCTTCCGCATGAGAATGAAGACTAAGACCTGTCAGGCGTTAATAGAGAACACAATTAGTTTTATTGTTCCAAGTTGAAGACTATACTTTCTAAATAGAAATAATAAAGTTTCACACATCATTACTGCTGGGGAAATGGGGAATGACATCAAATGGAACACCAACCAACCGTGCAACCATTGATATATACAAAAACGCAATTCTTGCATATGATTTCACTCGTTTAGCTGAATATGATTTTTTATCGAGCTTGTTTCTAAAATGTTCAGTAATTACGATTGCCACAATATACTATTAATTCGACCTGTACGTGATTATTTCGACAGAATATGCACCTGCGTAGTTTGGGGGTTTCGAATCCAGTATATATGTGAGGTGTGTGGGGTCGGAGAACAAAGACGGCAAACATCGTTTTGAATTGAATGTACATAATATCTGAAGGATGAACGGGACAAAATGCCACATGGCCTGGATCGAAGGGAACAGGAGTCCTATCTCTACTGGCTAACTAGAAAACACATGATGACATTAACAATTGTCAATTGTAAGCATAATAAAAGACGATATACAATGCTTATTAATCCTCAATATTGGTGCGAGTTGGCCAGTGCCGTTGTAACGCGCGGTATGCTGACGCGCGGTATGCTGACCCTAACGCGCGGTATGCTGACCTTAGCGTGCGGTAAGCTGACCTTAGCGTGCGGTAAGCTGACCTTAGCGCGAACATTAATTTATAATTAATAACTGGTCCATTCCGTTGTTTCCGGATTTAATCGTGTCAGTTTTAAATTACCCATTCTTAAGAAATATCCGCGCGTAGAGGCTTTCTGGAGCAGCCTCATTAGCAGCAGGTTCGGTCTTCGCAAGTCTCGCGCTCGCCAACAAATTGGAGCCGCTTTTCAGGCGTTTATCTCTCATATCCGAATACAATGACTAATTAACACAGAACACAGGCGCGCCTGCCCGAGTACTACTGGAGTGTTCGACTGCTACTCTCGACTGTGCACGTGGGAAGCTTCAACACTTGAGAGTTAAGAATAGTTTGCGCTAATAGTTCTAAAACACCTCTTGAGATTATTTTATTATCTTTGTTATAATTTGTTTTGTTTTGTTTTTTAGCGTCTTGAGAGTATTGGTTCAAGAACATTTACACCTACGTGAATAATAGTCTGGCTTATTTTCTGATGTGCCAGTTGTAACTTAATAGATGTTTGCCCCCGTCTGGGACTTGAACCCAGAATCTATCTCTGGCTCTAGCGCTCCCCTAAGGTCTGATGTGCCAGTTGTAATAGATGTTTGCCCCCGTCTGGGACTTGAACCCAGAATCTATCTCTGGCTCTAGCTCTCCCCTAAGGTTACGTTACACGTTGCGAAGAAAAGGGTACGTAGATTAGGTTGGGTTGTGAGGTTGGCTGTGTTAGGTTGGCTTGTGAACTCAGCTTCGCAACGTGTAACGCTATCTTGGTAATGACATTATATTGTATTATTAAAGATATTCTCTTACAACTAAACGGTGTAACAACCTCGAAATGTGTCGCCTAACTTATGTGTATGAAACAGTTTATTGGCTATAACTGAAGGTCATGCATGCATACATTGTAAGTGTTGCATGATAATGACATACCAGACCGCAGGTAACGTCTTGCAACCACGACCGCCCATCGTAGTTAATTAATGTGGCAAGAGCACCGAGGTTTGGGGTTCGAATCCCAGTCGGCTAACCTGTTTATAACAGTTGATGCTTCACATCGTATGTACAACCATGTCCCATACAGATGGATTATGAACCTCTGTCATCAGTACATACGTATTGTGTTGTCTTCGTTTTAAAGCTCGACTATAGATTTACCACAAGCACATCTCCGCGCGCGAAAGCTTACGCGCGCATCCGGGTCTAGTCTATTCGTTTTTTTAGGGGCGGCCGGTAGTGAAGTGTAGCTAACAGGTGTCAGTTGCTATCGGCAGTGGTCGGGAACACATCTCCCTGCGCGCTTACGGCAGAGCTAGACGGCCGGCCGTAGCCAGCAGGCTACGGCAAAACTACGTTGAGCCAATATTCAACTCATGGTTTCAAGATAACCAATATGCGCATCAAACATTGAATCACATAAATACTTTTGTCTAACCTTCCTTTACACGACGATGTGCAATATATTTGTCAAACATTAATAGTTAATAAAAAAAAAATGCCATTAAAGCAGAGCAATGTTAGTGGAAACCTTTCGATGATTTCTACGTATTTTACGATCGCAATTTCTATGCTTTACAAGAAACCTGTCACAAATATAAAACTATCGTCGTCAAGGTATAACTGTCATCTTTCTTGTGCCGCTTATAATATTGCTCTAGCGTTAATAGTTTCGGAAATAATGCAATGTAAGTGAAGCCATGTTTTGCCGCTACCGCTCACGCGCCGAGCGCGAGGAGCACGCGTTTATGAGCTATCACCTGCATTCCAGTCGACTTTGACTCGCCCGTTTTGGCCAAGGGAGATGTGGTGTTGGTCAATCTATAGAAGCTTTAGCGATACATTGTGAGCTGGGTCCGACTGGAACTCGAGCGTAGAACCCCCTGGCTTCATACTTCATACTTGCTTCGTACTTGCGCAATGAGCCCTACAAGTACGCCTGCCCTTCGACCAAAACATTGCGAGTGTGTGTGTTGTTTCGGGCTGGGTTCCCACCACGGCTATCTTGACTGAAGGTTTGTGTTGTACTTAGGTATTCACTTCTCGGTCAAAGTCAAGCATTACTTGCTTTGGGTCCTCGAGAGTTGAAACTACTGCGTGTGTTCTTCAAGTACGTAGCAGTTGACGGCTCCATGTGTTCTTGTATGCTTCCTCTTTGCTGGGCCCCAACTATACCAGGCACAGTTGACTAGGGACATGGTTGAATTTCATTTATCTCATGATAGGAACACCTCGTTGTGGCTAAATCAATGATGTAGTTGCTGAGGTTGTTACTCTAGAGTCTAGACCTTGTGATAAGCCATACATTACCCCAGCGCTGTTTAGTAAATAAATGTAGAAGTGCGCCATCCATGATGCAGCGTCTTAGAGCCAGGGGGTACTGCATGGCGGGAGGTTTATATGCAACAATGACGTCATTGGCAGATAGACGGGTTAGTGGGGTTAGAACGCAGTAGAAGTGCGCCATGCAGTGTCCTGGAGCCAGGGGGTATACTGCATGGCGGGAGGTTTATATGCAACGATGACGTCATCGGCAGATAAGACGGGTCACTGGGGTTAGAACGCAGATCTTTGCGTTATCACTCGTGGCGCAAACGAGGCCTCACTCTAGTAAGTGGGTGTGAATCACGCGAGGTCTCATCATTTATAACACCCATGTTGGATGTCTGGAAGGTTTAGTCTGCAGACCGCGATCACCGCAATGTTATGACTTTGTCTTTCTCTCTCCGTCCAGCGTCCACAATATTGTAGAACGTCGTTAGTGTCCTTCCTGTGTAAATACAGTAGGCTACATTCACTCCTTTCAGTTACACGACAAGTGGTGAACTCATTGCAAATTATCTGGAAACGTTTGACAGGAACAACTTAAAAAAACGTGAGATTTTTAAGGGTTCTTCGTACCGTTGAAATGAGAGTCAATATCACCGTCTACATTCTGCAGATATTCTAAAAAAGATATGCAAAATTGACATTGTTTGGATGGAATTACCGTAGTTCAATACTATCTCAATTTGTCTGATTTGATCCAAACGTAATCTAGTGTAATCCTTCATGTGTGCAATCCTTAGAGTTGATTGTCTATAGCCACGCATAATTTCAATATGTTGATATTAAATTAAAATGCATGCTTTGCGTGTGACGCGTAAGGTTCGCCTGCACACAGTGTACCAATATTTGACTCGTGGTTTGGGAGCACCAGTGCAGTTCGAATGTAAAGTGAAGCGTGTTTTGTGCATATCGTGTTGCTCACGTTGGGCCAGGGTTCCTCCACACGCAATGACAGCTCTATATCTATAGGTCAGTGAAGGTGCCGAATGTGTGTCACCCTATTATCACCACCGATATCGCTGATATATCCCCCGAGGTGTGACTGCATAATCACAGTCGCCGTGCAACAAGTGGTTTCATTACACTTGTCGTTGCTAGTTGGCGGGCGACTTTCACGGTTCACGGCTTTGTTATTATAATTACGTTATGGGGAGCCAATTATGTCTGGGTTCTGAGCGCAACTGATATTTGTATTTTATTATTGATTATTTATTTGTTTATTTAATAAATTTGGTGTCGATCCTATTCGATGATAGAAGTGATTTACAAAGGAAGAAGTGCATTATATACAACTGAATCGTGTATTTCAGAAAGGGCGTTAGTCCACTGAGCATAGTTTCGAGTTACATTAAAAAAAAACTGTCCTGGACTTCCACGCACCCTTTCTGCAATACCTACATTTGAACTTTCTCGTCAAAATGTTACCATAGAAAAGAGATGGGCTCACGTCTGCATCAAAATGTGCGTCTTTGCTTAGTTATAGAAAATATGGAAAAAATAAACCCATTTAAAAAAATACGCGCTCTCTGAAAAGCACCAAACAATCGGCCTTGGGTAGCTTGGGCGCTTGAAATGGAGACAGTGCATGAAGACTAAAGTGTTGGGGTCGGGGAGCGGGCTGAGATGATCCTATAATCCGAGTGCGGCGTACGAGGACCGTGAAGTGGCGGAGAATGCATTTCCGGTGATCATTCCCGAGGTTTATCCAGTCGAGAGTGAATGCAGTCCAGGTTCCATCCAGAAGAAACGAGGGGGGATACGCTTGTTATTTCTCCGGCTTTCAAACACGTTTAACACTTACCATGTGCTGCCCCCTAGCCATAGAGGGGGGGGGGGACAAGCTGTAAACGTTCTCCACTCGTACACTAAGCTGTCCATTAATAAAGATTAGTGTTAAATGTCCTGTATCTAGATTGATATTGACATTGATGGCGACGGCCTTACGGGTATCTCCGTGATAAAGAGGCCGCCACGAGTGTAACTTAGCCCACGTCGTAGGACGTGTCTTGCTTCTATAATGCATCGTCTTTAACAGTTAGAAAAACTGATTACAAAATATAACAGTCTCATTTTGTGGAGAATAATGACATTTCTACGAAACAACGAACGAACTTCTAGAGAAACATTTATGTGGGGACCTACTTGAGAGTAATATTGCTCTTGCGGCTGGAGCGCGGGTCCTTTAGGGACGTGGGTTTTATGCCCGCATAAGACATGTTTTGTTGTTGTAGTAATGGTCCTTCATCGTCTCGAATAAGATGATTGCAATAATAGAGAGGTAATGCAGCGAGAATCATCATCAGATCCCGCTGTAAGTCGGGTATACCTTGCGGCTCCCTGACCACTATAAGCCCCCCGGGGTGGCTAATGCAACATCTGGTTCATGTGCCATTCAGATGTTGTATAGTGCATATAAACCAGATGTTACATGGCGGGTATAGCATGCGTCAAGACGCCTGCCCAGAAAACGAGAGATTGGGTTCAATTGATCAGTTTTTGATTTTATATTCTATGATTATATCTTATGATTATATCTTTCATTTTCATAATTTAACTCAAATTGTATCTGTTCAATAAGTATGACTGTATGGCCCTCACTTGGCGCGTGTGCGCGATGTGTGCGCCGTATTGCGTCATTCGCCACTACCTATGTCGAGACCTCCCTGCATCTCGGATCCCTGTGACTATTACTGCTTCACACTGTATGTATAATAACTCTGCCTCGGTATACCCAGGGTTGAAACAGGAACACGTGTCTACGTTTTGACGTTTGTTTACCGATATTTAGACGTGAATGGCTCCCTCCATTATCCACATCCCTAAACCTTCCAACAAATATAGTAAACATGTTCATTTTCTTGTCGTTCACTGTTGTTTCACTCCGATAAAACAAGTACATGATTCGTAGGCTACCATGGAATGGACTACCGACAGCTTTCAGCAGATGTCAGCAACAGCGTATAGGTTGTTGTATGCATCAATCATTGTTATAACCTAACAAATAACAGATGTGATGCTATCCATCCTTGGCACCACAGTCAGTCAGTCAGTCAGTCAGTCAGTCAGTCAGTCAGTCAGCCAGTCAGTCAGTCAGTCAGTCAGTCAGTCAGTCAGTCGTTGATGATGATGATGATTTAGTCGCCTCGTACGACTGGCAGGCTACCGTGGACGAATATTCTGCGACAGGAACAGTGGTTGACCATGCCCGACAAGATTTGTGCGTACCGGTATTTCTTTCCTTCTTGGTCAACCAGTGCATAAAGAGCACCTTTTGAAGAAGAATTTGTGGGCTTGTTTTGTGTAATGTATGGCGTCGTAACCGAAAGAGGTGGCTCAGCGGTAAGACGCGAGACTGTAACTCGGGAGGTCGCCGTCCACCGGCAGTCCTGACTGAAGGCTTTTTCCGAGGTTTTCTTCAGTCGTAAAGGAAAGTGCTGGGATTCAGTCCTACTAATAGCCCTAGGGCATTCCTTCCCAGCTATCCAAACACCCTAATAACCTATAGTTAGTCACCTGAAGAGAGACACATCAGGTGTGTACCCTATAACGGGTATTCCTACGAAATAAAAATATTAATAATGGTGGCGTATACTCATCATTATAACTTTGACCAGGGCATATTCCTGAAAGAAAGTTGTACATGGTTTTCACTTCCTACTGGCTGTTTTCCTCGCGGTCCGCCACAACAATCAACCAAAAGAGCAAGTGATAACCACACAGTATTGTCACCGTGTTACATCTATTGTCTCGTGTCACCAACTTACAGGAATAGCTCCCCAACTTCTGGAGCGCGAGGAGCTTTTAAAGCCTGACATGCCCTGTTCTTCTTGGGCGGGTTGGATGGATTCCATCTATAGTTGGGGAGGAAGGTCCAAGGAGCCCCACCCTGACTTTGCCGGTGGCGGGAATCGAACCCGTGCACATGCGTTAGGTCGACATGTCCCTTGCATTTATAATGACAATTATATTTGTATGCGTCACCCGATGCGTGTTGTGTGCTTATAGACACGCACGCTACGCACCTCAAGCTTAGCCTGGCTGGTAGTTTCCATGTCCGGAACACCGTTCTAGACAACTAATTTCAAAAAATCCGCCACTTTTATGGCTTTGTCATTTGCTAAAACTAGATCCTCTATTGTACAGGTCTTCTCTAGATTTGGGCAGACTAGCAGGTGCTGGGGATAAAATTAGATCCTCTATATTGTACAGGTCTCATCTATAGATTTGGGCAGACGCAGGTGGTGGGGATCCTGAATCTGTCTGCATTCACATGGTTCGTGAGCCTCCAGAAAACTTTATTTCTTCATTCTCATTGTTGATGTTGACTCATGCTCATGGTCAACGATATTCTTGTGTTGACTGATATTAGATAGTGTATTGTTGCTTCGTTATCTGAACGACGCCACTTTTGTTTCATTTCCTTCGAAACCCGGCACTGTTTATCTCGGAAGCTTCGTTTTACTTCAGTCAGCTCTGGTGTTGCTGCTATTTCCAGAACAATGTCGTAGATAGGTCGAGGGATCGAGGGTGCGTTATTCAAATTCTATGCTTCACTAGAGAAATATGTGACTCAAATAAGTCTAAATGGTGAAATAAGATGGTATAGAATAATGTGTGTATTGACTGTATACGTCCGGCAACGCTGGCCGGTCCGAGAGCACATGGAGCTTGTGGTTATGAATGGAGGACATTCAGTGCTGAGGGCCCACGCAGGGCGTCTGAAGGGCACTCACTGCATTGAGCCAGTGGTAAGAGGGCCGTCTAGTGATAAGAGGGCCGTCAACTAACACATGAAAAGCATCGAGGCGCTTACGTCGTTTTATGAGAGCTAATTATAGGGTTTTATTCTAAAGCGTCGTTTGACGGTTTTTAGTGTCCTTATCTATGACGTATGTCTGTCCAAATGCGTATCAGGCGGCTGTTGAATGATGATGATGCTTGTTGCCAATACGTGACTGTATTATTGCAATCGTGCTATTCGAGACGATGAGGGATGAAAGCTATGAAGGTGCAAGACGGATGGAGGTTATAAACACCCTTCTGTTAAACGGGATTCGAACCCATGTCTCTTGGTACTTGTTCGCTTAAGACCTGAAGGACCGCATGAGCTACGTCAGACGGCCAAGGAAATTTCTGTTGTGTCCCATTTTTTTTTTTTTTTTTTAATAAATAATATATATATATGTATAAAAATAAATAAAATAAAATAAATTCACATTTAGAGTCTACCCACTCAGTAATTAAACTGATTTGCAGTGGGGGACTTTAATTTAAAGTGACTAAACCAACCCTGCAGGCTTCGAACACCATCGACGAGTGAGCGATAACCAATCAAAGATCGATATTTCAAATACGAAACAAATGAATCAGTGATTGGACAGTGCGAACACCTGCGGACAAATGCCAGAACCAACAAGACCGATTCAGAACAACTTTGAATTTATTGAGTGCTTCGTTGCTAGGACGGCTCCAAAGTCACCGTTTACTTATTCCTAAGCCAAGAAGTAATGGAATTGAATCCAGATGAGAAGTTAAAAAACTTCTGCCTGAAGCGGGATTTGAACCCGGGACCTTCTGCATTGGAAGCAGGGATGCTAACCACTAGACCAACGAGCCACCTAAAACCGGCGCGATCAGCAGCAGCCGCACATCCTGTGAGGCAGCGGGGCCGAATCATTGATTAATGGCCGAAGTACGTCAGAAGGCAGCGGGCGTAACGTCGCAGCCATCCATGTAGCCACGTCTCTGTTGGTGGTGGTGGTTGCCGTTATCGGTCGGTCGATGGATGTGATAACGACTTATTTGGTTGGCACAGCAGACGTGGACGTATAATATGGACTATGGGCAGCTTCGGGCTCTGCTTTTATAACAGCTGTCAATATCACCCTCATAGCAATGGTCTGCGGGGGACATTTCCAATCACTGCACCGAGAGTGGTGGACACTGGACAGTTATCGAGTTAGTATTTCGACGTACACGGCAGCTAGGTCATGTGACGTCGGCTAAGATCAATGCACATCATTGCCGGGGTCGTCATAAGGGAATCCAAAATAGGGGTTAGTTACTGTGTTACTGGATGTGGGGCTTTTGGATCACAAAGAAGGCCAGTAAGTATGAAGAATAGTTTGAAAGTAGCAAGGGGAAAATGATGAAGGTGACGTCAGTCAGATGAATGTAAAGTATCGACAACAGAGAGGCACGAGAGCCTTGGCGGGCAACGGTCACCACGAGGAGGGACCCACGACGACCGGTTATTGTTTGTTACAGTACCACTTTTCGTCAGCGTCTATTGTAAGCGTGTATTTGAGGAGCGTGTATTTGAGGAGAGTGTATTTGAGAAGCATGTATTTGAGGAGCGTTGATTTGAGGAGAATGTATTTGAGGAGCGTGTTTGAGGAGTGTTTGAAGAGCGTGTATTTGAGGAGCGTTGATTTGAGGAGAGTGTATTTGAGATTTGAGGAGCGTTGATTTGAGGAGAGAGTATTTGAGAAGCGTGTATTTGAGGAGTGTGTTTGAAGAGCGTGTATTTGAGGAGCGTTGATTTGAGGAGAGTGTATTTGAGATTTGAGGAGCGTTGATTTGAGGAGAGAGTATTTGAGAAGCGTGTATTTGACGAGAGTGTATTTGAGGAGCGTGTATTTGAGGAGAGTGTATTTGAGGAGAGTGTATTTGAGGAGCGTGTATTTGAGGAGAGTGTATTTGAGGAGCGTGTGTTTGAGGAGCGTGTATTTGAGGAGCGTGTATTTGAGGAGAGTGTATTGAGGAGCACCCGCACGCGGTCCTCCATGTGTGTTGTGTTGTGTTGCCGGCAGTAATAGCGACCAGAGTTTCACCGGCTGGCGCGCTCCCCCCCCCCCCACCCCGCCCCCCCTCCTCAACACAGTACTCACGAAGACTCGCGTTAGTCGACGTCAGACGTTGGGTGTGCTAGGTCGCGCGTCGTCGGTAGCTCCTCCACTCGCGTCTGATCGCGTCACGCGTCACGCGTCGCGCGTCGCAACGCCGGCCGCTCATTCTACCCCTGCGCAAGTGTTACAACTACAACAACCGCCATCATGTGCTATCGGGTCAAGAAAACGTCAACACCGCGGTGATCTAGTTTAGGGGTGTGTTTACCTTGTCGTGACCCCTAGTGTGCTCGACTGATAACAAGTATCGGAACAATTGAGAAGGAATGTCGCGCTAGTCGAGAAGATAAGGACAGGTGTATCGTATATTATATATATGTGCTCGCGTGTGATTGGTCGAGAGGGACGTCAACGCAAGAAGGTCCTCGGGAGTGTTGATAACGATAGGTCATGACAATATGTGTGGTACGTGTTTCGTTGTGAGGTGCGCCGAAACCCAAACGACTGACGATCTGGCTTTATTTTAGACCGTCTTGTTGTGTATCGACAAGATAATATCTGCACCCAGACATCGAATTGGTAGTTTTTTTTTTTTTTTTTTTAATCATATCGACGACGAAAGTGGGTCAGTCGGTGTCGCTGTTCGACTGACTGTAGAGAAGAAGTTAATAAAACAAGTGAAAAACTTTCCTTACACACGTTACGATACAAACCTGTAGTGGTAGTCGTAGTATTATAGTAGTAGTGTAGTACAAGTTGTGTGGCCGGCACGACGGGATGTGCACAAGAAATACCGCCGCAATGTTATACGTGATTAAATACATTCCGGGTAGAACAGAAAAAAAAAACTATATACTACAAAAAAAACTGATGTGAAAATAATGGGCGTGTAATTTCATTCATGATTCAGCCCAGAGTGACCGAACTGAACGCTAGAGCAGCGAGCGGGAGAAATTAACACTGACCTTTTTCTGAAACGAAAGCGGTTATATCGAACGGAAGGTTCAATCGAATAGATTGACTTATCGGTCGCTCGACAAGCAGTGCTACGTGCGGGACAGTGTGCGTGTGTGTGTGTTGTCATCTTGGATATTACGACACCGTCGTGACGGAGTAGACCAACCCTCGTCGCCATGTATTTGATGCAGGTATGATATTACTACACCTGCTACCTTGTGTGGTGGAGACTTGTTGCTGTTTGTCAACAGGTGATCGTAGAGGTGACAAGTAGGGGCTGTGTGAATTAAACGCCATGATGATTTCTGATTGGGCAGAGCCGTAGTTTTATCCATGACACCAACATTGTATTCGCACCTGGTGAAACCTGATGATACCACGTGATACCTGATGATACCACGTGATACCTGGTGATAACACGTGATACCTGATGATAACACGTGATACCTGGTGATATTACGTGATACCTGGTGATATTACGTGATACCTGATGATACCACGTGATACCTGGTGATATTACGGGATACCTGGTGATATTACGTGATACCTGATGATAACACGTGATACCTGATGATACCACGTGATACCTGGTGATATTACGTGATACCTGGTGATATTACGTGATACCTGATGATACCACGTGATACCTGATGATACCACGTGATACCTGATGATACCACGTGATACCTGATGATACCACGTGATACCTGGTGATATTACGTGATACCTGGTGATATTACGTGATACCTGATGATAACACGGGATGCCTGATGATAACACGTGATGCCTGATGATAATCGTGATACCTGGTGATATTACGTGATACCTGATGATAACACGTGATACCTGGTGATAACACGTGATGCCTGATGATAATCGTGATACCTGATGATAACACGTGATACCTGATGATAACACGTGATACCTGATGATAACACGTGATACCTGGTGATATTACGTGATACCTGGTGATATTACGTGATACCTGGTGATATTACGTGATACCTGGTGATATTACGTGATACCTGGTGATACCACGTGATGCCTGATGATAACACGTGATACCTGATGATACCACGTGATACCTGGTGATATTACGTGATACCTGGTGATACCACGTGATGCCTGATGATACCACGTGATACCTGGTGATATTACGTGATACCTGGTGATACCACGTGATGCCTGATGATAACACTTGACACCTGGTGATACCACGTGATATCTGATGATACCACGTGATACCTGATTATACCACGTGACGTGTTACCTGGTGATACCACGGGATACCTAGTGATACCACTTGATACCTGGTGATACCACGTGATACCTGGTGATATTACGTGATACCTGATGATACCACGTGATACCTGATGATACCACGTGATACCTGGTGATATTACGTGATACCTGGTGATATTACGTGATACCTGATGATAACACGTGATGCCTGATGATAACACGTGATGCCTGATGATAATCGTGATACCTGGTGATATTACGTGATACCTGATGATAACACGTGATACCTGGTGATAACACGTGATGCCTGTTGATAATCGTGATACCTGATGATAACACGTGATACCTGATGATAACACGTGATACCTGATGATAACATGTGATACCTGGTGATATTACGTGATACCTGGTGATATTACGTGATACCTGGTGATATTACGTGATACCTGGTGATATTACGTGATACCTGGTGATACCACGTTATGCCTGATGATAACACGTGATACCTGATGATACCACGTGATACCTGGTGATATTACGTGATACCTGGTGATACCACGTGATGCCTGATGATACCACGTGATACCTGGTGATATTACGTGATACCTGGTGATACCACGTGATGCCTGATGATAACACTTGACACCTGGTGATACCACGTGATACCTGGTGATACCACGTGATATCTGATGATACCACGTGATACCTGATTATACCACGTGACGTGATACCTGGTGATACCACGGGATACCTAGTGATACCACTTGATACCTGGTGATACCACGTGATACCACGTGATACCTGGTGATACCACGTGATACCACGTGATACCTGGTGATACCACGTGATACCTGGTGAGCACCTGCAGTGATATACGTGGTGTGCAGATACCACGTGTTTTAATGATGGTATCGGCGCGGTTGAGGGTTAATTATACGTTAGTGTAAGGGTTGAACATTGTTACCGTTAGTCAAGAGGCTGCAGCTCCTTTTCTACACTAACCGTTTCACCTCGATGTACTTGACTCTTTCCCTGCTGAGTCCGGGGTAGAGGGATAACTCTGCTTGTCGTTCTAATGTACAATGTCGAGTGTCCTCCGTACAGTTTTACCGTAGTGCGTCGTCCTCATAATAACCTGTACTGTACTGTGAGTTAGTAGCTGTGGCACGAAGGAGCGTGGGTTCGATGACGATTGTTGTTATTAACAAGGAGTAGGAGATTATATAGTGTCGGCTCGTACGACAGGCAGAGCAGCCGGAGACCTGTTCTACAGTCCAGGTTCTCCCCTTTACGTTCTACTTCCTACTTGTCCTTTCGCCCTTTCCTTCCGACCAACCCCCCTCCCCCTGACGTCATGTGATCACAGTTGTCGAGTACGTCGTTAAAAAACATTTAAAACAGGTGTATTGGAATATCTTTACGCATAGGCCATCATTACTAATACCCGCGCTCACTCAAGCAGCCGTTACACGTTGCGAACAAAGAAAAGGTTTAGCTACGTTATACTGAGGTTATATTGGGTAAGATTAGGTTATAGAAGGTTAGGTTAGGTTAGGTTAGGATAAGTTGAGGTTACGTTAGGTTAGGTTAAGGTTATTTTGAGACCCCACGTTTTCTTCTGAAGTTCGCTTCGCAACGTGTAACGCAATCTGAGTAATAATATTCCTAGAGTAAAGATATTCTGTTACACCGGGCCCAGAAGACGGGTGGGGGTTTTGAGTCCCCTACTCGCCCTTCGTCGGTCGGTCATCAGCATAGTATTTGAGGGACGGACGTGCCGTCTGCCAAGTGACGCAATTGTTTGCTTATACCATCGCGGCCACGTTCTTCTCAGTTTGGGCGGAGAGTGTTGAATGTTTGGTGTCGTCATCGGAATGTTGTGTTCGCTATCTTCGCGCGAGATAACGAACGTTTTAAGGTTATCCGTGTTGTGCTGTGTAGCTGCGTCTTCACTCCCACTGAACACTGCGACTAAGGTTATCTGTGTTGTGTAGCTGCGTCTTCACTCCCACTGAACTAACACGGCGACGTTTGCGAGATGCTTTGCCTTCAGTATACTCGTCATCACGGTGATTGATAGAGCGTCGGGGATGTCCTCACCGTAAGTTTTAGAAACGATTTGAAAGTATAGCATTGATTAGTTTTGCATTTTGCTTACTTTAGCGTATTTTATTAGCTTACATATAATTTATTTGATTTTCGCGTTTTCTTTGTATTGCTCTAAGACCCACACAAACATAGCCTAATGGCGCCAACAGGTAAATAAAGTACTTTGTTCATATTGGCTCATATATTTGGTTAATGAAATAACTTGTCGAGTTATAGAGCTCTTCAAAGTTTCCCTAACAAATTGACACCGACATCTGTAGAATAATTTATGATTATTATTACATTATGTGCATTCATTTTATAGTAAGCTGGTTTCATTGATTATGGATGTGAATCAAATGTGTGGACAGACTTACATTTAAAACTTGTGTATGCCAAACAGTGAAACAGATTATGATTCTTGTCGCTTTACGTCCCTGTAATAACAGTTATGCTATTTGCTGGCTTGAGATGGATTTACAAAAAAAGAAAACCATATACATTATGCGTAATTCGAACTCACGTCCCTCATTGACGGAGTTTAGAACCAGATGGACCATCTGCATGGGCCACTGCGGAGTCTCTGTCTTTCTTTGGCCATCAAGTATGTCATAGAACGACAATGCCTAATTTAGAAGAGTTGTATCGTTCACATTCCACCCAGTCTATTACGCTTTATCAGATCCAACCCCTAGCTAGGAGAACATGTTTTACTCGGGAGGCCGCGAAGGGGTGCAGTGTGTGTCTAATGGGGATGAAACCGGGTTAGTTTGGTTAGAGGTTATTGACAACGTTTATTCACTTAGTTTTTAGGGGCGGCAAAAAATTTAGCTCTTACAATTGCTACTTTTATTATTTTCGTATTAACTTCCATCTACCTTAGGGGCGGTCTTACAGTCTCCTAATAAGAAAGTTATTTGTAGCAATTATAAGCTATTTGGTGAATTTCAAGAGCTTTGATTGGTGGTTGCTATGGAGAAAATAAGCTATTCGACAAATAAGTATAGTTATTGGGTAAACCCAAAGATACAGTCATTGCAGTTAATTCACCACATAGTTTAATTTGAGATTAATTTACTATAGCATCCAATCTCTAAATGACGATCATGGTACAAACTTTATAATTTGGTATTATACATCTGCTTACAAACAAAACGTTTTCATCATTTTGTCTACGGAGAGTGGAAGGTTCCAACATGTCCCGTGGCGCCACTGAGGTCATATTACATGCGCTGAATGTGTCTCCTTGGTCGAACCCATTACCTGTGATTGCCGTGGTGCCGGTACGAACCTTGTACTCGTAATGCACTGCCTTGTACTGTATATATGGGTCCCACCGCCACTACTATATGGCAATCACTCGGGGCAGCACCGTAACAGCGACATGTGACTGATAAGCTTTGTCACATTCGTCTGATGCTTCCTGTACACTGTACCTGTCTGTACACGCTATTTACTAGCGTGCCCTTGAACTTGGAACAATCCGGTGGTGACTGATGATGATGATGATGCTATGATTGCAATCATGCTATTAGAGACGATGAAGGGTGATATAGCTGAAGATGAAGGACAGTTACAAGAAAACTTGATATGCCTTATGCGGGATTCGAACCCACAGGGTACCCGTACGGTTAGGACCTGCGCCTGAACCACATGAGCCACCGCGGATGCCAATGATACGAGGCATTCCTCTTCTGAAATAGTTTATCGGTCGGTCCTTGGATACAATTAATGATGTTTGTATTGGTACATTTAATGTCGTTTATTTTTGCTTCCTTGAGTGCCCTTACATCGGCATTACATTTCAAATAGAACTAATTGTGTCTAAATTTACCTATTTCCAGTGAATATCGTGTATAGACTATAGATAGACGCATATTTATTTTAGTATTTAAGCTTGTATTGTCCTATAATATCGGCTAATATAAGTGTAAACACGTTGCACTCATTGATATGTTACATTAGTGTATATTTACATTTTACTCACAATTAATCGCTTTTACGTGTTGAAAGAAACGAAGGAACCATAAAATGTTGTGTATATTAAAACAGATTATTAATATGTGTTCTACTTCTATATTATACTTTGAGGAGGATAGCAAATTTCATGTCTGCTTTAGCAACCCCGCCCCCTTCCCCGAAAACACCTTCCATCAAGAAACATACCACATGTTACGTATTTCTCCCCCGTGGCGATTACGGAGCACCCCAGGGGTTGTTTTTCTGGCCGCGCACCCGCCCGCCCGATGGAATGTCGTTATGAGAGATGAGCCCACCACTAAAACATCTTCGCTTATTATTTCCTGGCTTATCTGTCGGGGATCGCTCCGGTTCTGAAATGTGGATTCCTTGTTCCTCCGTTCCTCGGTCCAACCCTCTGAGGGGTGGCGCGTCGCGTTATTTTTAAACGCTAATGGCTCTAGAGTCTAGAACCAAGTACGAGACCCGAGTGAAATGGGGTCTTCGCCCTCCCGAGCGCGCTCAACACTTTTAACTGACCTCCACGTGTAAGGTGCGTCTCACGTAAGAGCGCCTTGCCGTCGGATGGCAGCACTGTCGCTCGCGCGTTGTGACCAACCAAAGAGCGCGCTCAACACTATTTCCAGTGTTTTAACTGACCTCCACGTGTAAGGTGCGTCTCACGTAAGAGCGCCTTGCCGTCGGATGGCAGCACTGTCGCTCAAGCGTTGTGACCAACCAAAGAGCGCGCTCAACACTATTTCCAGTGTTTTAACTGACCTCCGCGTGTAAGGTGCGTCTCACGTAAGAGCGCCTTGCCGTCGGATGGCAGCACTGTCGCTCAAGCGTTGTGACCAACCAAAGAGCGCGCTCAACACTATTTCCAGTGTTTTAACTGACCTCCGCGTGTAAGGTGCGTCTCACGTAAGAGCGCCTTGCCGTCGGATGGCAGCACTGTCGCTCAAGCGTTGTGACCAACCAAAGAGCGCGCTCAACACTATTTCCAGTGTTTTAACTGACCTCCGCGTGTAAGGTGCGTCTCACGTAAGAGCGCCTTGCCGTCGGATGGCAGCACTGTCGCTCGCGCGTTGTGACCAACCAAAGAGCGCGCTCAACACTATTTCCAGTGTTTTAACTGACCTCCACATGTAAGGTGCGTCTCACGTAAGAGCGCCTTGCCGTCGGATGGCAGCACTGTCGCTCGCGCGTTGTGACCAACCAAAGAGCGCGCTCAACACTATTTCCAGTGTTTTAACTGACCTCCAGATGTAAGGTGCGTCTCACGTAAGAGCGCCTTGCCGTCGGATGGCAGCACTGTCGCTCAAGCGTTGTGACCAACCAAAGAGCGCGCTCAACACTATTTCCAGTGTTTTAACTGACCTCCACGTGTAAGGTGCGTCTCACGTAAGAGCGCCTTGCCGTCGGATGGCAGCACTGTCGCTCGCGCGTTGTGACCAACCAAAGAGCGCGCTCAACACTATTTCCAGTGTTTTACTGACCTCCACGTGTAAGGTGCGTCTCACGTAAGAGCGCCTTGCCGTCGGATGGCAGCACTGTCGCTCGCGCGTTGTGAGTTGTGACCAATCAAAGAGCGCGCTCAACCACATGTAAGGTGCGTCTCACGTAAGAGCGCCTTGCGTCGCTCGCGCAATGTGAGTTGTGACCAACCAAAGAAAACAAAACATAGGAAATGTCTGTCAAGTTGTACGAAAATCGATGGAACATACATGCTATTTTCACAAAATGTGGTATGAATGCTGTGTATAACATCCCCAATCACTCGTCTGGTATGCACGGCAATCACTTACGGTTGAAACTAACAGGACAAGCTAGAATACTACTTCGCATTTTTTTACTTTTACTTTTTGTTTTTACTTTTTGGTTACCGTTGGCGTTACCCTACCCCACAGTACAATAATGAAGGACTGGAAAGATACACATTTCATATCAATAGAATTGGAAATACCTGTCTCATATATGAACATTCACGCTATTTTGGGATAATGTGTGGTTCTTCTGTAGGCTACTCTGAGCAAAATGTGAGATGATAATTCTTCCCTCTATCAAAAAACATAGTTTCTTCTAAAACATTGTCGATATTGATATTATAGATTGAATGTTTGTAGATATTCCTAATGTAATATTGTATAGACGTTTACGTGGTCTTGCTCGAGACCCACTGTATGCGTCTCCTAGAAGCTTCCTGCGTTATGACGCATGTCACAATCACGTCACTCGTCCCATTCATAACTATTACCATGACAATGGTCTGGTCGGTGTAGTAGTAAACTATGAGGTTTACGATCACCCTAGCGGCATTAAATGTCACTTTCAAACTCGTCGGCCCGGCTTTCGGGGTTTTAAATACAAATTACGTGGCTCGGTCTCTGGCTGGGTCGACGTTCTTACTGGTTTCCCCCTTTTAATGGTGGATAAACCTCTCTTCGGTGAGACCAGAGTGGAAGGTGTTCACTTCACAGTCACTGGTCGGGGGGGAAGAGAGGCAGCGGTCGTTTCAATGACGCATCTAACGTTACTTATAAGTTATTGTTTGAATGTACGTGTAAAAGATCTATTTATTTAAGTGATTTAGAAAATAACAGATACAGTCTAAGATAATTGAATCCAAGGCATACTTGGATCTTAACTTATGGGGCGCGTATAGACGTCACAGTGTAGCGGGTCTCCTTCACTGTAGATGGAGATCAACTAGGACGACCGGTTCCACCAAACTTTTATAAACTCCGATCAGCCGTTAATCGGAGAATGAGATGCATTTTGAATGTAACGTTTGTTGAAACTATAGTTATCAAACCCACTTCGAGGTTGGTGAATTGGGAACTTAGTGTCTCAAATTGTATGGAAAGAAATGGCGAAGGTAGTTTTTCTCTTCGCGTGGAGAGGGGGAGGGGTGGGAAGGAGGGTATCCACTGAAGTGTATCCTTATCCCAGAGGAGGGCAGCCCACAGCGATTGTTTACAATATTGAAGATCGATGTTAGTGGGCAGATGATAATACATGGTGTCTTATCTATGTATTTAAATATTCTTCCAATAACGATTAACAATACGGGTAGACAGTAATTAACGGTGGATGAACCCGTAACCTCGTGGTTGAATGCCGGCGAGTCGCGACCATTATCACATTTTATCACCGTATCGGCAACCGGCGTATACGTAGAGTGGCTTTGATCTACCCCTGTACAGTGTACGCACATGTGAACTCTTATTCGTGCTTAGTTGGTCCATTTTACACGAGAGTTTCAAGTGGATTGAGAAGTGCATTGCAATCAAAGCTGTATATTTGCTCTTGTGGTGGAATATTCATTGTTACATATGACAATATGTGCGCGGGCTTCGAACCCGCGACCCACAGAGACCAAGACGCGGCAAACACTTGTTGTATAGTGCCGCGTGTCTAACCTAGTTAGCGCTAGTGTCGTAATGGCACGCAGAGATATGTGTGTATTGACAGCCACGGCGCAATGCAAACGATTTAGAAAGTCAGGTGTTCGAGAGTTGTTGACTAATACTTGACCTGTGACCCCGGCGACGTATTGTTCGTAAGACGCGCGTGTGTCGTGCGTGTGGTAGGCTGGGAGGCGGCAGGCGCACCTCAGTCAGTCAGTCAGTCAGTCAGTCAGTCAGTCAGTCAGTCAGTCAGTCAGTCAGTCAGTCAGTCAGTCAGTCAGTCAGTCAGTCAGTCAGTCAGTCAGTCATTCAGTCATTCAGTCATTCAGTCAGTCAGTCAGTCAGTCAGTCAGTCAGTCAGTCAGTCAGTCAGTCAGTCAGTCAGTCAGTCAGTCAGTCAGTCAGTCAGTCACTAAACTGCAAACTGTCTAATCAGTGTGATATCATGAGAATCTTCTACCCGGACATTGCATGAGGTCAAACCAGGGTTCTACGTTTTATATGAAAGGTCTGTAAGTAAGGACCCAACATGGCATATTACAGTCGAGGCTAAAACCTCCCTCCCCCCCCCCCCCCCCGCCCTCTCAGCTTAGCCTAACCATCAATCACTAATGTACGCTGTGGTACGGAGCAAATTGCATGGCTGTTGAAGAGAGCAGTGACGTATCTAAGAGGGGGAGTGGGGTTATGGGGTTCAAAGTTCAAACCACCCATGTCTTAAAAGACAAAACAAGGAACAAACAGTGTGTTGGAGAGAGGAGGCCGACTACGGAGGAAAGTACCATGTTCACGTGATTACATTATTCTGTTTACCAGTGATTTTGATAACCTGTCGATGGATATTTCATTTTATTTGTTAACATAAACGTGTTTACACGGCGTTCAGCATGTGAAATATCTGATGCCTTTGCTTCGAACACTGTCCCTGCGGGCCTGCACGGCGTACATGCAGACAAGTTCATCGAGTACTGTCAGCATGATTTATTCTGGCCTTTCAGTGTGCTCCCCCACTAGGGTTGGTTACAGTTCTAGTGCAGTTATGCCAGTGATGAAAGCCAGCTGGTGCGCAGTACCGGTACCTTTTTTAATACCAGAGCTTAGCTGTAGCGATTCTTTACTTCTAAAACTGATTACTAATTAACCAAACGAACAAGTACCACTGATATACTATAACAATAGAACAGTTATTTCCGTTAAATCAAAGATAAGTCTATAACAAAGTTTTTTTAACTGAGGCCACGGAAAACTGTTTTTTTTTTTTTCAATAGAAAAACTGTCAAAAATGTTTGCTGAAAACTAAAAATTAACCACTGACCTCCCGCACTTTTTTGTGACCAATTTTATCGCTACTTATGTCCACTTCGATGATGACGCAGACTAGTTGATGCATCAGACGAGACTGTAGTAGTGCTTCTAAGCCCGGCGGTAAGAGACACCCCTGCCTGTATGTCTGAGTGTTGCGTCCAGTGGGGTTTCTCTCATGCAATTAGCGTCGCAAGAGATGGATCAATCAACGTCAGGGGTAGCGGAGACTGGTGTAACTATTCATTATCGTCATGGTCTTGGGGGTGGGGGGTGAGGGGTGGGTGCAGCCACGGAGGCGGTCATTTCTCAAGTGTGTAGTGTGTGGTGTAGGGAGAGTTTACCGTGTTTACCTTCTTTCTATACGTTACGAGTAGGGTGTGGTTCATTTGGGGCGGTATGATCGAATCTGCACCAAATAAATGAACACGAGTCACTTCGGCACTCGAGTGTATAACACACAGGTCTGCCAGTGGCATTTTTTTTGTTTTTCAAGAAATCACCGAAAAATCAACTACATTGCACCTTTTTGTGTTTCAAATTATTTATTTTGTTTATCTTTTGTTTTGATCATTTCGAACTAACCCGTAAGTAGCAGGAAAGCCTCTTTACAGACTCAGTGGCCGTGTGTTGAATTTAGATGAAGGTTTGCGTGCTAAATCTGTGCCACCTCTGTCTTGTGTGAGTGTTTATCTGGCGTAACCATTTATGAGTTGCTTGCCGAGCCGGTGAGCGGTGATTCAAGTCAGATGTGGAGATAATCGTTTACCCTCTGTATTGGGTTCAGTGTGTGCATCACGGGTAAAGATTGTATGCGAGGAAACAAGGCCCGACCACAATTGACGGCATCGTAATTGTAATCGGGATCGCAATTGTAGAAATATGATTTAGCATTACGATGCACTACGAGTTTGTTGTGAACAGCGCCATAGGAACCAAGTATAAGTTAACTCTTTCACGATTTCCGGATTACGATTACGATCACGATGCCGTCAGTTGTGGTTGAGCCTTTAGAGTTAATTTGTCGAATTTTTCATAGGTTGTCCCCGTGTATCTACCTACCTGATTATTTTCATTTATATAATTTGCAAAAGTAAGCAGTAGGCCTATTGTTGAAATATGTCGTTTTTGTTCATTTACACTAACAGCTGCTAATTTGTGCTAAATCTTCATAATAATTTAAATTTTTCTTAGTGTACAGAAAATGATTTAAAAAGTGTAGCCTATAGAATTTCACATACATTTGATGCAAGTGGATGAGTGGGTGGGTTACCAGTAAAACAAAAACGTAAGAAGTCAAGAGATTGTATGAGTGCTCATCACTATCAGGTATGCCGGGAGTCGAACCAGCGCCCTGCCTGTTCACAGTCCCGCGTGCTACCGCTAAGCTGATAGTGATCACAGCAACGCAGCCAAACAATGTTACGTTATATAGAGGACTCAAAACTAACATAGATAGCGCTGCTAAGCAACCTCCTTTCAGCGCCATTGATGAATAATAACAATGAAACAACAATGAAAACTGACAGCCAAACCACTCTTTTTAGAAGTTTATTTTCTTGCCACCAGAATGCATCTAGTGTATTTTGAGTGCTCTATTAGTGGTTACTCCCGCGCGCGTAGATTATCCGGTGTAAAAAGCGAAGCGTGCTGTGATTGATTGGTTGATAACGTTTCATTCACTGCAAGTAGGAGACCTTTCATTCGCTCGCTGTTTGGCTTACATATCTATACATGCAAAGTTTGCTCGGCTGAATGTTTGAAAGTGGTTTGTGCTAATGCTATCAACCGACCGATAGCATATTATTAACAATTGTAGAATCTTAGACCGTGCATTTTAACCTCATTCTAATCAATGTAAGTTGTTCAAATAATTCCCGTTTGTTTGCGGTTGTTTTGTGTATGGTAACTTTTATCATGAAAAGGAGCTAACAGAAAAAAATGTAATTGCGCTTTGGCGTAAAGAAACCCTATTATATCTATATATAAAGTTTACAAAGCAAATTACTGAACTAATTTTGATATTTTTGTTTGTTTTGTTATCTAGAGTGATGCAAATGGATGGTGTGTCTTAAAAACGCTCGGTTTAGTAAACTGAGAGGTCCGGATGTATAGATGCCATGCAGTCATACCACCTTGACTTACAATACACCACCATAGGGAACCCCTAATTGTTGGGGAGTTTTTCTGTTGTGGAAAATAACATACATACATACAAGAACATCTGTTGTTATCTGGTTATACCACATCTACACTTTAATATGGGATGACAATAATTTCAACAAAATCAAAGTGCCACAATATGTTACTTTTATTATATTTTCGCTTTCTATTTATGTATAATTAGTTTTGATTGCCGTGTACTTTGTAGAGGAGGAATTAAAATCCGTGTTGAGAGACAAAGAAATAATGTTATACACCCAACACAAGTACGAATGCAATCTCAACACGATTCATTATTACATGTAGGGTCTTTATAATTGCAGCAACTCTGTTGTCAGGCTGTTACAACGTAATTAATGTAATTTACCCTCGGTGACATAAGTATTGCCTTCGAGATGTTGTTATAGCTAATAGCTTCGAGGCGTATTTCATTGTCAAGAATACTTGGCGTTTTATCCATTCTCTGCCGTGGGATCTTGGAATGCTCGTTTTGCTGAAAGTTTCGTACATCTTTGTGGCGGTTAAAACAGAACAATACGTGATAGGTGACCAATCAAACCGAAATGAATAGTTTAACACGCTGTTTTATGATTATTTACACTTTAATTAATACTTAAACACTTATTTTAGTAGAATTTCACAAAAATAATGGTTTTCACATTGGTTTTCTCAAGGAATAGGCAACAATGAACACTTTGTTTTCTAAGCAGTTAATTCTTAAACAAAGTTGTTTCAGTCCGTTTCAGGGGTATCTAATTTGTGTTACTAAATACTAAATAGCAATTAACTCTTTAGGTAATTCAGAGTTATAGATAAAGGTCTATATATATAAACTCACACCAATTTAGAAGTTATGAGCATTCCTATCGTGTGCTGTCATTGGTTATAGGGACTATATCTTCTGGCCAATACTGCTGTCACGTCCAACTAAGAATAGCTGCTAGATACAGCCCACACGATTACTCGTTACATTAATTGCACTAATTGTCTGATCTCCGCGCGTGTAATCATAGATTGGCAGTCGAGCTTTCACCGGCCGTCGTAGCAAGGTGGATAGACTCTCTTCTCTTCCGTGTGTTGAGCCGGCAAACAACGCGTTACTATCGATCAGTGTAATGAGTTGTTTGTGCCTCGTCCTAGTAAATTATAGAGACAAAGCTCTTAGACAGAGCTCTTAGACAGAGCTCTTAGACAATTGTGTTTTTCTCGGTAATAGCGACGTCCAAACAACACGTGGAGGTCAGTGGCGTATCCAGGAATTGGGAAAGGGGGGGGGGGGTTCAACCCATATTATAGAGAGTGGAGCCGAAACGTAATTGGGGTTCCGGGGGGCTTGCCCCCCGAAAAAATTCTCGTCAATGGTCATTTTAGTGCAAATCTGTGCGTTTTACAGCGGCCAACTGAAACAAGATTACTCAGTTTCTGGCAACGCATTTTTTCCCTAGCACCGCTATAAAAGGAACCTCAATCAATAATTTGCATATTTTTCGTATTGCTTTTGCTTTTAATTACAACAATATACAATAATTATAAAGTAAAACATCTAACTGTCTATTGAAATACTGTATATTGAAATGTAAACGGTCATTTTCCATGTTTCCTTTGCAAAAGGGGGGGGTTTTGTCCCCCCCCTCCCGTGCATACGCCACTGGTGGAGGTACCGATATGGGTGCGACCATATAGACACACTAACACGTCGACTCTCTCTGTAGGGTTGGTGTAAAGTCGTCCACAGCAACTTTGTGGACGCTGACGTCATAAATGAGTTAGACATTAGGGATAACCAGATGTCAGTATTTGAAAAAGCCACCAGCTGATTGGCTCCGACTCGCCCATCTACGACGTCAGCCGTTTCAAGGTTGCCGTGAAACCACCGTAGTCACAACACTGTCGGCCACCCCTATTCGGTAACGGAAAACAATCTAGATTGCAGCACTCAAAGTAACAAGATGAAGGCGTGAGATTGACTCTTATGACAGAACGTTTAGGCCTTCGACCCAAACCTAGCCTAGCTTATAATATAAACGGACCATTTATAAGTAATGTTCGTAAGACTGACGTTCTCAGGACAAATTATGGCTTAGGCCTACTACCTAGGCCTAGCTTATAAACGGGTCATTTGTAATGAATGCTTTAGCCAGGTCTTATGACTTCCAACTAAATATTTAAGTCTCCGCTAACTTCTTTTTCCCATGGCAACTACCAATCAAAATCTTCTAAATCAAGTCAGCTGACACCCAAACTATTTGGTTGGAAGTCATAAGACCGGCCATTATTGTTAGTAATGTGCCTTGGCCACATTCGTGTTCTTCATAATACGTGTGAAGAGGATTCGTTAAAAACAATATTTAACAACATATTTTCTTGTTGAGGAAAGTAATAAAGAGAACTATTATCATTAAACCGCTGAGAATTATAACGTTATTTTCAACTGACAGCAGAAAACAAATGAATTATCAGTTGACATGTGTACAAAAATAGCCCACTCTCCTAGTAACAGTTTCTGTCGCTAGGAGGAGTTGGTGTGCGTTGGGTGGGACACTTTCATTCGAATCTCCTCAGTTTCAGCTTATACGTTATGTTCTAGCGTTTACATCTCTGATCTGAAGACATTATTTCTCTGTCCGATATTAATAATAACAATAATAGTAATATTTAACAACATATTTTCTTGTTGAGAAAAGTAATAAAGAGAACTATTATCATTAAACCGCTGAGAATTATAACGTTATTTTCAACTGACAGCAGAAAACAAATGAATTATCAGTTGACATGTGTACAAAAATAGCCCACTCTCCTAGTAACAGTTTCTGTCGCTAGGATGAGTTGGTGTGCGTTGGGTGGGACACTTTCATTCGAATCTTCTCAGTTTCAGCTTATACGTTATGTTCTAGCGTTTACATCTCTGATCTGAAGACATTATTTCTCTGTCCGATGCTTTTCAGTGAGTCATCGTTGGTGTATTTTACAAGTTACATTCTCTTGCGAATAAAATATCACGTTTGTATTTGTGCGAAAGCCGTTGATTGGAGTCTAAAGAGCGCGAATGTTTCGTTCTGTAGCTTCCAAATTCTTTGGAATACACGACTTGTTCTTCGCCTGAGATCTTCTTAATTGGGTCACGCTAACAAACAAGTAAGAATCTTACAAACAAGTAAGCATCTTCGCCTGCATACAATAAAAATAGCAGAGAAATTACAAAGCGCTTCCTTGCGTGTTATCCTTGTTATGAGAGTATTACATCAGTCATGGCAAAACACGCATACAGACCCATAATGATGGGTGATGTCCCATCGCCGAGTAACGATTCCATTGAATAGTCGCCGTTTCCAATAGGAATGATGTGTCATCTTAGTCACTACACGCAGAGGTTGATGTCGGTTTCACACGAGGAATATCCGCGCCTTGTTATATGAGCTGCTTCCAATGCAGAAGGTCCCGGGTTCAAATCCCGCTTCAGGCAGAAGTTTTTTTTAACTTCTAATGTGGATTCAATTCTATTAGTTCTTGGCTTAGGAATAAGTAAACGGTGACTTTGGAGCCGTCCTAGCAACGAAGCACTCAATAAATTCAAAGTTGTTCTGAATCGGCCTTGTTGATTCTGGCATTTGTCCGCAGGTGTTCGCACTGTCCAATCACTGATTCATACGTTTCGTATTTGAAATATCGATCTTTGATTGGTTATCGCTCACTCGTCGATGGTGTTCGAATCCTACAGGGTTGGTTTAGTAGTCACAATCAGTTTAATTACTGAGTGGGTAGACTCAAAATGTGAATTTATTTATTTATTTAAGGAACTCTAGAGGTGGGTTCATTCCTGTTGCCCTTAGTTTGTAGAGCGCTGCATTGTGCAACAGACACACACCTTCATGTGTCAGATGTTGTTTGTATCCACCGTCACTATTGTTTGTGTTATTAGAGTGACGGACCTTGACAGACAGTTATTGTGTAAGTGTCGTGTGAAACAAGGAACACTGGTCCGTCTTGTTGTGCAACACAGAGAGTAGAGTACAAAGGCTGCTGTAGCTGCATCACCATCAATCTCAATGCATTTACATAATCTACGTCGGGTTCGAACAATGGGTCAATCATTCCGGTGACCCACATGTGCGACGTGAGCTTACGTACAAGACACGTGTCTTATCAGTATTGCGTTGTTGCTCTTATCCAGCTGTAACATCGCTAGATGAATAGATAGATATTCCTTTTTCTCATTGTTGTGTAACTTGAAAAGTTGTTGCCGTGGTAGACTTGACATCCCAGTTTATTATTGATTTGTTTATGTGTTGTTTAACGACGACGTACTCGACACCGTAGGTCATCAGAATCAGATCCATATGCATAAGGGGAGTCCAGCAAGGCATGGCAGAGCTAAGTGGGGGAGCCTCCTACGACTAGCAGAGTCACCCTGGCAATATTCTACCCCGGGGCCCCTACGTTTATGGAGATATATGGAATGATTGCCTAGTTAGTATCTTTGAAAAGTGTTTCACGAAGGACAACCTCTCGTCTTCAGTACCCTATAGCCTTCTATCCTAACTGAAACTCTTACTTTCATTGCATGCTGACCCTATCAAAACCCTCCCATAATCCGTGATGTCTATGTCCAACCTACCATATCATAGTCCTTACACATGCTGATGATATCTAACCGAGCACGTGACTAGTACCACGTGACCCTGTACGTGTACACAACTGTCAGGCCCAGCGCTCTGTACATGTCTATAGCACTGAGACATGACAGCAACTATGTCGATATCTGTCAGTCAGTCAGTTAGCCAATATCCCAATGATCATTTAGACGCAGGTGGAAACGGCCAGTACAGTCCGAAGGTCCTGCGCCGTGACTGACGCAACATGACAGACGTTGAGCCAGAGGTATTCAGTAACGAGGTGTGTTGTGTTCGAGGCCACAAAGTTGTCCTTATCGGTGTTGCTGGCCTTTGCGGCGCCACCGTAGGTGATCTATGGCGAGATTTGGGAGCTGTTGTACTTCTCGTATTGTGGCAACGATGACAAGCTGGGACTCGAACCTGGAACATCTTGGTTCTATTCTATGTATTGTGCATATCCTGAAACGAGTTGTGCGGTTGTGCCTTAATTCAAAGTTGTTTTGTAGAAATTAGAAAGCAATGTAATATTGAATGAAAAAGTCCGAATTCAGGCAGGATATAGAATAGAATGTTATGAGAATAGGGTCCCAGATCGACTATGGCTACTACGCCGGTTTCAATGAGTTCATTTGAGTTTATGAAGAGTGGAGAGAAAAGGGCTATTGCCTCTAATATCAGAGTACCTAATGATATTTAGTGGATTGTACTCAATGATAAGTATGATAGTGTTCGAAAGTAGGCTACCGATGCGTAGTGAGTGTGCGAAGTAACAGACGAAAACACAATGTGCGTGAATGTGACAGCTCAAGATCGAACCATATACACGTGGTGTTTCAACAGTCAAACATGATTGCACATGTGATATGTGTGTACATTGTACACTGTGTGATGAAAACAGGACACAAGAGCGTATTATACCTATAGGCCTACTAATTTGACGAGGAAAATCAGTCGTGATTTCCGTTCGGGGAAAACTTGGCCGGACTTCCTCCTCGTGCAGAGGTGACCGGGGACTGTTTGTTCGCCCGTGTGACCAATGCAGAGGTGACCGGGGACTGTTTGTTCGTCCGTGTGACTCCGACTACCATGGAGCAGTTGGGACGCTCTCTGTCGCAGTAACGAGCGTTTTGGGTTTTAGATATTGAATCGGTCAACATGTATTTTTGAAAACGCTCCAATGCATATTTTACAAAAAATAAGGTGTTCCAAAGGATTGTTTGTTTTAAATATCTGCCGATTATTTTTCATTTAGTGCAAGAGACCCACTCATATTCAAGGATTTGATGAAAAGAAAATAGAGGTGCTACAAAATTTAATTTAGAGAAAATAATGCTGAAGACACCTATTTCTAGTAATGAATGATGATGATTATTCTTGTTGCTTTACTCTCTGTCATTGCAATGATGCTATTCAAGACGACGAGGGGTGATAAGACGAACATGGAGAACAATTATTACAAACTACCCTTGCGTTATCCGGGATTCGAACCACGTCCCTGTATGTGCCATACTTACGCTTATGACCTTCGCTGCGCACAACTTGACTGTCATAGACGCATCACAACAAACATTGACCCTGTAGTATAAAACGATCAAATCGTTCTAGTGAACCATGATCCCTGCAGTGCAGCCACGCAGTAGTTGGATGTTGTGTCTGCGATGCCCCAAGATATGTGACGTAGAATATCATCGTAGGGGAAACACATATAACTTGAGTGAGAATTTAAGGTCTTTGGTTCGTAGTAATTTTTAAAATTGCATTTAGTATCAACATTTTGGAATTATGCAAGATCTACGAATATTCTAAAAAAAAAAGGTTTGAAAAGGTATTACGTTTAGACTAATCAGACAATCTGAGTAATTATTGAAATTTTTCTGATTTTGTACAAATACAAGCAATTGATAATATTTAGCATCCTACCACTCCTAGATTTTGATATTGAATGTTGTTTTAAAAATATGAACAGTTCTCACGCTCTTCAAGCTGTAAGTGTCGGCGCGTAGCCTACTCCTGTTGACTGCGCAACGTCAGCCAGCGAGTTCTTGGTCTTGTTTCTCTACATGGGAAGCTGCAGAGAGATTCGCCTCATGGTGTGTATATATATATATGATATTCTCTCTCACACCAATTTGTCCGAAGAACAAGTGTTAACTCGCGGCGTTCAGTTTAATTTCCTTCGTCAAACTAGTTTTATAGACATCATTTATTTGTATAATATAAAACTTTCCCATCTTGTGTGTCTATAGATGTGCGACCGGCTTTGTCGTTGGCCTAAATCTGCGCTGCTAAATTCTACGCTGGAAACTCGTTTAGTCTGTACTGCGTATCGTAGTCGCCGGACTTTCGCTGTCCCTAATTGCTCTCATATTGATTGATTGATTGATCCGGTGCAGTCGAGTGTAATATGTACAGTGACGTAGTAATCGGCTTTGTCAGCTGCAACTTGGACGGTTTCATTTTCCTCCTGAGTGAAGACACGAGTATCGCGTCGTGTAATAGTGGGACTTGGGACTTAAATATGTATGAAATGGCCGTTATCGCAGTCATACTTGTATGGAACAAAGCACTTGGTTAGAATAAGGAGGTCGCATAGAATATCTTCACGTGAGTTTCTTTTTGGCTTTGGGATTTGGAAGTCGCGTAAAATAGAAAATACATTTTTGGTAGTATATACTAGTGACACATTGACTACAGCCGGGTGACGAACCAATGGCACGCGTGCCAGAAGGGTACCCGATGACTTTCTGGCCGCATGCAGACATATTTATAACAATTTGTACCAGGTTGCACTTCAAAATCGTTTTCCGGAAATTTAGAGAATTATGGGCAAAAAACTTTCGCCTCCTGCCTGCCTGGAGGGTTTTGACCGAGATCCTTCATTATGTGGAACCTTCAATGTGTTATTAATGTAATTTCCCATCACCAAACTGATAAACTGGCAATTTTGCTCCCCGTAAAACATTATAATTACAAATCCCAGTCAAGTTTGGGATTATTAATTTATGGTGTAACACTTAAAACCCTATAATAGATTTACCGTTGAAACGTCAGTATAGGCTTATTTTGAGACGTGAGAGAGAGAGGGCGAGATTAAGTTCATTAATTTGTAAATAATGAACCTCAAAAAGGTTCGCCGACCCTGGGCTATACATTACACTCATGTTGAACAGGGCCGCGCGTTCTGTTCTTGCAGTGGGGCCGGGGGAGGTGGGGGGTCAAAGAGGGCCGACAAATATACGCCGACCTTCCCAGAGTGAACCATTATGACCGCGCCAAATCAAACGTTTAAAAAATGGTTACTATAATAACTGACATTTAGTTTTCATAACAACTAAAAACGGATTTAAGTATTTCAAATTTTGCAGTCATTACGTTTGTCATTTTCGAAACCAATTAATATTATAAAACAACCGCAGGGATACAAATATTTCTGAAACTTTTTGAATCCAGTGTTTTGTTCTTACGAAACGATAATTGATTAATAATAACCACGTTTTAAATGTTATACAGTGTTCTAAAACACGCTAATTCAGCGCGGTTTTGACTAGTATTACCTTCTGATAGTGTGGTAGGGTTGCAAACATGCGGCCAACTGGTGTGCGCGTGACATTTAAGAGCGTTCGGCAGTAGGAGTTTTACAGATGTATTGGCCGTCAACTCTTAAACTAATTGTAGGGTTATTATAAATATTTACCCATTTGTAGAGGGATGTCATATCTATGCATGGTATTACGTACATTTGTCACCAACCTATTAAAAAACAATGTACCCATTTTTAAACAGATTCTCCGTATTATTTCGCCGATAATTTTTTACGAAAGTAATTTATTTGCATATTTCAAACGATGAGCATATTATTTTTGAGCAGGCTTGTCACACATGTACTTTATACCATGCGTAGATATGACATCCCTCAGCAAGTAGGTAAATTTTCATAATAATCTTATTATTTGTTTAAGAGAAATTAGTTGACTTAAAAACTTCAAAACCGTAATACATTACAACAACGCTGCACCTGTGTCTATAGTGGTTCCATGAATGGTCGTAGGTCAGTATTAGACAGAGTCGTGATCACAGCGAGATTAGTTGTCTTGTCTGTCACCGCTGAAACTAGTCCCTTCTAATCGCTCTTATAGTTCGTCTGGTCGAGGTCGCCACGCATTGGATAACAGTATGGCCATTACACTAATTGTCCGAAGTGTCCTTGTCTTATATATATGAGACATCACAAGCGTCTACGCAGCTTCAGATGAGATGATCAATTGAAATAAAAAAAACTGACAGACTTCGTAAGACACCTAAAACATTTGATCTCATTTTGGTTGACCATTGTTGTAATGTAAGCGATATGAATGTGTGTTCAATGTTCAATATACCTTACTTTGCTTAGTGAATATTAGGGATTCTCAGCTAATCTAATAATTTAGTCTTCTCATTTCTTTACTCGTTAGGATAATTTGTATGTTTTAAAATGGAAAAAAATAAATTAAATGTAATGTTTATTGTTTACCGACTGAAGTTTCTAGAACTTGACTTTATTGGGGGGGGCATTGTACAATAACAATGTATCCTTCGCCTCGTTGCTACGATGGCTTCAAGTCACCGTTCACATGTATGCCAGTACCATCCTAGTAAATTCCAATAAACGGTCTGATCAAGGATTTGAACCTTGGACGTTCTGTTTTTGGAATCTGTTATCAACCCGCCGGATCAACGAGCATGATTGATGAGATGAGAGAGCAATGTTTGCTCCCGTATCAAACGAGGCCTAGAGAACCAATAGTGACCTCCGCCCCCCCCCCCCCCCCCCCTCGCCCGTCTCGGCATCACAACAAGTGTTATTGTTGCGCTGGACACGGTAAAGCTCCGGCAAGGTCGTTCGCTAATTCCACATTCTGCCGCACAGCGCGCTCGCTCACCTGTTTCGGTCTTACTGGGTCAAACAACTCTGGACGATCTCAGCGCACTTGTTGCTTCGAGTGTGACGTCATCGTTTCACTCGGTCAACGTATTCTGATTGTTGCGGCTTTACGGCGCTGTTATTGCAATCGTGCTCAAGTCGTTGTGGATGCTGACGTCATAGATGAGTGATACTTGGCCAACCGAATGTCAGCATCTGAAAAACTACCCGCTGATTGGCTCCGACTCCTCATGTATGACGTAAGCATCCACAACGTTGCCGTAGAATCACTTTATTCGAGACAATGAGGGTGATACATGGATATGAAGGACAGCTACAAGAACCCGTGCCTCATGCGGGATTCGAACCCACGTCCCTAGGTGCCGTCACGCTTAGAACTGCAGCCTATAACCGCATGGGACACTGCCACGGCTTCTTGGCTCGAGGTTTACAGGAATGTTGGCGAATTGGAAAATATTCTCGTCGAACGAAAGTATTATTAATAATCAGATGCCCAAATAAAACAAAACTTTCTCCAACCAGCTAATTATAATAATTAGTTTTAATACTTAAATTGGTTAACAACCTGGGTAATAAAATGAATACTAGCTCGAATGTGTGATCCTGTATCTGTGCGTCGTCTTTGCAAGTCTCAAGCGTATAGGAGGTCGGATACTATCTGGTAAGGTGACCGCTTCGCTACGCTTTGGCGCCCGTGGGATACATTACATACACTCGTTGTGTATAATTCATATAGTTCAACATTTACAACTATGATGATATGACTCAGGGTGTGTGTAGGAAGGGGACAAGTAGAACAAAAAGGGGAAGGATAAGGGAAGAACGAGGACTGCATTTCGTCAGGCTTCTCCATCTCGACGTGCCCGGCCGTCTAGGGTGGCCCTACCAGAAGCATACGCTTCCGCGGGCATAGCTCTCGGGATCACCAAAGCACGCAAACCTGACCACCACGATACGATAAGGTCCCTGGGCAGGAACATTTTGATGAACCCTCTCCCCTGCCGCTTTGTGCACTAAGAAGAGCCGGTATGCGTTCTGGTGGCAACTCCATGAACTACTTACAGCTGTCAACCTAGAGAACGGATGTCGCAATATAAGAGACCACTTGTCGCTCGAATACTTCAATGCGCATTGTGTGTTTTTTACTTCTGTACGATCCGTCTTGGTTGTCATAATTAAGATGATTTATAGTTTGACGTCTCGTTGCTTCACAAAGTAAACGGTGCTACTGTTGTAGTATTTAGCTGCGTTCGAGGGCTTGGCATTGGAATGAATACGATTCATTGAATGTAGGAACATTCCAGTACATATATCGGTCTGTTATAGAAGGCTGGGCCGCTGTATGGCACACTTGTTGATATTGGCCGTGATTGGCTAGGCTATAAGCACACTTGTTGATATTGGACGTGATTGAACGGGCTGTGAGGCAACAAGGTTTAGAATCCCACCTGTACAGCCCTGCCCTGGGACCATGGTAATATTACTGTATTATGCCCTGGGACTGTTACCTTATCGTGGTGATCATGTTTGCAAACTTTCGAGATCCATAAAGCTATGTCGGCGGAAGGATATGCTTCTGGTAGGGCCTGTCCTAGCCGGACAGGTCGAGGTGGAGAAGCCAGACAAATAGAAGTCCACGTCCTCCCTTTTTCTTTTCCTCCCCGTCACGTCCTTCTTGTCCTCTTCCTCCAAACACCCCCCGGCTCATATGATCATAGTTAGCAACACATAATAACAGCAAACAGACAAATCTTGTATTGTTCTCACTTCTCACTCATGTCTGTCTGCGAGTCTGCACGTAGCATATTATATAGTGGCAGGTTCCTATGATTGGCCTTGCGGGAGGTGACGGTGTCAGGTGTCCTGTAATATACAGAGACCGCCGGACCGACATGTCAATAACTTTAACATAACAAATCTAAACGCAAGTAACCAAGATGTTGACGCACCGTTAAACGTCTTAACAATTATTCAATCAATGAAATTGTTATATAATTATTTAAATCACCATTCCGTGTTAGTTTTTTCGTAGATCATCCCTGTTGTTCTTTTCTGATTGCATAAGCTTATTTTCATCCAAGTGAATCATTAAACTGTATTGTAGACTGCGCCTCCAAGTAAATCATAATATTGTATGCTGAACGACTTCGGACCAAAGCTGTCTGGATACTTTGTAAGTTTGGTAGTTAGCGAGTCAAGTACAGCAGTCTGCAAGTGTACGCCAACTTTCATTCGGACGCGCCCGTAAGTTCTCTCCCCCTACAAACTTCTCCGACTTGTCTCGCGAACTTCGTGTTACAGACACCTTCAAGGACGTAGCTTCCGTACGTCTAGCAAGGCCAAGTACACGACCTTGGCAAGAAGTACGCGTACTTCATGCTTGACTCGCACCACTTGGCAGGAACAATCGAGCTTTTGCGTGTGTCCTATATCTACCACGGCACTTTGGGGGGCAGACGCAAGGGCCTGTAGCATTTCATAGCACCATTGCCATTTATATGACATACATACAATTTTATTTTGAATTTATCTTTATTTGCTATTAAGCTATAATGTTAATTTTAGTTTCTTGAACACTACCTACCTGGTGCAAGGATATTTTTTCATAACCGGTTTCAATTATTTTAAACACAAATTATAAACAATGTGCATGATGGTCCACGTATTCTCTCAGTTACTCAAACCATACCATATTGTAATGCCATTGCAATGGCGGTCTTCAATTTACTACCACGAAAGTAGCACCAATGCAAAGCAAAGTAAATTTATAACTTCTGGGCACCTGTTCCTGAAAGTTGTCACTTTCATAACTCGTTTCACGTGCTATCACTTAGTTATGGGCCTACGTAGATATCATTTCAAGCCAGTTATTTAGTGACAACTTTCAGGAATAAGGGCCCAGGTGGCATTATCGTCATTTGTCCAGGAATTAATCTTTATGCTCAACTACCTTAGGACACGCGGCCATACGCAATCACATGAATTCACCTTGCTTCGAGAGGTAACTTGACTTCTTCAGTCGTACTATGTGTAGTACAATAGTTATTGAGTCACTGTCTCCTGCGTATCTTCACGCTGAGCTCACGTAGCATCGCGCCCAACGGTGGAACCAAGTCACACCTCGGCGGACTCCTGACGTCACAGGTTTACGGTTCTGACAACATTTGACTTGGTTTGTGTTGCGTTGCGTTCACTCACGTAATCTAGTGAACATTGCGAGCGACATTGAGAACTGGAGCGCTCCTCATCTCCTCTACTCTCCTCGACTTACCTCAACGACGGTTCAACCTCCATCACGCCCGTTGTTGAAGGTATTACCCATTGTCATGCTAGGCCAGTCGGGACTCCGCATTAGCTAAGGACTTTCCACCTTCTTTTTGCCACATTTGGCTTGCGATATCCTCGGTTCTCTTTTAGATGTTATACGATCTACGTACATAAATCGTGACACAACTTTGGTTCAAACTCTACTAACAGTCTTGCATTTTGTAAATTATTCTTTTTTCTGTACACATTTAGTTGAACACAAGAGTAGGTAATCTCTAAGATATAACACTGAATGGTGTCTTCTTGTGTACCAAACTTCAAGTAGCACATACTTGCTAGAAGTAGTTGTTGAATTCTCCCCCTTAGAACGGGGTAAGTTGAAGTGTCTTTTTTGTACAGTAAATTGTGTGCACATCCTAGTTGGGAAGGGCTATGGTGCCCGAGCCTGGATGTTTTGTAGCCTAGGCTCTAGGGCAGCCCTTTAGCATTACCGCTCCAAAACAAACGCCTGTTTTTACAGCTCTGAGTAACACCAGAGTACAGATGTACTTCTCGACGTGAGTAGACTCACTGCTGTGGCTGTTACCGAATCGGATCACATAAGCTTTAGTGACTGAGTTATAAGACGTTGTGCTCTGCTTATATTAGTATACGTATTTAAGCCAATAAGAAGCACGTTATTGTGTTCCGGCCATAAGTAGATAATTGACTTTTGTGGCCACGCACATTCGCGAGGTTCGGTGAAAATTGGACCACCTACATTTGCGTGATATATTGTGTATTGTGTAAGTTTGTTTTTTTCTTAACATGAATTGCTCTTGCGGTGTAGGCTTGTAAATAATTCTGCAACGCCATCTGATTCCAGGTATAAAAATAGCGTTGTAAAAGTGTACATTTCAATTACGTACTCTGGTTTAGTATGATAAAATAATCTTATAGAAATATTAACATTATAATCAAGTAAGTGTCTTAGGAGGGAGTATCATGTGACGTCACAACAGCCAAACTGTGTTGACATTTGAGCTGCCAATAGAAGACGAACATGCTTGGGTACCATCAAATATGAGACTTTCAAGATGTATATCCCGGATAAAGTTTACGGAAATGATTGTGTAAGCTACAGAACGAGTTGACGGACTGGAGTGTTTGGGTTTCATGTTGCTTTTCAGTAACAATAGCAAACCAATGTAGAGAAGAGTTAGAAGTTCAATCAAACTAAATCTGAAACATTATAAAGTGAACTACCAATCACGTTGTTATTCTGGCGCCCATTATCCCCGCCATACGCATTGTATGAATCAACACCCTAGTATTGCCCGACCGCATGGTAAAGTCAAGAACCATGATTGTAGATTTATTATGGTGTAGACCCCATTGTTGAGTATTGTCTTTGTCAGATGTCGTCCAAGAATAGACTCGAAGACGCGTCGTATGGAGGAGACAAATGTCTGGGGTTGGCTCGCGCGTCGACAACACAGTTAACAAGTTTTGTTCAAGTAAAAGATTGCGTTCAACAGTCGCACCCCTAGTTTGGGGTGATTTATTGTCACTAACTATTCGTGTTTCCCTCCAAATAGAAGTTGAGAGATGCGTTTCCGTCTCGTCCCCGTCTCGGGTCTACCTGAACACACAAAAAGACGCGACCTTCCTCGACCAAGACGAAACTAATCGATTAGTCGCGAGCGACGGTCGATCTTGTCGCACAAAAACAACTTGACGTTACATAAGTGTCCTCGATCCTCTATATTGTTGTTTACCTCAAGTAAGATTATGGTAAAAAAAAAAATGAAACTACAAGCACACTGATAGATCACTTAGGCCTACTGCGTCCACTTAGAGCCAAGTGGTCTGTAAAGTCCTCTAGATTCTACAACAGCGGTTTTCAATCTTTTTCATTCATATTCTGAAAATCTTTCCGTCCCCGAACTATGTTATTAATAATTGTACATTTTACATCAAGTTTTTCCATATGTACGCGTACGATTACGATTCACGAAATATTAACTTGCCTCTGATGAAAGAACACAAATTCTTTTACACTTTTAAAGACGCGAAATCCGTTCATCGTCTCGATCTGCCAAAACTGCAAAAATATGGAACGTAAAAGTCAAATAGCATCATCGTTTTCAAAATAATGCAATTTGTTTACACAACTCTTCCCAGACTTTGAATACCGCTGTTCTAACCTAGTCTAGACGGTAGTGCAAGTGCACCTATGTGTATTCATGTCTTGTTCTGTTTCTGTGTGGAAATAAAGCGTTAATTCTTTCATTAATTGATCAAAGCGACGTAGTTGTGCTCGTCTCAGTTTCACCCCATCCAAAGTATTGCAGAACTCAACCAACACTCGCGGCGCACTTTCATATTCATGCCCATTTTAAAAGTGATTAGTCAAAGTTGATGCCAGAAATCTACATGGACTCTGACTAAGCGAATATATTTCACTAATAAAAACCATAAAAACCGCGGAAAAGCGTCGTGTTCTGTTAATCATACTGACGCATTTCGGCTGCGAGACGCCATTAATTCGTTGCTGCAAAAACTCCTTCGTAATGGTTGGAGGTATTGTTTAATGCGCAGTCAGACAGGCCTAACGTCTCATGCTTATGTAACGAAGGCTGCGAATATTGCTGCTTTAATTAATCAAATTAAATGTGTTCTTGAAAAGAGGTTAGAAACATCAACGTAAATGGAAATGTTTGGATCCACATTATACTTCAACTTGTTGATCTAACCTACTTGTTTGTAGTGTTCTCATCAAGTGTATTTAGAGCTGTACAAAGCGTTTGATTGTCACGGCGGTTACGGGAGTGACTCTATTCGCGAGACTTTAGTTAGTTAGCCTAGGATCCATCGCGTAATATAGTTAATTTGCTTTTTGTCCTTTCGTAATCGATAGTTTTCAGAGCGAGACTAAACTGAGGGGTACCTGTTGTGTGTGATACAGATGTAAGGTTGTTCAGTACCCGTTGTTCTTAGACGTACCCGCCCGACCGAGTCTGGGCCCGGATTCACTAAAAGTCTTAACTTAGGCCTGGCCTAACTTTAGGACCACTACGCCATTGGCTGATACGGACGTGGACATAGCCTCGACTCGACGTTGCTAAGAAACCCTAGTAAATAACAAACACTTGAGACCAAAATTTAGGCCCTGTCTGAGTTGGTCTTATCTTTCGTCAAAGATGGTGGCAATACGTCTATAACTTCGAAGTTTGAACATAAATAAATATCGTTTACTTACCTTGACATACACATTTCTCTGTTTTTAGATTGTGGAGGTATTACAAAACAAAACACTAAACTTTAAAACACCGGCTTGCAATATTTCAAGTTATCTGAGATTTCCACGAAAGTAGCTATCAATTGGGCTGTGTAGTAGGCCTACCATGGATTTATAATAGCACATACGGTACAGCAGGACTTAAGACCGGTGGAGTTGTATGGCCCCTTGCTGAGATGGTGGTTCATTCAGTTGGGGCGCAGGTCCTAAGCGAGTAAACGTGGGTTTGAATCACGCACAAGGCATGTACGTTTGCAATTGTACTTCAGAGTTCATACACATCCCGTCATGGTCTCGAATAGCATGATCACAGTAATACAGATGTAAAACAACAAGAAACGGAATCTGAGAACAAAACGTGTTTTGTTATTACAATGTTTACTGACAGTTTTTCGTGTGTGAAAGTTGGTCGAACATTCATTATATGATGAAAACAGGGCTTGGCGTCAAAACTATGTACGAAACGCCATACCTACCTTTATTTGCTCGTCCTTACTTGTAAACAAATTGTCTAATACCATTTCAATAGTTCTAATATTCGAATAGCTTTCCCCGATATGCTCATGAACTAAAGGTGAACTTACTGTTTTTAAACTAATTGCAGAACTATGAAGAATAAAGGAATTTGAGCAAGTAATGTTTTATTTGGAAGCCGTCAATATCTGCATTAGACATTTCAAACAACGCTAGTAATTCTGAGTGGAATCTAATGTTCCATAATTTATGATTTTTGTTAAGGATGGTTCAGACGAGCTGCCTGCATGTAAATAACTTGAAGTTTAGTATACACCATTTACTTCCAGGAAAAAAACTGTGAAATTATCCTATCCACGAAGCGTTATTGGTTACGATTGTACGTCAATCAATCAACCGGCAGTAATTACTATAGGTTCACTGAAATTCAATCAATAACTCGAGATCCTCTCAGCTTTTAATCAATTAAAAACTAATGTAAACTTCTTAGTCAAAATCGATTAGGGCCACGCTAATTCTTAGAAAAGCTGTTTGTTCTAGATTGAAATTTATACACTTTTCACCATCAGTCATGTCTGTCTGTCTGTCTGAGCTCTCTGGAAGTGCCCGAACTGTTTGTGTCATCCTCATCCTCCCCGGGCGTTGTTTCTTCGCGTCCAGACAGATAGACAGACAGACGAACAGACAGACAGACAGACAGACAGACAGACAGACGATCCCAGCGACCCACTTTCTATGGTCACTCTCCGGTCACTTAGAGGGGCAATATTGTCCCGTGCTTTCAAGATGCCATGTTTCACCCATAACAACTCATTCAGGGGGCCAGGCCAATACATGATAGAACCCTTCGGAGAGTGTCTCGTCGGCCTGTCTGGGCCCAGGTTGACTCTGCTAGTCGTAATAGACAAAGAAGGAGCCCCCCCCGCCCCCCTACTGTCCTTCCACTTGGCCGTGCCCTCCCTTGCTGCACTTCCCTTACGACGACCCCCGCGATGTATGATGGATCTTATTCGAAAGACGTCCTATGACCTAGTCGAGTACGTCAAATCAGATTATCTCCTCCCAAAGACAGACGGTAAATCAAGCGGGACGAGTGTTTAAGACGGAGTAATTCAGGAAGCCAACACACACAACCCAAGCTACAATCATGTTCTTGTGAGAAGGAATATCGTCAGACAGTGGGGCCAACACGATGTATGCGTAGAGCGTCTCTTCTCTGCCGCACCAGACAGACGGTAAATCAAGCGGGACGAGTGTTTCAAACGGAGTAATTCAGGAAGCCAACACAACCCAAGCTACAATCATGTTCTTGTGAGAAGGAATATCGTTAGACAGTGGGGCCAACACGATGTATGCGCTGAGCGTCTCTTCTCTGCTGCCCAGACAGACGGTAAATCAAGCGGGACGAGTGTTTAAGACGGAGTAATTCAGGAAGCCAACACACACAACCCAAGCTACAATCATGTTCTTGTGAGAAGGAATATCGTCAGACAGTGGGGCCAACACGATGTATGCGCTGAGCGTCTCTTCTCTGCTGCCCAGACAGACGGTAAATCAAGCGGGACGAGTGTTTAAGACGGAGTAATTCAGGAAGCCAACACACACAACCCAAGCTACAATCATGTCCTTGTGAGGAGGAATATCGTCAGACAGTGGGGCCAACACGATGTATGCGCTGAGCGTCTCTTCTCTGCTGCCCAGACAGACGGTAAATCAAGCGGGACGAGTGTTTAAGACGGAGTAATTCAGGAAGCCAACACACACAACCCAAGCTACAATCATGTTCTTGTGAGAAGGAATATCGTCAGACAGTGGGGCCAACACGATGTATGCGTAGAGCGTCTCTTCTCTGCCGCACCAGACAGACGGTAAATCAAGCGACACGAGTGTTTCAAACGGAGTAATTCAGGAAGCCAACACAACCCAAGCTACAATCATGTTCTTGCGAGGAGGAATATCGTTAGACAGTGGGGCCAACACGATGTATGCGTAGAGCGTCTCTTCTCTGCTGCCCGAGACAGACGGTAAATCAAGCGACACGAGTGTTTCAAACGGAGTAATTCAGGAAGCCAACACAACCCAAGCTACAATCATGTTCTTGTGAGAAGGAATATCGTCAGACAGTGGGGCCAACACGATGTATGCGCTGAGCGTCTCTTCTCTGCTGCCCAGACAGACGGTAAATCAAGCGACACGAGTGTTTCAAACGGAGTAATTCAGGAAGCCAACACAACCCAAGCTACAATCATGTTCTTGCGAGGAGGAATATCGTTAGACAGTGGGGCCAACACGATGTATGCGTAGAGCGTCTCTTCTCTGCTGCCCGAGACAGACGGTAAATCAAGCGACACGAGTGTTTTAGACGGAGTATAATTCAGGGAGCCAACACAACACAAGCTACAATCATGTTCTTGTGAGGAGGAATATCGTTAGACAGTGGGGCCAACACGATGTATGCGCTGAGCGTCTCTTCTCTGCTGCCCAGACAGACGGTAAATCAAGCGGGACGAGTGTTTCAACGGAGTAATTCAGGAAGCCAACACAACCCAAGCTACAATCATGTCCTTGCGAGGAGGAATATCGTTAGACAGTGGGGCCAACACGATGTATGCGTAGAGCGTCTCTTCTCTGCTGCCCGAGACAGACGGTAAATCAAGCGACACGAGTGTTTTAGGCGGAGTAATTCAGGAAGCCAACACAACCCAAGCTACAATCATGTTCTTGTGAGGAGGAATATCGTTAGACAGTGGGGCCAACACGATGTATGCGCAGAGCGTCTCTTCTCTGCTGCCCGAGACAGACGGTAAATCAAGCGACACGAGTGTTTTAGGCGGAGTAATTCAGGAAGCCAACACAACCCAAGCTACAATCATGTCCTTGCGAGGAGGAATATCGTTAGACAGTGGGGCCAACACGATGTATGCGCTGAGCGTCTCTTCTCTGCTGCCCCAGACAGACGGTAAATCAAGCGACACGAGTGTTTCAAACGGAGTAATTCAGGAAGCCAACACAACCCAAGCTACAATCATGTTCTTGTGAGGAGGAATATCGTCAGACAGTGGGGCCAACACGATGTATGCGCAAAGCGTCTCTTCTCTGCTGCCCCAGACAGACGGTAAATCAAGCGACACGAGTGTTTCAAACGGAGTAATTCAGGAAGCCAACACAACCCAAGCTACAATCATGTTCTTGCGAGGAGGAATATCGTTAGACAGTGGGGCCAACACGATGTATGCGTAGAGCGTCTCTTCTCTGCTGCCCCAGACAGACGGTAAATCAAGCGACACGAGTGTTTCAACGGAGTAATTCAGGGAGCCAACACAACCCAAGCTACAATCATGTTCTTGCGAGGAGGAATATCGTTAGACAGTGGGGCCAACACGATGTATGCACAGAGCGTCTCTTCTCTGCTGCCCGAGACAGACGGTAAATCAAGCGACACGAGTGTTTCAGACGGAGTAATTCAGGAAGCCAACACAACCCAAGCTACAATCATGTTCTTGTGAGGAGGAATATCGTTAGACAGTGGGGCCAACACGATGGAACCATCCGAATGCGCGGAGCGTCTCTTCTCTGCTGCCCGAGACAGACGGTAAATCAAGCGGGACGAGCTTCCTGCGTCGACAATAGACGGCGGACGTGAGTCGCGTGGGCACGTAGGCCTACCCACGCTTTGTCTGCGTCTTGCTTGATGCCGAGACGCGCAAGCTACCGAATAACGAGAATTGCATTTACAAAAATTTCTTGAAATTGAAGGTAACAATCTAATGCGTAAATCTGCACTCGTTTTTGTTTGTTTGTATGCATAGTTTGCGATAGCGGTCGATTGGAGATTCCGATCGAGTTGAAATTTGGAACATCCACAAACGTAGATGTGGATTGAACGCCTTTAGTTTTATAGCAACATTGTTGCAGGTGTTATTTAGTTTAGCACACCATGGCTTCATTCCAGATCAGTTGTAGCCGGTTGTAAAGTTGCGCCCCTATTCCGTAACCCGGGTGCAAGTTCTAGCCGGTTGCATTTTACGTACTGGAATGAGGGCCCATAGTTACAATATAATATCATTTTTTTTAACGAATTGTCGTTAAAATGTTAGATAACCGTGTCATAAGTAGGTTACCGTCCCGTCACGAATATGTTGGTTTTAACGCGATCCGATAAGTATTGTAGAATCACTGACTTTGGCAAGGGGGAAGGAGGTAATATAACCTCGCTGACCCGCACCTCTCGTGGGACTAGAAGACGGGCGACGCAGAGCGCCTCACACTCAGTCAAGGTCATGTAGTTTACAAGCTACACGACATCATTAGCCCCCCCCTCAATGAAAATATAGCCAACTAGAACAAAGTTCAGTTTGGGTAACTTTCATTCCACTCACGATTATGGTAATTTCTGAGTTATTATGTGCATCACGTGCTTGCGGTTATCAACGCGATACTATGACGCAGCGCGTTGTTGTGTGCATCACGTGTTTGCGGTTATCAACGCGATAGAATGACACAGCGCGTTGTTGTGTGCATCACGTGTTTGCGGTTATCAACGCGATAGAATGACACAGCGCGTTGTGTGTGCATCACGTGTTTGCGGTTATCAACGCGATAGAATGACACAGCGCGTTGTTGTGTGCATCACGTGTTTGCGGTTATCAACGCGATAGAATGACGCAGCGCGTTGTGTGTGCATCACGTGTTTGCGGTTATCAACGCGATAGAATGACACAGCGCGTTGTTGTGTGCATCACGTGTTTGCGGTTATCAACGCGATAGAATGACACAGCGCGTTGTGTGTGCATCACGTGTTTGCGGTTATCAACGCGATAGAATGACACAGCGCGTTGTTGTGTGCATCACGTGTTTGCGGTTATCAACGCGATAGAATGACGCAGCGCGTTGTGTGTGCATCACGTGTTTGCGGTTATCAACGCGATAGAATGACACAGCGCGTTGTTGTGTGCATCACGTGTTTGCGGTTATCAACGCGATAGAATGACACAGCGCGTTGTTGTGTGCATCACGTGTTTGCGGTTATCAACGCGATAGAATGACACAGCGCGTTATTGTGTGCATCACGTGTTTGCGGTTATCAACGCGATAGAATGACGCAGCGCGTTGTGTGTGCATCACGTGTTTGCGGTTATCAACGCGATAGAATGACGCAGCGCGTTATTGTGTGCATCACGTGTTTGCGGTTATCAACGCGATAGAATGACGCAGCGCGTTGTGTGTGCATCACGTGCTTGCGGTTATCAACGCGATAGAATGACACAGCGCGTTGTTGTGTGCATCACGTGTTTGCGGTTATCAACGCGATAGAATGACATAGCGCGTTATTGTGTGCATCACGTGTTTGCGGTTATCAACGCGATAGAATGACGCAGCGCGTTGTGTGTGCATCACGTGCTTGCGGTTATCAACGCGATAGAATGACGCAGCGCGTTGTGTGTGCATCACGTGCTTGCGGTTATCAACGCGATAGAATGACGCAGCACGTTGTTGTGTGCATCACGTGTTTGCGGTTATCAACGCGATAGAATGACACAGCGCGTTATTGTGTATCACGTGTTTGCGGTTATCAACGCGATAGAATGACGCAGCGCGTTGTTGTGTGCATCACGTGTTTGCGGTTATCAACGCGATAGAATGACGCAGCGCGTTGTTGTGTGCATCACGTGTTTGCGCTTATCAACGCGATAGAATGACGCAGCGCGTTGTTGTGTGCATCACGTGCTTGCGGTTATCAACGCGATAGAATGACGCAGCGCGTTGTTGTGTGCATCACGTGTTTGCGCTTATCAACGCGATAGAATGACGCAGCGCGTTGTTGTGTGCATCACGTGCTTGCGGTTATCAACGCGATAGAATGACGCAGCGCGTTGTTGTCTGCATCACGTGCTTGCGGTTATCAACGCGATAGAATGACGCAGCGCGTTGCGTGTGCATCACGTGCTTGCGCTTATCAACGCGATAGAATGACGCAGCGCGTTGTTGTCTGCATCACGTGCTTGCGGCTATCAACGCGATAGAATGACGCAGCGCGTTGTTGTCTGCATCACGTGCTTGCGGCTATCAACGCGATAGAATGACGCAGCGCGTTGTTGTGCGCATCACGTGCTTGTGCTTATCAACGCGATAGAATGACGCAGCGCGTTGTGTGCATCACGTGTTTGCGCTTATCAACGCGATAGAATGACGCAGCGCGTTGTTGTCTGCATCACGTGCTTGCGGCTATCAACGCGATAGAATGACGCAGCGCGTTGTTGTGCGCATCACGTGCTTGTGCTTATCAACGCGATAGAATGACGCAGCGCGTTGTTGTCTGCATCACGTGCTTGCGGTTATCAACGCGATAGAATGACGCAGCGCGTTGTGTGTGCATCACGTGCTTGCGGTTATCAACGCGATAGAATGACGCTGCGCGTTGTTGTGTGCATCACGTGTTTGCGGTTATCAACGCGATAGAATGACGCAGCACGTTGTTGTGTGCATCACGTGTTTGCGGTTATCAACGCGATAGAATGACGCAACGCGTTGTTGTCTGCATCACGTGCTTGCGGTTATCAACGCGATAGAATGACGCTGCGCGTTGTTATGTGCATCACGTGCTTGCGGTTATCAACGCGATAGAATGACGCAGCACGTTGTTGTGTGCATCACGTGCTTGCGGTTATCAACGCGATAGAATGACGCAGCACGTTGTTGTGTGCATCACGTGTTTGCGCTTATTAACGCGATAGAATGACGCAGCGCGTTGTTGTGTGCATCACGTGTTTGCGCTTATTAACGCGATAGAATGACGCAGCGCGTTGTTGTGTGCATCACGTGTTTGCGCTTATTAACGCGATAGAATGACGCAGCGCGTTGTTGTGTGCATCACGTGTTTGCGCTTATTAACGCGATAGAATGACGCAGCGCGTTGTTGTGTGCATCACGTGTTTGCGCTTATTAACGCGATAGAATGACGCAGCGCGATGTTGTGTGCATCACGTGTTTGCGGTTATCAACGCGATAGAATGACGCAGCGCGTTGTTGTGTGCATCACGTGCTTGCGGTTATCAACGCGATAGAATGACGCTGCGCGTTGTTATGTGCATCACGTGCTTGCGGTTATCAACGCGATAGAATGACGCAGCGCGTTTGTGACGTGCCAAAAAAGCAGGTGCACACCACTCGGCAGGCCTGACGCACTTACCGGGCCGGACCGACTCAGTGGAGATGGGGGGTGGGCTAAGTTGCGGCTCGTCTTCAGATGGTGGGCGCCACTTCGTTTCGAGTAGATGACCTGTAGGGGATATTGTAGAAGGAACGAAGAAATTCTACGTTGAATTATAACCCCAGTTCATGAGAGAGCAAAGATAGAAATTTATTATGAGAGAGAACGTCTGACGACAAATGGACAATGGTGGACAAGACACAGCTTGAGAGACTTCAGTCGATAAACATGAGAAAACAACACAAATGGTTCATTGACAAAAATACAATATAAGAAAAATAGAAAATACTTGTTTAGTTAAATACGCTACCCTTGATGGGCGTACGGTACATTTAGTTTACACGTTCGCTCTTCTTGAGCCTATTGTGACAATACACAAATACTTAGTAATAGTAAGGTAGAAAAATATGGAATAATCGGTAGGCCTTACAATGTAACTGTAGGTTAAAGCTTTTAAGCTCGGGCCTTCATGGGCACTGGGAGACTCTAAGCGACTAACCCTACGTCCTGTAATTCCCTATCTCGGTCGGCCACGGACACTTTGAGATTCTAAGTACCCGTCAGTAACTTCTCGCCCTCACATTCGCCACGGAATAGGTTGAGGTTCAAAGCTACTACGGTACGTTAGTTAGTACATACAGAAGAGGCTACGTGCCTACCTAGCAAGACAAGTTGCCAGCAAATCCATCGGCTCTACCGGCCGTGACTATTGCTATCTTAAGACTAACAAGTTACTAAGGTTACGCTACACCTAAACATGGGTTATGATACAGACTTAAATTTAAACACAAAATGGTGATCACCTTACACTGGTTGTTAAGATGCATGAGAATTATTACTAGTTAAACGCTGAATGCTAGTCTGTACGTCAGGCTTAAATCCGCTACAAGCGTGTGGGTATCAGACCCGGATGCTTTGATCGTACAGACCTTAACGGCTTAGATCATAATTACATTAACAGGGTTATACAAGGTTACTATACACTTAGCCTAGGGGATTTTCCCCCTGCACCGGCTTCTAGTTACAGGATAATGAATAACGCTCTACCTTGGTAGGCTTGTACACTGGTTCACTAAGTTAGCATATGGCCTAACTGAAATGTAAGCATGTAGGCTTCTCGCCAGACACGTAAGTCTACATATGGTATGACTGAATAGTAAAGTTAAAGTTCCTCCATTCACTAAGTTAGCATATGGCCTAACTGAAATGTAAGCATGTAGGCTTCACGCCAGACACGTAAGTCTACATATGGTATGACTGAATAGTAAAGTTAACGTTCCTCCATTCACTAAGTTAGCATATGGCCTAACTGAAATGTAAGCATGTAGGCTTCACGCCAGACACGTAAGTCTACATATGGTATGACTGAATAGTAAAGTTAAAGTTCCTTCATATGCTGGATAAAAGTTGACCAGGCTTTATGCACATGGGTAATTAGTGATTTCGAATTCGGGTATCTAAATGGTCAGCGAGGCCCTGCCTCTAGTGGCTCAATTACAGTACCGACATATCGGGGTTCTCGTGGACCGAACCTGGCTGGGGAAGTCTACGACGGAAATTCCCACGTGGTTGTCCGTGAAAATCCACCTCGCCGAGGAGCTTCCTAGATTAGGCCTAGGCTAGACTGACAGTCGCCTCGGATCGGATGCTGCTAGCCTAGAGGTCCGCTGCGTCGCACGCTCGCCCATCGGGAAAACTTCGACATGCCGGAAAATGTAGGCTAGACCCTCCGGAAAAATCCTATTTTCAAAGAGAAAATGGCCAATGTAATAAAACTATTTTCAACAAACGATACGTTAAGCCTAGAGACACATTCTCAGCTTCAACGCCAGATTAGATGGATGAACAAGGACTTACCACTGAATGGCTTTACGAAATACAGGTTATTAAACCATGCTGCACGTAGAACGCCTCTGGTAGCTTACATGCTCGAGCAAAATGTAGCTCCGAAACACAAAGTTCTCTCAGGACTTCTCTAACGAAACAGACCAAATCTAACCTTCCTGATGTGGCTCCTCAGCTATCGTCGTGCGATAGAGTCGAACGAAACTAGTGCTGCGCGGCGACACTTGGAACTTGCTCGGCTGCGTTAGGCTCTCACCGGCGGTGGAATGCGCGGGATTTCAAACGCCGTGCGGGACGTTCAAAACACTCGATCATCCGACGCTATGGAGAGGGGTCCCGTTGGCTCTGGCCAGCCTTCAGAACATGTGAGACGACCGGAATATCACTAGGGGCCAGCCCAGTGGATTCCCAGCCGTCACACGTTGTTGTGTGCATCACGTGCTTGCGGTTATCAACGCGATAGAATGACGCAGCGCGTTGTTGTGTGCATCACGTGCTTGCGGTTATCAACGCGATAGAATGACGCAGCGCATTGTTGTGTGCATCACGTGTTTGCGCTTATTAACGCGATAGAATGACGCAGCGCGTTGTTGTGTGCAGCACGTGTTTGCGCTTATTAACGCGATAGAATGACGCAGCGCGTTGTTGTGTGCATCACGTGTTTGCGGTTATCAACGCGATAGAATGACGCAACGCGTTGTTGTCTGCATCACGTGCTTGCGGTTATCAACGCGATAGAATGACGCTGCGCGTTGTTATGTGCATCACGTGCTTGCGGTTATCAACGCGATAGAATGACGCAGCACGTTGTTGTGTGCATCACATGCTTGCGCTTATCAACGCGATAGAATGACGCAGCACGTTGTTGTGTGCATCACGTGTTTGCGCTTATCAACGCGATAGAATGACGCAGCACGTTGTTGTGTGCATCACGTGTTTGCGGTTATCAACGCGATAGAATGACGCTGCGCGTTGTTATGTGCATCACGTGCTTGCGGTTATCAACGCGATGGAATGACGCAGCGCGTTGTGTGCATCACGTGTTTGCGGTTATCAACGCGATAGAATGACGCAGCACGTTGTTGTGTGCATCACGTGTTTGCGGTTATCAACGCGATAGAATGACGCAGCACGTTGTTGTGTGCATCACGTGCTTGCGGTTATCAAGGCGATAGAATGACGCAGCACGTTGTTGTGTGCATCACGTGCTTGCGGTTATCAACGCGATAGAATGATGCAGCGCGTTGTTGTGTGCATCACGTGCTTGCGCTTATCAACGCGATAGAATGACGCAGCACGTTGTTGTGTGCATCACGTGTTTGCGCTTATTAACGCGATAGAATGACGCAGCGCGTTGTTGTGTGCATCACGTGCTTGCGGTTATCAACGCGATAGAATGACGCAGCGCGTTGTGTGTGCATCACGTGCTTGCGGTTATCAACGCGATAGAATGACGCAGCGCGTTGTTGTGTGCATCATGTGTTTGCGCTTAACAACGCGATAGAATGACGCAGCGCGTTGTGTGTGCATCACGTGCTTGTGCTTATCAACGTGATAGAATGATGCAGCGCGTTGTTGTGTGCATCACGTGCTTGTGCTTATCAACGTGATAGAATGATGCAGCGCGTTGTTGTGTGCATCATGTGTTTGCGCTTAACAACGCGATAGAATGACGCAGCGCGTTGTGTGTGCATCACGTGCTTGTGCTTATCAACGTGATAGAATGACGCAGCGCGTTGTTGTGTGCATCACGTGCTTGCGCTTAACAACGCGATAGAATGACGCAGCGCGTTGTTGTGTGCATCACGTGCTTGCGGTTATCAACGCGATAGAATGACGCAGCGCGTTGTTGTGTGCATCACGTGTTTGCGCTTATCAACGCGATGGAATGACGCAGCGCGTTGTGTGCATCACGTGCTTGCGGTTATCAACGCGATAGAATGACGCAGCGCGTTGTTGTGTGCATCACGTGCTTGCGCTTATCAACGCGATAGAATGACGCAGCGCGTTGTTGTGTGCATCACGTGCTTGCGGTTATCAACGCGATAGAATGACGCAGCGCGTTGTTGTGTACATCACGTGTTTGCGCTTATCAACGCGATAGAATGACGCAGCGCGTTGTTATGTGCATCACGTGCTTGCGGTTATCAACGCGATAGAATGACGCAGCGCGTTGTTGTGTACATCACGTGTTTGCGCTTATCAACGCGATAGAATGACGCAGCGCGTTGTTGTGTGCATCACGTGCTTGCGGTTATCAACGCGATAGAATGACGCAGCGCGTTGTGTGTGCATCACGTGTTTGCGCTTATCAACGCGATAGAATGACGCAGCGCGTTGTTGTGTGCATCACGTGCTTGCGCTTATCAACGCGATAGAATGACGCAGCGCGTTGTTGTGTGCATCACGTGTTTGCGGTTATCAACGCGATAGAATGACGCAGCGCGTTGTGTGTGCATCACGTGTTTGCGCTTATCAACGCGATAGAATGACGCAGCGCGTTGTGTGCATCACGTGCTTGCGCTTATCAACGCGATAGAATGACGCAGCGCATTGAGTCTAAACTGTAGAGGAATCCGACACCGTGTTACGCCACAACTAGAGTGGAAAGGTGGATCCAGTGCGAGAAGGAGTGTTATTGTCGTAATGGCCACGGCTTCATAAACACAACACACGTGCAGCGAGCATAAGCAATCTCTTTGTTGTTATCTCTGCCAGCCTGCTAGTCTAGCTGGCTGGCTGTACCATGGTAAGCTGAGTGTTATTGTCGTAATGGCCACGGCTTCATAAACATAACACACGTGCACCGAGCATAAGCTATCTCCTTGTTGTTATCTCTGCCTGCCTGCCCGCTAGTCTAGCTGGCTGGCTGGTTGTACCGTTGTAGAACTTGATCGTGAACAATCAAGTAAGCTAAGTGTTAACCAAAGATTATAAAGGGTGTTATAGTGGACCCAGGATTACTTTACACCTGCTTTCGTCACATCCGGGGCAGTCGTAGCCAACCAGCGAACCGCCCGAGTCACACCTGCGCCAATACCGATCGCTGATTGGCTACGAACCAGTCGCCTGTGACGAAAGCATGTGTAAAGTAGACTTGGGACAACTATATAGATAGTTATTGCCTGTGTTAAATTATCTACACCTGTGATTTTACTCTCCGCTTTCCCTCGCCTACAAGCTAGTCGTAGTTCTGCTTCAGACTAACGACAGCGCTGGAGTCACATTTTAAACCCTTTATAATCTTTGTGTTAACTGTGCATGAGTGGTCGACCTATTTGAACTCTTTCCGTATAGCGTAGCTGAGAATGCACCCCTCCGCCTCATGCGTTATGCGTTGTGCGTTGTGCGTTATGGCGCTTACTCAGTGGTAAAGGGGACTCGCTAAAGGAGTCAATAAATTAAAAGTTGTTTTATTGATATCTTGAGCGTTATCACGATATCAATAAACTATCCTAAACCATGCATGGTTTAATATTACGAGACACCCGTTGGTGTTAATCTGCTAATTTCCCGTCCAGAGACATATTGCACAAATGGAAAAGACTTTACATTTGTAAAGGTAAAAAGTACCTATATTATCGACTCTCACATCGCTAGGAAAGGAATAAATATAAAAAAGAAAAACGTTACCGTTATTAGCCTCCTGTTTTTAGAAACAATTGCTTACTATGCTATGGGTGAGCACCCCCTTTGAAATCATGGTCACGCCACTGGACTCGTCCCGTCTTGATATAACTCGCAGACGATTCAGTACAGTGTGTTATCATGATGAACCAAGTGAGAGCAATGCATGCTTGCACTTGTAAAGTCAAACACTGAAACCAAATCTAGCCAATTATAATAAAACTGCATTCTAAAAAGTGAAGGAATACTATCAAAAATGTGTGTTATTAAAAACGATGCAAATTTTCCACGAGTTAAACCTTGTTCATATATTCAACTTTCCTTTGCAATTTAGCACCTGTAATGTATTCTCATTCCAAGTGGCTGATTTGAATAGACGTTATTCGGCATCTGAATCACAGATGAATGTTTAGTTGTAAATTATAATCGTAATTAGGTCAGTGTGTGTTTAATATGCTCGACAAATAACTCTGATTACAATTATTCTGAAACGAGTGCGATTACAATATAGCACGCAAGGCGATAGTAGGTTTCCTTAGTGTGTACACAAATACATTGTCAATATCAACAGCAACAGGTTGCCTTGACTTCATTGCTTTTGGGTCATTACAAGGTAATATGGAGTTAGATTCATCGTATTTACTCTACAGTCCAGGTTAGTGGAGGAACCTACATGACTGGTCAAAGTTACACCGTCCTTTCGGATGGGACGAAAAGCTGATGGTCCCCTTGGTATTTTTCGACATGAGTAGGCTACGTGCCGGTACCAGGCTTCCCTTCCTCCCTTATTCTTCATCATGCATCGTTGCCGTTATTATACTGGTAATTGTTAAATGGCATAAAATGATGTATGGGGTCAATTCATAAATAAATAAATAAATAAATAAATAAATAAATAAATAAATAGATGGTTATTATTGTTGCTTTACGTCTCTATTATTGCAATAATGCTATTCGAGACGATGCGGAAAGATAGAAAAAGACGAAGGACAATTACAAAAGACTAATGCCTTATTCGGTATTCGAACCCACGTCCCTAGGAACATTTGTTTAGGACTTGCGCTCTAACTGCATAGACACCGCGGGTAGCTCAGCGGTAGCACGTGGTACTATTCGCGAAGTCGTGGGTTCGATTCACACCATCGGTCATTGTTTTATCTGCAATTTTGCTGTCAGTCACATCCTCACTAACATACCCACTACAGTACGAGATTGTAGAGGGTAATATTACCTACAGGGCACTAGCAACACCAAAAGACAACAATGAAACGAATGAATGGAATCGATGGACAAACAACAAGCTGTCAAAAAAATAATTTCGTCTGATTTTGGAAAACAAAACAAAAAACAAACAAATACACATACAAAACTTTCACTTAGTCGTTGTCTATCATTAAAAGTGTTAAATAGCGAGTAGTTACTATTGCTACACTTGTTTTTATTTCTATGGTTGCAATTTTATTATATTGACAGCTGATTGTTTGTCCATCAGTTCAATTCATTTGTTCCATTGTTGTCTTTCAGTGTTGCTAGTGCCCTATTCTGTAGGTAGGTGTCACTAGTGTACCGATAATTGATGTAGTTAATTGAAGTACTTGAAGGAAATACTAATATTGAGAGAAGCGTAGACCCATCTTCTGGATGACGACTCTGAGTATACTCAAGCCTAATATTGACATGTCTGCTGTACTGGTACAGTGTGAGACATAACGAGCACCGATTACTTCATCTATCCTCGTATAGTAAGTAAAGCACATCAGCCTTGTGACGTCACCAACCGGCCGTGACCCAGTCACGCTACGTGCGCAGGTGCGTCTATGCGTGTGTGCGTAGGCACGACCATTGTATGGTAACGCGTGGTGGTTTACCTTCGTGACGTCACTCGATTACCACGCGTCATTCGTCTACCTTCATTTGGGTCTGGTTTATTCTGGTGGCCATATGTCTCTTGTAGAACATACATGATCTTGTATTAAATCATTTGCAGTATATTATAAAAGTTTGCCTACACGTTACACATAGTCAGTCAGTCGTTGATTACATGTATCAATAATAAAATTATGTATTTACAATATAATTATCAAATTATAATAATTTATATTTAAGGATAAACTAGCTTATATTCCATATTGTATAGTTAAGGTATTTGGGTTTGAATGTGGTCATACTTAATGTTGAAGTTCGGAAGATGGATCACACATCCTAATCTGTTATCTTGGCTTTCAGACCGTGAGCGCCGTGGGCCGATCGCGTCCGACGACCGTCGAACCTCCCCATGACATGGACCGCAATGCGACCCCTGCAACACACCCAGACGAGTGTTCGCTGAGCTCCGAGCAGCTCTATTCTCGCTCGCCGGCCGGCTACACCCTCGGCATCCCGGCCTTCGCGCCGCCAAACTACTACGTGGCCAGCCCGACAAAGACACCACTTGCCAAACCTCATTACCCTTCCGAATCTCCAAGACTACCCCTAGAAACACCAAGCCCGTCACCAAAGAACCACACTCTCACGATCATGTCTTCTGATCAAACAGGAAAACATATAGTTCCGAGTAATATCAAGTCGTATTTAGAAAATAAGGAGCCGCTATACCAAAATGAAAACCCTCATAGGATTTATGAATTGATGACGCCACAGAAATTCTCGAAACCAAATAACAGTACTGGCACAAGACCTATAGAGCCAATAAAAACCTTTCATCTGCCGTTGAAGGCGACAAAGTCTTCCGAGACTTCCCAACAGGTCCAATCTTCGCCCGATGTGAAAGAAGAAAAGAAAAAGAAGTGGACCCTGGGCGGGTTGTTCCGCAGACGTAAGAAGGACTCCGACAGTGAGTCGAGCTCGCAGGAAGAGGAGCCGAGGAAGGGGTTCCTGGCGAGACGACGGTCACGACGTGAGAAGCGGAAACAGCGCGCCAACAAGAGCACCATGGGGTTCGACCACATCGTCAAGCAGCCGGACAAGGACCCGGCCAAAGACAGGGCACGAACCGGCGGTGCGAACCCTTGCGAGATCACGGTGTCCGCAGAGTGTCTGACCAAGACCCCGGCCTCCGTGGACGTGTTAAGGGTCAAGGCCGTCAGCAAGGACTCGTTGGTGGGGAGTCACGACTCTCGATCGAGTCGACACCAAGATTCGAGCCTGTCACGAAACTCTAGCGGTGGTTCCGGGTCGCTGGAGGGTCTGAGTCGACGAGAACGCCTCGGGATCATAAAGGCGAGGGCCGAAGCGTTGCGACAGAAGGGATCCAGCTCGGACGAGGATCCGAACAACGCTGACAGCGCCCTACATAGATCGGGGTCCATCAACAGGCGGTCACGGTACGCCAGGACCGAGAGGTACATCAAACGACTGTCACGTGACGAGGAGTCGATACTTCACCGCGAGGCAATGGAGAAACAGAGACTGTGTAAGTCGGACGCCGAGGGTCCGTATGCAGTGACCAGCAAGTGGCTGCCAGTCACCCAGGAGGGTTCTGACTACGACCCGCGGTATGTCGTGACGTCAGCTACGCCAAGTCCGGGGCAGAGTCCGCTCGTACGTCACAAAAACATCCATTACACGAATTCTGCACCAATCACGAGTGTCTCTAATCCTGCCTCGCTAGACCGTAAGAATTACCAAAGCCAAAGTGTCCGCTTGCCCAAATGTTATTCCGTCCGTGGTCAATCTCCTCTGCCTCCAACCGGCGACCAGAAACCCGCCCAACGCCATCCGTCCTATGAAAATTTCCATCACCCTGGCCAAAGAAGTTTTTCATACGACAACAATATCCATCGCGTAACAAACTTGGGAACGCCACCCGCAAATGAAAACGTAATGGTGGTTCAGTTTCCGGTGGGAAGAATTGCACAATTCCAAAATCGCGTCGTAGATCCAACTGGGAGGAGTTCAATGTTTGTCGGCGTCAAGCCTGGCCCGCCACCCCCGCCTCCCCGTGATCCTCAGAGGCTCATCTCCTCGGCCAATTGTCTCTTTGCAGACAGCACGCGGCCCATGTCGTACGCCTTTGAAGATGGATCACAAGCTCTCCATCCTGGTTTCCAGAAGCAGCACGGCTCGTTCATCAGCCTCAATAATCAACCTGCTGCTGCCCCCATGACCGCGGGCTCACGTAGCACTTCCGAGAACCAAATCATCAATCAGATGAACAGTTTCCCGAGGCCGCAGGCTCGTCCCAGGCCAGCGTCTGTCACGCCCGAAGCAATGAAGCCGCTGCCCGGAGGACGCTACAACATCGCCGACCCCACCGTCAAGTTCCAGTATTACGCCGACCAAACTCCCAGGTCGCGTAAACCGATTCACATACAATATCATCCGGACCAGCCGTACTTGAGCGATTCACAGGTTGTTTTGATTAAACCCCCGCAATCTAGGAACCACCCGGTGTCTCAGGTGACGGAGTTCTGGAGACAAAAGGAACAAGACAACAACGTGAGTAACCTGAAGGCGAGAAGGAACTCTGGCGTGAGATTACCGAGGAGTGACCGGTCGCGATCGCCCAGTCCGCATTTGAAAGACAGCCAGGAGAGTCCACGCTTCAAACACAGAGGTCTCGCGCCGATACGGCCGACAGATTCCCTCAGCTCTCTTAGCGGCCATTCCGACGTGTCTAGTCCGCTCAAGTCGTCCGACATCCACGACAGTTACGAGTCTCTGGGCGGACTCCCCAACTCTGACAGTCTGCGGCGGAAAGATCAACGCCCGCTGTCCATGGTGCTTGAATCACAGGAGCAGATGTCCTTGTTCCCGGATTCCAGCAACGCCGTGTCCCCCCAAGACGTCTCCCCTAAAATGAAGTTCCTACAAGACATCTTGCCAAACAAGGTAGGCCTCACCGCGCATGGTAACCTCACGAAATTGAGATCTGTTCAAGAAAATGCACCGATTTCGAGGGCAACCATGGACGGTTTACCGAGGACGAGATCAACGCAGGAAACTGCCTCGAAGAATAGAGTGACGCCGAAATATATTCCAAGATCGGCTTCAATGCAAGAAGCGAAGCCTGAATTTCTTCATGAGAGCTTACAAAAGCCGAAGCCGTTAGAGGCAAGGATACCAAAGTTTATGCTCCCGCCCGAAGACTTTGCGTCCCCCCCGCCAATCATCAAGTCCGCGTTGAGCGAGAGCGCTGCCACGACACAGCCGGTCGTGCACGAGGAACACACGAGTGCGAGTGTGACGACGAGCAAGAACGCCCCGCCCACCCCGCCGGTCCGCCGGTTCTCTCGCCAGCTGTCCGGGTCGAGCGTGGAGGCGGTCGAGGTGACCGAGGTGGAGGCGCAACCGAGGACGCGCAAGTCAAGCAACCTCGAGGACGCGTTGGACGAGTTGGAGGCGATCTACCAGAGCCTCAAGCTGGGTGACGAGGACCTGCTCGACCGGGCGGAGCGCCGCGACCTGCCCACGCAGTTCCAGCGCCGGGACTCGATCCAGGACACCTTCACGGGACTGACTAGGGGGTCCATGTCCGACTCTGGTTACAGCTACGAGATGCCGATCGTCGAGGTGAGGAAACGTGCGCCGCCCAATCGCCGGTCTGGTGTCCCGGACAAGGTGATGGATGATATGGCGTACAGACGTCTCCACCCCAAGGATAGACCCAACTCTCAGAACATCGTCTCGCAGACGGGCAGTTACATCCTGGCGTCGCCCGTGCTCAGTCAGGCGTCCAGTGTGAACCAGGGTCTGGATCTCGCCCACCTCAAGACCTCCAATCAGGAGCCGGACACGACGTTCGACGACGTCGTCTACCGGAACATCCGCCACGTCAACAACTCGTTGAAGTGTCTGGATCCGCAGCCGCCGTTCGGCATCCCGCTGGGTCCCGTCGCCCCCTCGCCGGACAACGACTACCTGCGCGTCAAGCCCTCGATGCGCTACCGCCCCACGTTCAAGCCGAGGCGCACGCCCGACGTGGTGGCCGACGACCTCGCCTACCGCAACCTGCGCAAGGACAGTCCCAAGGACGCCGCCGTGCCCGTCACGGAGGAGGTTCCGCCCGCCACCGCCAGGCTCAAGGACAATAACTTCTCGCTGCGGCGGAGGAGGGCGGTGAGGTCTCTATCAGCGAACCTGCCCAGCTTGATCGGCCGGGACAACATCACGATCGTCAATCTGAACATCTCCGACAGAGACTTTGAGAAGGCGCAGAGTCTGACACACTTGCCGGACGCCCTGGAGATTGCTCAAAAGATCTTAGAAGGTAAAGAAGTGATCGGGGGCGGATCCACTCTGTTGTACGGCTCGCCCCAGCTGGAGGCGTGTCGTCGCACTGAGCGCGGTAATAATAATAACGCGGACAGAAGCTCGTTGTGCACCACGTCGACGAGCACAGAAACATTAACGGACAGTCGTGCCAACTTGACGCTATTCCAAGACTCTGTAAATAAACGAAATAGTTGGCAACAGAAGTTACGAGTGAATATCCCCAACAACGAGAGCGGCCTTCAGCGTCCGGCGGCGCCTTCGACGCCCGAGCGACGCAACCTGGACGACAACCTGCTCTCGCCCACGGGGTCGAACCTGTCGATCCAGAGTAACTTGGGGGAGAAGACCACGTCAGACGGGGGGGATGATTCTCTGCCCCTCCCCGACTCGGTGCCCGGTTCGCCGCTGGACGAGGGTCAGTTAGAGGATCTGTTGTCGGCGCTGGCTCGCGAGGCGCGCGTCACAAGCGCCCAGCTGGGCATGCAGCTGGCGGGGTTGAAGAAGCCGCCCCTAGAGGACGCCGTGCACGCGGTCGAGAGCAGCGCCGCCTCGGAGCCGGAGACACAGTTCGACGTGGTGCCCCTCCACATCTACGAGCCCGACGACTTGGTCGACGTCGCGACGCCCTCCGACGACGCCCAAGTACCACCGCCCTCCGACGTCGCCGTCGTCAAGAAAGTGAGCGAGATACACTTCACGCTGGTCAACGACGACGCCGATCTGAACATCGCCGAGGACTCGCTCATGCTGGAGGTCAACAACAACAACAACAACGTGATGACTGACGACAGTCTGAACGTGAACTGCGAGCCCGAGGAGATGGCGGCGACCATCAACAAGATGCTCTGCAAGTCACGCGAGCGTAACCGCGAACTACCCGACACGATCGCCTCGTCGACGCCGGCCACGACCACCCCCGACGCCGCCGAGACGACCACGACGACGGCGACGCCGCACGGAGACGGAGGCGGAGACTGGCACCAATACACCTCGACGGAAGGTGAGACTAGGCCGAATAACGTGCTCATGGCTTGCTCGTACTGCCTCGCTTGCACGCAACAGATAATCGGCCTTGATCTTGATTGGCTAACCATCCTTGGCGTCGTGCTAGCTGTCATTTCCATTATTGCCATCCTCTTGTTGTTCTAGACCACTCTCTCTATGTCTCGTGCAACATGTTACTTGTTTGCTCTAATGTGAATACTATGCCATAGTCTTATACACCGCACATAATGTCGCTCGTATTTTACCTGCAGTGACCGACAGTGTAATAACCATGTATACGTATATATTGTACGTTCTCTCTCTATATATATATTATTGTATTTGTAAATACTTAAGTATTATAATTAATATTATTATTATTTTTATAAGTGCACGCCACCATTCTACACGGTGTTGTATATACATATAATGAATGAGTTGCGTGAACAAGTACAAGTATATTGTATATTGTATAGGTACTAGGTAGGCCTTCAGAAGCTGTTTCATTGAAATAATAACACAATTTGACTGCACAACATTAACTATATATATAATAACAGTGGATGAGACCACTTCTGCCATGACTATTGCACATTGAATGAATAACAACATAGTAGTGCATTGTGTAGTATATACTGAACATAGCTTGAATGCATTGTGTGTATTGTTGTATTGTAATTGTTTGTATATTGTATTATTCACTTAACTCTGGCATGTACAGCACGAACGACACCTTCACATATCAGGGTGTTCACTGCAAATATTTGTAGCAATAAAGAATATATATATTTTATCATACACACAGCACTCACTTGCACCTTGGTTTGTTTCCAACTCCATAATCTTCCTATGCCTTCTCTGGTTTTAGCGAGTGGTTTATCTTTAACTTGTGTTCTTTGCTATTGTTATAGGTGTTTTGGCCCGCTCGCCCCTCTAGTTACCTACTAGCTTTCGTGTGTCATACATAAGACAGAACTGTGATCTTTCGAAGGTAACTTTGGGCGCTTCTTAGATTTGCATTGATTGATTGATTGATTTATGGATTGCATTTCTGTTTTTGTATATTTTTTTTATTTCTTTACCTTTACTGCATGTTTTGCGATGGTTGTAATTTCTTAACATTTCGTAGTAGTATATTGTGTATGTATGCCTTGTTTGAGGGTAGCTAGTTAGCTAGTTAGCGTATCAGTCGTTTGTGTAGCTACAACTCTCTTCGTACTCCTGTCTATAACATCACATGTCACACAACTCGGGGTAAACACTGTGACGTATCACGCATGTCACGTAATCTAACAAACAGGATGCAGAATTGATTGTGTTAAGGTGAAATTATACAGTTTCAATGATAATGTAGGCCCCCTTTAATTCAAATTGGAAGGGACCCTAAAATAAAAATTTGAATTTAAAGAAATTGAACAAAAATACACTTAACTCTGGAGCCTTATGCCCAACCCCAAACCTTGTGCAGATACTACACATCAGTAGTTCCAAGTATACATCAGTTTAAATCAACAGAGTTTGAATTTATGAGGGTTTACTTTAACTCGCATTGTTTCATTTCATTCAAACGTACTTAAACATTTTAAATCCTTCTTTTGATATCCTTATCTGGCCCCGCATAATTCCAACATGTTGATATCGAATGTTATTTTAACGATACGAAGAAAATCCCACATTGTTACACTTTGTTAATCGTGTGTGTTGATTCGTCTGAGACGCTAAACCAAGTTTTTTTTAATAATAATACTTTATTGAACATATAGATAAATCATATTATTACAACACTTCAATGCAAACAGAAATTCCTGAGTATTACAACTCTTAACTTTCCCAACATAAATTGATAATATTTATAGGTAACATAAAGGTTGTGGAAAAAAGAACAAAAACATGTATAGTGTGTTGGGGAAAAAAAGTCGAGAAAAAAACCCACTGGTTCGCTAAACCAAGTAACGAAACATGCAACAGCTGGAGGAGGGCACGACTTGGCTAATTTGATTGACACCCTACTACCATATTGTATAGAAGAGCGCATTTGTCTGGAACCAGGGCCCTATGGCGTCAAAGCTTGGGGGGCCCCCGCCAAGACAACGAAGTTCCCTAAATTATTTCAATTGATGTCTTTGCCCATCTATTTACTTCGAAAACTGTCCTACTCAAAATGTACCCCTCGATTACTACTGAATACTCATAATTATTGATTGCTCATTGAAAATGCTGTACCACTTAGTTTGATCTATGACGACGTAATTTACATATTTTGCCACTGAAAGTTCTACAGTAAACAAAACAAACTCAATTTCTAGGTGATAGGACTATAGGCGTAAACGAGACGAGAAAACTAGTTGCAAATGTTTCATTCAGTGTGTGTGTTCAAACGGTTGCCCCTAAGGGGAGGGGGGAAGGGGTGACCATCAACTTATTGTAGGTAATCGTTTTGACCATTATTTCTTATAATCGTTCTCACCGAAGGTTACATTACACGTTGCAACTAAAAAAAAGATCTGGTACTTGCTTGTATACTTAGCCCAAGACTACCTTACATATGCTTTCGTCTCACAGGCGAGGCACTCGTAGCCAACCAGCGAACCGTCCGAGACACACCCGCGCAAATACCGATCGCTGATTGGCTACTGACGAAAGCATGTGTTAGGTATCTTGGGACAACTATAGACCCCGGTTTTTCTTCTGAAGTCCGCTTCGCAACATGTAACGCAATCTTTCTTTTTAATATTGTATTAGTAAAGATATTTCACTGGTCCTGCCCGCAACACTATTTAAACACTGATGAAATCTACGACCAAGGTTAGTATGTACTCACACTTAGCAATATTTCACTGGTCACCCGGATGATAAATATTGAAGTCGTCCGAAATATAAACAAGTGTTTGTTACTAGTGGCATTGGTCGTGTTTTTTTTATCCATCACTTGGATTTTTACACTTTTAAATAATATTTAGTTTATTTGATAAGCCTCACAGCCACTTTGCAGAGTAAGACAAGCCAAGTAGGTAGTAGGGCCCATTAGACAAAGTCCCAATGTTAGGTACACGAAATGAGATGTGTTTCTCTAAGGATGTCCATTGTTTACTGATAGGCGTGAGAAGCGTTGAGCTAATAACGTTACAACATGTTCCATGCCTGGCTTGGACCCGAGGTTACGTTCATACTGGGAAACACCGAGGTCGGGGCAAAGGTCATAAGCAACACTCAACACTGAACAGTCGTAGGAGATTTGGAAGAGGCGAATAAATATACACACAGCAACCATTGTCTTCGTTTTGTACTTGCCGCCATCGACGAGTGATTGTGGTGGGGCCAATCAGCGATCAGTATCTGTTAGTCGGGGTTCGCTGGTTGGCCCTCTTCAGACAGGCATGGTAGGTGATATGAGAAATGTTCTAGAGCCATTAGAATTCAACCATTCTCCTTGTGACTGAGGACACTCAAGTCACGTTAACCGGGGGTTGAAATCGTACTCCCCCCCCCCCCCCCCCCCCCCCCTCCCATGTTAGAGTATTTTGATACCAATTTGTTCTTCTTTTTTTCTACTCATTAAAATGAGTTTTACGTCCCTATAAATGTGCTGCAACGAATGGAGGGTAAAGAAACGATAATACAAATTCTGCTTGATGTGGGATTCGAACCCAGGTCTTGTAGTGCCGTGATGAAGGCCACGAATTATTATCCATGACGAAAGCTTGTGTGAGGTTGTTTCGGGACGAGTATATAGGCGGTTCTCCCTCTTCTGATGGTATTATAGAGCAGGGGTAGTAAATTACCATCTCCAGCGGGGTCGGCTAAAAGCAAAACAGAGCCATAGGGATGAATAACCACCACCATCGTATGCTTTGGAGCGATCATATGGATGGCTACATAACATTATTGTATAGTGTCTCCACTGAAGTATCTAGCCAAGCGGACATATGGTAATGAAGAGATGGACGTATTCTTGGTACTTGTCAGTACTTGAGGGTTGCCGCATACTCAAAACCCATCAAGTCGTAAACGGTATCTTTCAGTACACATAATATTCTCTTTATAGATCCCGCAACAAATCTTAGGTAATTCGCACGTTTGATTTGTACATTTTCTTCTGGTATTGCTTTCTTCATTTTCTCTGCATATTCCTTCAACGTGGCTTTTGCAATTGAAAGTGCGCTCTCTTGAATGTATTGTTGCTTTGCAATTGAATGCTGTATACCACTACGCCAGGCCTTCCCTCCAATAGGCTGACCGCGGCACTTTGCAGACTTTACCGTCTTTGATGGTCTATTACTGAGCTGAAAGTTAAGTGTTTTAAAAGATGGCGCGTTCTCCATGCATGATGCATCTGACTGAATGTGTCTATGGCATTTCCAAATCATAACGACATGGGTACCTCGCACACGCAAATTTAATCGTATTTTGTTGAGAAACCTTCAAGATATTGAGAAGTGATTCTTTTCTTACCTAAGATTTGATTTTGAATGAGCTAAGCAATGAATTAAAAAAAAATTGGAAATATTGAAATTGTCACTATCGTTATTTATACCTTATTAATCAAATAATTTATAACTAATGAATTACAGATAAAACATACGTAACAATACAATATTTAAAAGTTTATAACCGCCTGGTCTGCACTACTAGGTCTGCATTACTTGGTCTGCACTAATAGGTCTGCACTACTAGGTCTGCATTACTTGGTCTGCACTAATAGGTCTGCACTACTAGGTCTGTACTACTAGGTCTGCATTACTAGGTCTGTACGCTCTAACACCGAGGAAAGATGATGGTATTTGTACTTGGTTGTACCGTTCGGTGTACATTGAGATGTCCAGACTCTTGTTTTCTAATTGGCTGATTACCGCGCTCGCAAGTTGCTTTCAGTTTCAGTGATGGGATGGGAACCTCGATGGTGTGTTAGTGGGGAATAGTCCCACGGACATAACCCGCGCCGACAGCTGTAAACAACTTCTTACAATTACTAGTAATTGCATGGCTAGAATGCCGGTGAAGATAATTCCATTCACGTTAGCACGGGTTCACTGGGTCGCGTAACGTAACTTAGCGTAGCGTAGCGTAGCGTAGAGCGAGGTACTTCGTTCGCCCACTATATGGTAAGCAGTGGATTATCACTTGCTTCGTAATCATGTGCACAGTGGGGTAGCCGGGAACATTTTAAACAGTTTTAGAACGTCACCAGTGTAATATGATAATATAATATTCAGTATTACATCTCCCAATAACTATTTATCGGTGAATAACTTGTTACACACCGTGTGGCATCCACCAATCAAAAGCTTTAGGCAGGTTTCTTATTTAGGGGATTTGAGTATAGTTGGGTAGGAATGTCCAGGGGTTGATTGATCAAATTCAATGCGACCATTTGCCTTGTGACTGAGTAAACTCTTTATAAGAACTCAAGTCAGGATAGCCGGGGGTTGAAATCGTACTCGCAATCCCCCGAGTTCGGTATTTTAATACCACATTGTTCTTGTTTTTCAAATAATTAAAATTAGTCTAAAGTCTCCATAAATTTGCTACAACGAAAGGACCATAATACGAATTCTGTTTTATATGTGGGATTCGAACCCAGTCTTGTGGTGCCATACAGGCAATGTTACACGTTACACTCGGCTAAGTTCAATTCTTGTTGCGTTAGTTTGCATTTATTTTACGTTTCCTCGGGCATGAAAGTAGACATACATTTTGACGGCGTAAACATTAACTACCCAGAGCAGTCTCCAGTTGTCTGTGTTTTTGTAAACATGCGCATTAGAACGGACATTTTGTCAAGTCACTTCTCTCATTCATTTTCGTGTCATTTTGTTTTTTCAAAGTCACTTATATGTAACGTAACCAATTGTGTGTGTATTTTTGCTTGGCATTTGATCCCCTTTCAATCCTTAACAATCTACATAATTATGCTTCAAAAATACTTAAGTATGGTTCGTGTTTGCTTATGCATTTTTAGCAGGCAGTGGGCATTGCCTCAGGTAAACGGATGTGTATAAATATTACAAAGATTCTTATGGTGAACGGTGAGGGGCGCTCTAAACATTGTGCCTAATTCAGTACCTTATTCACACATTTTTAGTCACCTTTGTCTGCATAATTATTAATTACCTACTTCTGTATCGCTTGTTTGTATTGTACGTCATCAAGACACGCACACGCACACGCACAGTGAAGACACGCACAGCTGCGTATGGCTTTGTACTTTCTGGGGTGTGGTCGTCGCCCTTCCTCCTATTCCAGGCCAGCACAATTTAGATTATTATGTACAATATGCGGTACAATATGCGGTAAAATACAATACAATGGTGCGGTGTGCCAAGGCCTTTGCGACCCTTCGCCGCAAGGTCTACTTGATCTCCGCCTAGCGGAGACTCATCGAACTCCCAAGTTAGGTCGTCGCAAGGGAACCCAAATCGCCATTTTGGATCCCACTAAAACAACTGTTGTAATAATTAAATATACCTGGTAGATTATGTAATACAATACTTAAAATACGTAAAAGATACATTTCGATAGAATACAATGATTGAAGGTTTAAAATATGACGATTTTTACCTTTTGGAAGGTAATTTTATATGACAGTTCACTTCATTTGTTTTCTTTCACATTTCTCCCATTTGAATAACATGTGATTTTTAACATTGTGAAACGGACTGCGACGACTTAAGTTGGGAGTTCGACGAGCCTCCGCTAGGCGGAGACCAAGTAGACCTTGGCTTGGCCGTCGTTAGCATTATAGCAGGCGGTGCTCATATCAGTCGTCTGCGGAGACCGCGGATCTTCAACCATGAAATATGGAGGACTTTGGGCACAGATAAGGGATTGTTGGGGGTTTACCGTGTAAACTGCATCCCACGCAAGTCAGCCGTTACACACTGCACAATCATGTACTATGGCTATAACACGTTTACTCTGGCTTTTGCCAATGATCGGTGCCGCCATTGGGTTTGAAATATAGGTGCCAATGGTGCCGCTATCTAATGTGTAATAATTTAGTTAACATCCGCTGCAGATGTGATCCAGTTGTGGACAACGACAACGTGCTTGGCGACATCTTCAATGAAATTTATATTTAAAAACTATGTAGTTAAAGTCAACCATACCTACGTAAGCGTCACCAATAAATAAGACAAAACAATAATTGTAAAGTCAGGTAAAATGCTCACCAGCGTATATACTAGAATGGAGTTATTTAGAAAACACATGGTAATTGCGTCTCTAGTTATCGCAGGTATGTCGAGTGTCGACCCACGGGCTGATAATAATAAGAGCCAGCATCTTTTGTCTGAAAACGTGAAAACTGTACAACGATTTAAAATAATTTACGTCAATAGTCTATGCGTGATATGCACACCCGAGGCTTTACCTGCACACTCACATATCTTAGTAATAGTTGACTTTTGGTCTCATCCTCAGTCTGTAAGATAGACGTTACGGAATTGATAAGATTAAATGGGTAAAACAGACGTTTCGTGGTGGTTTTGGGGGGTGGGGGGGGAATTATCAAGGATCCGTATTCCGCTGAAAAAACGTTACCAAATTTTATGTCGCCATGTCAATTTCGACAATACTAGCATTACAAATTGTTTATACTAAACCGTTATTTTATAAACTTGGAAGCGGCCGGGAGGGTTAAGGTTGTTTATATTGGCAGCACACAGATCGCGCCCCGATCGCCCGCGACCTTGACTGCAGCGCTACTGGTTCTCTGCGGGGCCTGATTTAATTAGCCCTGGGGCGGGACCCCGTACGCCGGGCAACCGTTTATTATGAGAGGTTGGAAAGGGGAGGGGCTGAGAGTATAGGCTAGCTGGACACGCAGGCGCCATGCCAGGTGTGTAGATAGGACCATCCCTTGTCTGTAATGTATGAATCTGTTGCTTGTATTGTATAATATTTTTGTAGGAATACCCGTTCTAGGGTGCACACCAGCTTTACCTGGTGTGCCCCTCTTCAGGTGACTTACTAGGTTATTAGGGTGTTTGCTGTTTGGATAGTTAGGAAGGATTGTCCGAGGGCTGATAGTATGACTCAATCCCAGCATTCGCTTTTACGACTGAGGAAAACCTCGGAAAAACCCTTCAGTCAAGACTGCTGGTGGCCGGTATCGAACCGGCGACCTCCCGAATTAGAGTCTCGCGTCTTACCGCTGAGCCACCTCTATCGGTGTATTGTATATGAGCAAGTGACTCATGTAGGCTTATCTATTTGTATCGCAAACAATAACGATATTTTGGCAACATTGTCTCGTTTCGTGAACGTTTTATTTAGGCAATTGCTTGAAATATAAAGCTGAGGTTCTTGCAACGTTTGGTTTACACTATACTATAGGTTCACTGCTTGGGAGATTATCTCCAGACGCCGTTGGTTTACAATAATTGTATGTATAATGCATGTTTTGTAGCGAGGATTACCGTATCTTTAGCGGTCTATTGTTTCGTTTGACGCCGATTCAATTATTGCCACCGGCAATCCAGCCCTGTTGGTTTGAAGGGGTTATCAAAACAAAATGCTTGAATAGCGTCCTCTAAATCAGATGTTCACCCAGGCCTCACCTTCATGTCTTGTAGTCTTTCCTTTACCATAGTACATTCATTATTTGTGTTATAGTTTTACAGTACAACATTGCTACTAATAGCATAACAATGATTGAAATAATTTCGGAAATTGTCAGCCAACGACAATTGTGATGCACAAACAATATTTCACGTGTATGCCTAGGGGGCCTACCTGTACACCAACTGATAGTACCTCGTACTGGGAGGAAGGGAGGCAAGGAGAAAAAACAAAGTTAATTTATAGAAAACTAAAACTTTTAAAACAGTATTTTTATAGTCCAAAGGTAAATAGGACTGGCACTGTCGGACCCCAATAACGACGCGGCCTCACAGTTTGAGCACTATTGCATCCGGTAACTGTGACGTATCAATCACCCCTGCAAGTGTGGTCAACCACCAACAAGTGACGTCAGAGCTCATGTGTTACCGCAAGAGGAGGTGATAATACTCGTGTGGTCTTCTATCTGCTCTGGTGTACAACAAGTTACTCGCAGCTGCTCTCACTCGGCTCTGCGGGTGAACGGGTGAACGCCCACTAATGACAGAGAATCACTTGTCAAACTTTTTACTACACACTCACTTTTAATTATTTTATCACTGTCGTAATCGGTGGCTGTGTATAAAACTAACGGTCGGCAAGTTGCTGCACTATATATCATGGGCTTTTTCTTGTCGCGATCCAGCTGATAGCTTTTACTGAGTCCAATGAAACAACCACTTAATTTGATAGGATATAATACAGTTTTGTTCTCAGTTCAGTTTTGTTTGTTGTCACTCTCTTGTGTGGAGAAACTAGAAATTAAAAATGCGACCGCGACCAGGAATAGAACCCACGTCTCCCACTTATCGGGCGAGCACATATTAGACACTACTTCTAGGGCTGATGATGATTCAACATTTGGTTTATGTGCAACATCATTGCAGCACCCTACACTGTCTCCTATCAGAATGTTTATGTCAAGGCGTTCTAGACGTGTGCCATACCTAGAGACGTGGGTTCGAATCCCGCGTAAGACGTGGGATACATCTAATTGTACCTTCGTCTTCGTCTATCATATCACTCCTCACCGTCTCGAATATATAGCATGACTATTAAAAACGGAAACGTAGTAGAACAGGTACATATGTGTAATTAAAAAAATAGGACTACACACACAGGTACATATGTGTAATTAAAGAAATAGGACTACACACTGTTCCGTGTCAATTAAAATACTTACAAAACGACGCCCGGGCGAAACGGGCGTCGTTTTATAAGTATTTTAAGTGACAAGGAACAGTGTATAGTCCTATATGTTTAATTACATATAGCATGATTGCAATAACAGAGACGCAAAGCTTCACCCTGCCCTCCCTTGCTGGACTCCTCTTATGTCGACCCCCGCGATGTATAATGTGTCTTATTCGGAAGACTCACAGGACTTCAGCTTTCAAGTATCATCGTTACTTTCTGAACTAATTATGAATTGAATCTCCCTCCAGCCAGATTGCATCCACCAGTAAGGTTAGGTTCATGTAAACAATAAACATGCCACCATAAGGGACTAAGGTTTGAATTGTTTGATTGGTTAAACATATTTTTCCAAATCCATCAGTGGACAAGGAATTGGATTAGAAATAGAAATTGGTACCAGGCAGGAAGATGAAGATGCAGTTTTGCTACGCAGGCGCTCACGAATTATGCGTATTTTACGAAATCGCCAGCGAAGGCAAGGAGCTGAAACAAGATTGTGGATTCAACCCGAGCTTCACGATGTCGAGTATAACGTTAAATTCCCCCTCCTTGAAATTTGAAGATCTTTTCGAAGACATAGTATTATTACAAAAACGATCTTGGCTATTGAGGTTACGTGAGAATCAAATCAACACATATAACCTTAAAAAAAAAGTGACGTCATTGTCACGTTTTAAGAGTGAGATCTCGTTTAAACATATCTATATTTATATCGGGGTCCGAGGGATGATGATGAGAGGGTGTCTTTAAATACAGACTCGAACCACTACACACGTATTTAAAGACAGGCTGTATTTAAATACATATTTAACTATCTAGTGTAGAAGAGGTATTACATCGCAAGTAGTGAGTGTAATCGCTATGAATGAACCCGTAGCAATATCGGCCGAGTGTTGTCCTCCGCGCGGACCCTCGGACGAAACGCGTTTCGTCACCACTCGGGATTGTATTTATTTATAGGCGGGTGGGATTTCCGTTGTGCTTTCCCGTTTCTCAATCCCGTGAACGATGTGAGCCTGATGTAGACAGACACACACATGTCTGTCGATGAGGTTCACTTTGTGTACCGGCTCTTCCGTTTACTGCTCGTGGCAAACACGCGGGTGATGGGTTGATTGACTGATGCGTGTGCGTGTGCGTGTGCTAGCAGACTTGCCGTGTTTAAACTACCTTGGAGCTCTTTTGGCAACGATGCTTGTTTATTCGGGTTTCGAATGCAGTATGTCCAGGGTTCGATATCCGGATTAGTCCTGCTTTTTTATTTTTGGAAATTTACCTAAATCCATAGCAACGAAGGACATATTAAAAATGGTATAATGTCTTCCACTGAAAATCAGTTGTTGTAGCTGAGTGGATAGAAAATAAATATAAATTGTCTTTAATCATTTATTGCACCCCTGTTACGGGAGGTATCTGTTCGATACCCATCACCGCAAGCATGGCTGGCTGGGCGTTTGGAGGTTCCCTCATACACAGTTGCAGCGAGGCCTGCTATTTTAACACAACGAAAATGAGAATGTTTTCTAACTAATAGGGGTGGATCAATACCAGTATGCGGGACTAACTCAGAAGGTTCTCTGTTCGATTCCCGCTGTAGTTATCTTGTCGAAGCAACCCCCCCCCCCCCCCCCCCCGGAAATAATAAATGAAGCGAATTTTTGGTTTAGCTCGCCGTACAATCGTCCGACAATTGCAATGATGGTTCAAGTTGTGTGATTTTATCCCAACAACGTTATATACATTTTAATTGGATTGGATTGTAATTATAGTAGCAATAGCGATCTTTCATCTTGATTCCATATTTGTTTACGTATATCATTACCAAATACCAATAGGGCCAATATTATGCTGGCAAGAGTGGAACTTTATATGGCCAGAACTAATAGTCTTGCCTTTCTCCGTCCAAGAAGTGCGTGGTGGATACCAATAGTTTACAGTTAGCTACATAATATCCTCTATTAACGTAATTAGTACAATAAGACATTAATCTGGGAGTGAGGAGAGAGAGTTGATATTATCAGAAAACTAATAACTCGTTGCGAACGAAGTAGTGAACCGCCTATCAAGAAGACAAGTGAATGTCTTGTGTGATGTAATATCGTGTAATAGTGGTAGTTGCAACGTTACTTGTATCGCGAGATGCAGCCTCGAGGCTGACCACGTGATGAGCTCGGCTGTCTCCGTGGGAACACGATGACAACACTCCTATTCTATTTATTTATTTGTTTATTTATTTATGTATTTTATTTTTTTTTTATGAAGCGAGCGAAGCGAGCGTCTCCACTAGACTGTTATGGCACTTCGTTCTGTTTGTTTGTTTGTTTGTTTGTTTGTTTTTTTTTTTATTATATATGTCTGTCGATAGCGGTCGAACGGAAAGTCCGATCAACTTGAAATTTAGACCATCCACAAGCCTCGATGTGGATTGAAGGTGTATAGTTTTGAGCCAAAATCGTTCGAAAAGTTAAAAGTTACACCATAGTTACTGCAAAATATTTTTCTGGATCAAAATGGCGGCAAAATGTGAGATGGCCAGATTTTTTTACAGATTTTTCCGGTCACGAATATGTTAATCTAATGGCGATCTGATAAGTATTGGCAAAGTTACACGAAAGTTACTCGAAAATATTTTTATAAAACGCAGTAACGGCAAAATGTGAGGTGGCTATCTTATAGTAAATTTTTGTCCGGTCACGAATATAGTAATGTAAACGCGATCCGATACGTATAAGAGGCAGAAATTACATTTCTATTGCTGTCAATAAGTGTTAGTAACGGTGGCGGACCGTGTTGAAAACATGACCACGAAAATTCTTAGCAACGCACATTGCACTGCATACAACAATGTCGGAAAGTATAATAGCCATGGAAATAAGAACAATTTTTCGCAATTCGCATTCTTGAATTGTTGTTAATTGTTGTTCGTATTAGCATTGAAAACTTTTCGCCAGAAAGTTCGTAGATATTGACGCGCTCGCTTATCAACGCGTCAAACAGAGCGTTTTCCTAGTTTATTGTATATCCTATTCATCTGCTCAACATTTCTGTCGTTGGATGAAATCGTACAACAATATTTATCTGATAGTTTTCCAAACGTAATCAATTTCTCATTCGTTTTAGAAGATTGTACATACGAGAGAATATGAACAATACAAACAAATTATTAGAGTTGTACCGTGTATCGTGACCGCAGTGGTAGCCGCTGTAGCCGGTAGCCAATAGCAACGTCTCGTCTAGGGAAAGTGCGTCGTGACGTAGCTACCGACGGCGGCGCTGCCACCCACGACGCTGAGTACATAAGAGTCGTGCTCGGGCATGCGTTCATTATCTCGATCACTACACTTTCCATCTGAGTCACTCTCGGCGTTTAGCCTTGGCCGTCGCGGTAGCCACGTGGGCGCCCAGGGCTGAGCCCCCCCCCCCCTTCCCCGGTAAAACACTTTCCTGTATGAGACATTGCGCTAATCTTATCCATCTTCTTAACTGATACGTTTAGAGCTAAGGGTACATCTACGTCCAATACCGCAGAAAAGTTTCATTTTTAAAAATTATATCTCAAGAATATTACTCGAAATCGAAAATCTGATTCAGCAGCACACTGTTTTGGTAAGCCCTACAGACTGAATGAAACATTATAACCATTAGCATAGTCATTTTGATTATTAAGTCGATGATTTGTAATAAAATTAAAAACAAATTATAATCAAATAAAGACCATTTATTGATTATAATTTTAAAGTATTCAGTATGTAGGGCTTACCAAACCACAGTGCGCTGTTAATCCAGATTCTAGTTTTCGAAGTCCATTCTTCAAAATTGTGTGCAGTTTTTGGCCTAGAGATACCTTTCGCTCCTTACCAAACTTTGTTAATCTCGGATTGGTTACCATGGTTTCAACAAACAATGCATGCAAGATGGCGCTTGTTTTCCTGTCTTGCTTCGTCGGTAGCCTCGACGTTGAATGTGTCGGGGTTGGTGCGTGTTTACGTAGGGGGGGGGGGGGGGGGGGGGGGGGCAATGTTATGTTGTTCCGATGATTGTTCTTTCAATCTTAGGCCGGCGCAGTTGGCCGCGGTCGACTAAGCGTCGGTCTAGTAGTAAACTGTGGTCTCTACGTTCCAGGTTCGAATCCTGGCTTGGGCATGGATGTCATGTGGCGTTGTTCGTCTTCATAATCACACACACATCGTCTCGATTAGCATCGTTGCGGAAATGTGAGACTTATAACTCAAATATCATCATCATTCAATCTTTATCTTATAGTATATAAATTGGCATCGTTTTACTTCTCCTAAAGTAGCGTATGTTTGCTTTCTATACCAAAGATTACTGCTTATACCCGTTAAACCGCGTTTAATTTAGCATATAGGTTAATCGTTGCAAGTATATTAACGTTTTGCGCACTTGTTGTACCCGCGCTTGAAGGAAAACCACCGCCTTTCATGTGAACACGTCTGACGTGCCTGACCCGGCGCAGCAGACGCGCAGCAGATCGCGTATGGAGGGCAGCACAAGAAAGTGCTGCGCCCTAGAGAGGAGGTCTGCCTGACTTTCGGTGCCGAGATAATATTGAAACCTTGAAGCAATTATTACCGACGGGCAGAATTAATCGAAGAGAAAGCAGCACCACCGAATTATGTTCGGCAGACCGCGATTAAGTGTCTATGTGTGTGTGTTTGTACCGGCCCCGGGTTCTAATTCCCGTCATGCACATCGTGTTCTCGTGGTTGCGCCGGGAGCTGCGCGTGTACACCAGGAGTCGGCTACCGTTCCGGCAGTGTCCCCGCATGTCCCTCGCGTATCCCTGTATCGCTGTCGGCTACCGTTCCGGCAGTGTCCTCGCACCTCCCTCGCGTATCCCTGTATCGCTGTCGGCTACCGTTGCGGCAGTGTCCCCGCATGTCCCTCGCGTATCCCTGTATCGCTGTCGGCTACCGTCACGGCAGTGTCCCCGCATCTCCCTCGCGTATCCCTGTATCGCTGTCGGCTACCGTTCCGGCAGTGTCCCCGCATCTCCCTCGCGTATCCCTGTATCGCTGTCGGCTACCGTCCCGGCAGTGTCCCCGCATCTCCCTCGCGTATCCCTGTATCTCTGTCGGCTACCGTTCCGGCAGTGTCCCCGCATCTCCCTTGCGTATCCCTGTATCGCTGTCGGCTACCGTCCCGGCAGTGTCCCCGCATCTCCCTTGCGTATCCCTGTATCGCTGTCGGCTACTGTCCCGGCAGTGTCCCCGCATCTCCCTCGCGTATCCCTGTATCGCTGTCGGCTACCGTTCCGACAGTGTCCCCGCATCTCCCTTGCGTATCCCTGTATCGCTGTCGGCTACCGTTCCGGCAGTGTCCCCGCATCTCCCTCGCGTATCCCTGTATCGCTGTCGGCTACCGTTCCGGCAGTGTCCCCACGTCTCCCTCGCGTATCCCTGTATCGCTGTCGGCTACCGTCCCGGCAGTGTCCCCGCATCTCCCTCGCGTATCCCTGTATCGCTGTCGGCTACCGTTCCGGCAGTGTCCCCACGTCTCCCTCGCGTATCCCTGTATCGCTGTCGGCTACCGTCCCGGCAGTGTCCCCGCATCTCCCTCGCGTATCTCTGTATCGCTGTCGGCTACCGTCCCGGCAGTGTCCCCGCATCTCCCTCGCGTATCCCTGAATCGCTGTCGGCTACCGTCCCGGCAGTGTCCCCGCATCTCCCTCGCGTATCCCTGTATCCCTGTATCGCTGTCTGCTACCGTTTGGTTTGAAAGTTAGTTAGAGGTATGAAGATGTTTGTTTCCATATACACCTTGGGCAGAGTTAGTGATAGTGTTTTGTTTACTTCTGTTGCATGTCGGTTGATCTCTAAACGCGGTAAGGGCAAATCAAATAGAGGTTGTTTCCTCCAGTGTATTTCAGTAGTTAGTGTTTTCGATCCTGTAAGCTGTTTCCCGGGCGCGAGTGTGCAAACCTCCTTCAAATTAGAGGTAATCAACCAATTTCCTTGTCACTCTGGAGGTGTCAAATTACAGGGCACCGTTTTCCCGACAAACTTTCGTTTTGCGCCGGCGGTTCGGTTGGTTTCACCGCCTCCTGGATAATGAGAGCCCGGCCGACGCGGCTGTGCAGCGGGTTGCCGTCCACAGCCTGCTGGATAAGCCGGGTGGTAGGTTGGCAGCCCGGCCGACGCGGCTGTGCAGCGGGTTGCCGTCCACAGCCTGCTGGATAAGCCGGGCGGTGGGTGGGCAGCCCGGCCGACGCGGCTGTGCAGCGGGTTGCCGTCCACAGCCTGCTGGATAAGCCGGGCGGTGGGTGGGCAGCCCGGCCGACGCGGCTGTGCAGCGGGTTGCCGTCCACAGCCTGCTGGATAAGCCGGGTGGTAGGTTGGCAGCCCGGCCGACGCGGCTGTGCAGCGGGTTGCCGTCCACAGCCTGCTGGATAAGCCGGGCGGTGGGTGGGCAGCCCGGCCGACGCGGCTGTGCAGCGGGTTGCTGACGCGGCCGCTTGCAGGCGCTCCACTGAGCGCGCTCACGCTATCTTGGCGCCAGTTTCAAATTATGGCTTTGAAGCGAGAGTTTTCAATAGTAGTAGTAGAAGTAGTAGTAGGCCTAGTACTTATTACACCGGTGTTGTTGTTGTTGTTGTTGTTGTTGTTGTTGTTGTTGTTGTTGTTGTTGTTTCTAATGGTAGTGGAAACCCTTCCGCTGTACACCGGTTTTAAGCTATTGACTATTCAAAAGAGACTAGATGCATTCTGGGGCCTCATTCCTGTACATTTTTTAACCCTCCTTAACTCTCGCTAACCCCATGTTAAAATGACCCCGGGATTAACTCCTATTTAGAAGAGTTATCTCAACAATACTTTGAAATGCCGCCATTTTGCCAATGCTCGTGTGTATAGTTTCACAAATGTCACATTTCAATTCTTTATTGAGAATACCCTATTTCTTGGATACGTTACTTTATGTGTTTATTGAAGTTTATAAACAATTTTGTGTATTTATAGTACATTATATAGGTCCTACATATGTAAATATGTAGTTTTATTGAGAAATTTGTGGAAGTTTTGAGGTTATTGGACTGTTTTTGTTTGTTATTGTTTTTATTTTGTCTCGTTTTTTCAACAATGTCTTCCTTCGATCGGCGTCTCAATTGCTGACTCCTGATTGGCTATTGCCTAACACCGGGGTTAAGTTTGAAAATGTACTGGAATGAGGCCCCTGGTGGCAGGAAAATAAACTAGAGTGAGAAGTAAGTAGCTGTCATTTGTCCATTGTTTTTAAGTCATCGGTGTCACTGTTAGGAGGTTGCTTAGCAGCGCTATCTACGAGCTAGTTAGCGGCGTCCTCAATAGCCAGATTTGTGGACAAAGTTATATAGTTTTTGGTTATAGCTATTGTCGTAAAAGTTCGGCTAGGCCGGGAATCGAACCCGTGTCCTCTGTTTTCTAGTACCGATACTCTTATCGTCGGCGCTCGGGCCGCTTCTCATAAAATAAGTTAAATATAACATTCAATTACATATTTTACATTATATTATACCCTTTCCTGTCCAATATCTGTTTGTTTCTTGTGTTTGTGATGCGGCCCGATAACTCAGATGTAAGCATAAGGACTTGAGTCTGATTCATGGTCGGGACTCGGGCCAAACGTTTTCGAAAATTGTTAGCGCTTCACAATAACAATACAAATAGTAATTTTCGTGGGAGTCCCCGCTGTAGCGTGCTTGATGTGCCTCTGTTTAGGGGTGACTGGGGTCGTTTGGGTAGTTGGGAAGTACTGTCCAAGGGGTTTAGCAGTACTCACCCCCGGCATTCGCCGTTATGACTGAAGAAATCAGGAGTCACCTCTCTCGGAGACCTATTTTCACGGCGATACAGACATTCGTGCACCCAGCATTGTACCTAACCAACCTCGGTGTATCGCGTTACTCCATCTACCTGCGTAGAGGGCGCATCACACCGGTCGCTCATGCAATGCAACACAGCTCATCGCACGAGCCGTGAACCCCATAATGCGATCACTATCGAAGCGTAATGTTATGTGTTAGTCACTCTCCTGTCCTAACGCTTGAACACGTCTCTATGTGTTTGTTGTGGACTTTGCTCTAGTTCTAGTTTGTTGCGTCGTGTTGGCATGTCCACACTGGTTTGTGTCATCTAACCAGTCAAGTGTGCATGGGTTGAGGTTTTGCTTGATTTTCTTTTTCTAAGTCTAACATTTCACATTTTGTAATATGATATATTGATAGGTATAGAGCTTCTTCGATACTCAAAAAGGATCGTCGTACAAAATTAACCCTAAGATGAACGAACACACATCTTCTAAGTTTGGTATCGAACTGGCCGATTGACGTTGCTTTTTTTTATCTGTAGTTGATATTCGAGAAAAAACTCATTACGACTAGAGTCATATTTACTCAGTGTCGGTACTGGACTTTCTACGACTTCTAATCACTGGATGTAATATAGAGTTGTTTTTAATTTACTTTGCATGATCTGTGCGTAATAATTACAAATTTGGTGATCTTTATGTGTATACCATTAGGCCAAGTACATATTCTACCTATACATTATGGTTGTGTTGTGTCTTGCATGACGTTTGTGTTCACACAAAATTTGTAGAGACATCTAATCATAGATAAACGCGTAGGTCTATAGTTTGCGGCTCGTTGGTCTAGAAATAAGACTTTTGTTATCATCTAAAAACTCGAAAAGATCTTTGGAAAGATGTTATCTTGGCTAGGTGCAATAAAATGTAAACAATGTGTGGTTGGTCAGCTGAAAGTTTAAGCGGGATCGTTGTAGTACTATAGTTTTGTTACTCCATTCAAATGATATGAATGAGGTACTAAACAAGCTTGTGTATTAATTACTATCCTTCGCATTCTACTAGCTAGCGGGAGACTCGGGTTAAATTCCAGATTGAATTTAGATTTTGTAATTTAGGGTGTCTAATCTGTATTCAGAAAATATCGTAGATAAGTGACGTCACGAACACCAGTGGAGGTCAAGTTTGTCTTCCTCGTAGTGATATCGCGCCAAGGCCGTAGTGTCGCCCACAACACTTCGCTACACTTCCGGGACCTGTTGAAGGCAATGCGAGGTGTCTTCTTGTCCTACGTCTTATCTCACTGCGGGTCAATAAGGTTCTACACCAGACAGTTGCAAGTTACTGGAAGTGCCCGTTTTCGACAATATCACGTATGCTTTTCACCGATGGAGGTGGATTCGAACCCCGGACCTTCTGTTGCGGACGTCACTGGTATCACCCTCGGGGCCTGCTTGCTTGTGTGGGGTTGGAGTTAGTGCTCCCGGGTTCGAGCCCTGACGTCGCGGATAGAAGCCTTGTAGCCCATCTGTCAGTAGCAGGCGCAGCGATTGAGTTGTCATGTGTGGGGGTTGAGGTACGCCTGGGTTCGAGTCCTGGTGCAGCTATGGAAGCTTGTAGCTATAGCAGGCGCAGCGATAGTTGTCATGTGTGGGAGTGCGATGGTAATCGTGAGTCAGTGCGGCAGTGATCGCATGCATGACTAACGGGTGATGACGAGACGACTGCAACGGAGACCAGGCAGACTGAAAGGGGTTTGGCGAGGCCGTCGCTATCGTACGAGAACGAAGAGAACGAAGTGAGTATAACGAAGGCCTCGGGTTTGGTCAAAGGGGCCGAGATCACTGTGTGAGTGGGAGGGCTGACTCTGTGCTATGCTGTATACTGGACCCAAGATTACTTTGCTTTTGCTTTCGTCACATCCGGAGCAGTCGTAGCCAACCAGCGAACCGCCCGAGACACATCCGGGCCAATACCGATCGCTGATTGGCTACGAACCAGTCGCCTGTGACGAAAGCATGTGTAAGGTAGTCTTGGGACAACTATATATAGGGTACCGCACCTTATGTCTGGTGCGGTGTGCTCACTGGAGGCTGTCTGCAAGACTGATTGCTGCCGGGTCCGTCCTCGTGGTGACCACGTGCCCGCCTAGAGGGCTCTCGTGCACCTCTTTTGACATTACTTGATTCAGCTCACGTGGCCTTCATCATTTTCCTCCTACTATTTATTTATTTATTTATTTATTAGCAACACAAATACAGCCATATACCATTTTACATTGTCTCACTTCTTCACACTTGTCGGCCCTCTTTGCTATCCACTAATAACCACTAATGCAATTGAATGCTCTTAAACCCCCAACTCTTTGCTATCCAAACACCCACCATCCCCCAACCCTCGTTATTTTAGATTCTCTTATGAAGACCTCCGCGATGTGCAATATGTCTGATTCGGCCGACGTGTCATGACCAAGCTGTTAAAAACACCAAATACGAAGTAACTTGTATTTAATTGTTTCTTCAAATATCTCCTGAGCATTGTTTCCTAAATGGTTCGATGGCCTATGAACGTTACGTCACTTGCTGCGGAAGACTAATTGTGACCACTCAAAATAGACTAGGCCTAGATCCGTTCTGGTGGCAATAAAATGAACTGTCATGAAGAGGAGCTCAGCTGTCAATTGTGCACTGTTGTTATGGGAGACCGTATGACAGCAGCGCTGCGAGCGTTCCTGTTCACACAAATGTCAGTATGACCATGGTATGACCCTCATTTGACGCGTGCAATTTATGATGTCGTGTAAATACAGATGGCTGTGGGACGGCTTAACCTTACCCGCGCGCGTAGAGTGTGGTAGACTGTGTTATTCCATCAACTATTGTACTAGGTTTCACTTGTTTTTTGGATTCTTCAGCTGATTTTTATTTTAGTTAATTAAGTTTTAAGTGCTTAAGTATGTCTATAATCAAAATTTCTGTAAATAATGTATTAGGAATTTAAGATTTGGAGCACATAACTGAAGTTGAGCTAGATATAATAGGTAAACTGAACGTCATCGCTCACAGTGCACTCTACCTGTCATACAGTCTCCCATATTGTTAAATCATCATGGCGCTGAAAGGAGGTTGCTTAGCAGCGCTACCTATTATGTTAGTTATGAGTCTGTTGTTGCTACTTCGGTGCAGCCACATAACATCTCCATTGCAACAACGTTTGTAAAATCGTTTTGTTTTGAGGTTAACTCGGATCAAATTATTTTCAAACCATATATTCATCACCACGAAAGTAATTCCCATCAGACTGTGTGGGTACTTATATGTCTATACTCCATTACGCTGACAGTTATGTGGTTAAATCTACCTAACGTAATGCTAATAGACGTGACGGTGCATTGCACCTGTGTTGTGGAGAGCCTTGCAGACAGATGTCCACACTTGACAACGCGTACGGATATTGAACCTTACAGGTGTGTCGGCCCATTTAAAGGTGAAACACATTGTATTGTATTGCACTATCACTCACTGACGTCATAACACTCAAGTCCAGGGGTGTCTTTACTCTTTATACATATTTATGTTGTGCGTCGTTGTTAGGGCGGCTCCGAAGTCATTGTTTACATTAATTTATGATTGTAACATAGTGATGATTGACAGTTTGAACGCGTTTATCTCACTTCCTTTTCTGGATGGGAGGTGGTTACCCCTATTAGGAAGAATATGCTAGGCCTAGGCCATGGCGCTAAACCTTTGAGTAGGGAGTTTATACGGTAGAGGATCAACGCCAGTGGCTGTTAGCCTCGTACAGAGGTGGTTACCCCTATTAGGAAGAATATGCTAGGCCTAGGCCATGGCGCTAAACCTTTGAGTAGTAATTTATACGGTAGAGGATCAACGCCAGCGGCTGTTAGCCTCGTACAGAGGTGGTTACCCCTGTTAGGAAGAATATGCTATGCCTAGGTCATGGCGCTAAACCTTTGAGTAGGGAGTTATACGGTAGAACAACAACGCCAGCGGCTGTTAGCCTCGTACAGAGGTGGTTACCCCTATTAGGAAGAATGCGCTAGGCCTAGGGCATGGCGCTAAACCTTTGAGTAGGGAGTTTATACGGTAGAACAACAACGCCCAGTGATGATTTCAGGCATATTCCGGGGGGGGGCAGAGCCCCCCCCGGCAGTTGTAAATGCCCCCCCCTAGCAGATTGAAAAAATCACATGGAGTAATGTAAATTTGCAAAAAAAAAAATGCAAAATACAAGAAAATGAGGTATATTTTTCCACCTCATATAGGACTAGGAATTAAATCGATTTCCACGAAAACTCATCTACATAAATGTTGCAACATTTTATTTTCTATTTCAACGATGTTAGGTAAAGGTAAGAATGGCAAATAGGAATCACCTCATATTCGAAAACTGAAAGGATGGCATCAACAGAGACCGTAACCCCCTCCACCCCTGCCTTTTGTTACGGCGTCAAGAAAAAAGCCATAAAATGAGTTACTAATTAAGTAACACCCCAGATTTTTATCAGCCCCCCCTAGGAAAAATGTCTGAAATCATCACTGACAACGCCAGCGGCTGTTAGCCTCGTACAGAGGTGGTTACCCCTATTAGGAAGAATGCGCTAGGCCTAGGGCATGGCGCTAAACCTTTGAGTAGGGAGTTATACGGTAGAACAACAACGCCAGCGGCTGTTAGCCTCGTACAGAGGTGGTTACCCCTATTAGGAAGAATATGCTAGGCCTAGGTCATGGCGCTAAACCTTTGAGTAGGAATTTATTCGGTAGCGGGTAGAGGATCAACGCCAGCGGCTGTTCGGATAGCAAACATGAGCTCATCATTGATACGTTCATAAAGAGTATGGTAAAGAACATGTATTTACTCGAGAAACTTCCCTATTATTTTTTTAAGGCTAAATCTAGTTTTCGAATCAATCGGCAAAATGCGTTGATGTGTAATGACGATCAACTCTATCAGATCAGCACTGAGTGCTGACGAGTTAGAGTAAACACGTGTTCTCACCTCCCTTGATTTTACTTATGTCGCATAGGCTACTGTACGTATGTTGGCGCATGACTATAGCATAAAGTCGACTGCTCGAGTCGGTACACAAACAACTACTGGGTTCGATCCTCTATCCCTAACGAAAATGGCTTCATACTCAAAAGTGACTATACCTATTTTTAGAGCATAAGCATTACCTGGAATTCTTTGGCTTCCTTTCTGTGAGCCATTAGCCGACAACCATAGGGACATTATCTCAGTCCTTCAGTCGTCACTGTGCACTTCATATCTTGTAGATCAGTCGTTAAATTGGGAATATATTATATATTGTCACCTATCGATGGCACTTTTCTTGTCTGTGGATAAAATAAATGTTTGATTTTGATTAAACTCTCCATCACCATTCCTCTCGCATACAAGTTTTGAGTTTCTTCGTCCCCTAGTTTATTACTAAGTGGGAGGAACTGCCGTGAATATATAGTTGAGCGCATAGTTAATATGAACTAAATCCGATTTGTAATAAGAGACTGCTGAACGACATTCATTAACTTTGCTTCTACTCCAATTCATTTCGAAAATAGGTCACGTCTTTGTTCGAAGTTGGATAAGAATCGGTTTACTTGCGTCAACTCGTCTCGTACAACAAATTAGTTTTCAGGCTTCGATTGCAGCAGCGGCGGCAACTTAATATGATTTATTAATTAAGATTTCAACATGACAACTTGAATGAGATCGAAATTAATTACACTCTCTCGGATGTGTTTTGTGTTCGGCTCCTGATTGGTCAGCGGGGTCGGGACCTCTGTGACGTCGTCGGCGTTCTCGTCGGGCCGAGGAGTTTAATTAAAAACAGTCGGGAAATTAATTATACGTGCACGATGAAAAAGTGACGCGACGCTTCTGCGTTGCTCAGCGCGCGCAACGCGTTGTTCAGCGCGCGTTGTGTGGCCGAGGGTCCCGGGTTCGAGTCCCGCACGAGGCGTGGCATGTACAGTGCTCGTCACACAAACTGGCACACGTTCATAGCAGAGCGAGTAAATTATCCTGTGGTTATATGTACACATTACCGATAGAGATGGTTCTGCAATAAGACGCGAGACTAATTTAAGAGGTTGCTTATTCGATTCCAGTAATCGGCAATCCTGACTGAAAGATTTCCCGATGTTTGCCTATCACGATATGAATGCTGGGATTTAGTCCTATCCGGCATTCCATTGTTAACCGTACTAACCCTAATGTACCTGAGCAAAGTGAACTAATGGGTTGATATGCTTATTCATGCCCCGATGTAGATTAATTATGCAAGTCGACAAAACGGATCGCGAACTTGAAAATATGTTAAACATTTAGGGAGAGAGGTTATCAATTATCATTTAGCCTATACACGCATAAATTGACTGTATAGTATGAAACTTTCAATTCATTTTGTGCATTATTGATTGTTTGGGATAAGTTGTAGGTTATAAAGCAGAAGTTAGGCTATGTAAGCTTGTTGGGGCAAGACAGGCCGAGATACCCAACGCTCGTCGTGTCATTCTCGTGGTCTATGATAATGTGTCGCGAGAGTGGGTTTTATTTCTGATAACTTGCGTCAATATTGGCTGTTATTCACTGCCAAGTTGCATCCTATCCTATCGTTTGTACACAGTCACACTCGTGTTTGCATAAGTGCACTGGCTACAATTCAATGCCAATAGTCAGCCCACTGCGAGTAAACCCTTCCTGTTCGAATAGATAACATTTTACCAACCACGTCGTACGTCATACCTGCGTCTGAAACAAAACTATATGTACTGGAATCACAGCAAATAGAGCTGGGAGGTTGGTACCCATGCTCTAGCTCAGCGGTATTCAAACTTTATTTATTTATTTATTTATTTAATGTATCTCCTATTCAGGTATAAAACTGATTTACAAAGGAGGCAGTGGCAATTAAATCATATCTTAGGATTGTGTAAAAAACTGAAAATCATGACTGTAATAACAACAGTGAAAGCTCAGGTGGGCAATATCCCATCAAACCTGTCGTCTGTATTTGCGATACAGTGGCGAAGTCAGGAATGTATTTCGAAGGGGGCTTTGGAATTGTCACAAGATATATATATTCAAGAAACTGGCTTCACGATAGATGCATTGGGGGGGAGTTCCCCTACAACAGAGGGCAGGATGGATATATGTGGAAGGGGAAGAAAAGGGAAAGGGGAGGAAAAAGAAGGATGTTGACTGCATTTCGTCTGACTTCTCCCCCTCGACCTGTCTGGCTTGGGTGGCCCTTCCAGAAGCATACGCTTCCGCTGGCATAAATTGGTATGCGGTTTGATTACACTATAAGCTAGCGCTAAAAACGGACTTAGCCAATACATTGTATACATCAACCTGATGATGTTTTTTAATGTAATGTGTAGACATTTCTGTACATTCATTATATACAGTCATTAAAGCTGGAATGTCGTGTGGAGGGCTGTAGCCCCCCTATCATCCCCCTGTATACGCCACTGCACACAGAGCTGGTAACAATACCAATGTTATTCCAATAAATAGGTGAACAGTAAGTTGCTCTGAGCAAAAGCTGCAGCGTGTTATATAACCACCTGTTACATTAATTGGAAGTGGGTACGGCAATAAAGCCGCCCCTAGCTGTAACAGTGCTATGAATCTTTCTTTATTGCTGTAACAGTCTCTGTAATTAATTAAAAGAAAGATAATTGTGTTAATTGTTTTATTAAACACAATATGATTGTATCAAAGCCATTGGTTAGCTGCAGAATGTTGCGAATTGCTTCTACCCGAGTTATATTTGCCACATCCCGGTTAAACTGCTGCTCTGCTGTCATAATAACATCATACGATAGTTCTTATACCATCATACGATAGTTCTTATACCATCATACGATAGTTCTTATACCATCATACGATAGTTCTTATAACATCATACGATCTTTTTAACATCATACGATAGTTCTTATAGCATCATACGATAGTTCTTATAGTTTTGAACTAATCACTCGACAAATCTCACGTTTGAAGAATAACACAATAGGAGTGACGTCCATTGAACCAGAGATAGTTCAAGCTCAAGTCGTTATCTGTTATGTAACTGATCCTATCTTAGAATTGATTATAGTTAATACTGAAAATCATGTCATATAGCAGTAGCACCATTGAAACCTCAGGTAGGCTGTTTCGCGGCAAACCCGCATCGCTAGACGTACCACGCGATACCGTAACTCGGCAGGACGCCGGCTCGATTCCGGCAACCGGCAAACCTGACCGAAGATGTTGATCAATGTTGGCTCCATGTTTTGGAGGATATCTGTAGTCATAACGATACATATTCCCACATTATTAAAACAATGTTGATATTCAGTCATGCCTCAGTCGTGCCTGATGATGACAGCAGAGCAGCTGTCGAAATATTGCGTGACGTGATGTTGAACAACATCGAAACAATTTTAACTGTGTAACCTACAGTGTTTTTTATTACATATTTTCCAGTTAATGAGGGTGTTTTTTATAGTTGATATACTCAATGTCATATTAAACGTACGAGCGAACAAAACATCTTAAATTACCACCCGTTTCAAGACTCATTCTGAACCGAATTCTCGTACAATTCTTCTCCCCACTACAGTTGCCGACCTCCCCTGCCCTCGCATCCCTTATCGTCTCGGTAGTCCTCGTTGCGTAGTGCAACTATTCTCGTCGTCGCGCGGAGCGTATTTCCTCAACCGTCGCTGATGTTGTCGAAAAGTGTTGCCAACAGTTTGTCTTCCTGGATCTCATCGCGTCGCATCATTGGCGGAAACGTGCACAAAAATAATGAACCATCTGCTTGGACGTCTCCCAAACACTGCACCGGCTAGTTCCGGCTTCGAGCCCCGACGATGAACGTTGTGTGTGTGTCTCCACTGTGTGTTGGTCTAGTTAGGCAAGGGTTGTCGGTGGTGGGAAGCGAACCCACAACCTCCACGCTTAAGGTAGGTTAAGATAGGTCGACTGGTACATAGGTACTTGTTGGGTATACTCATGGTAGTTAGAGTAGGTATATATGCGTCTAGTTCTAGATTGATAACGTGAATGGTAGGCTATGTTTGTAGCTACGTAGTTGGGTACTAGGTTTATCGTTTGTAGGTAGTTCTAGATCGGTATATAGATCATATTTTGTAGTTTTTGTAGGTAGGTGTACGTAGTTCGAAATTGATTGTACATTTATATCGATATGTGTAATTTTGTAGGTATAAATACGTGTATAGGGCCTACGTAGGTAGCCTGGAGAGTAGGTTCTGGTAGACGGATTAAACATTGTTGAGAGCCTGTTATAATTGTAGATAAATGTGTCTGGCAAGTGGCAAGTGACAAATGATATTGATGTAGCCATGCATGGTATAGATAATAGATAGTATTGTCGGTAGGTGTTTGTGTTTCCACCCAAACTGGTAAAATGACATCGATAAATAATTTGAAAAGTATTATTAAATAAGATGATGACCTTGGTGAAAATAATCTTATCAATTCGGCTTTGACCTTCTGTGCTGTATTTTGTGTCTATTATACAATTACGATATATATACGAAGTGATGAGTGTGTATACAACCAACATTGTCTTGTGCGGGACTAGAACCCATGTCCTTTGGACAGTCGTCTAGCTGAGCCTCATTGCATAGCCAAACAGCGACTCGTACCTTGTCTTGCTCGGCGTGTACACATGGATAGTCGTCTAGCTGAGCCTCGTTGCATAGCCAAACAGTGCCTCATACCTTGTCTTGCTCGGCGTGTACACATGGACAGTCGTCTAGCTGAGCCTCGCTGCATAGCCCAACAGTGCCTCATACCTTGTCTTGCTCGGCGTGTACACATGGACAGTCGTCTAGCTGAGCCTCGCTGCATAGCCCAACAGTGCCTCATACCTTGTCTTGCTCGGCGTGTACACATGGACAGTCGTCTAGCTGAGCCTCGCTGCATAGCCCAACAGTGCCTCATACCTTGTCTTGCTCGGCGTGTACACATGGACAGTCGTCTAGCTGAGCCTCGCTGCATAGCCCAACAGTGCCTCATACCTTGTCTTGCTCGGCGTGTACACATGGACAGTCGTCTAGCTGAGCCTCGCTGCATAGCCCAACAGTGCCTCATACCTTGTCTTGCTCGGCGTGTACACATGGACCGTCGTCTAGCTGAGCCTCGCTGCATAGCCAAACAGTGCCTCATACCTTGTCTTGCTCGGCGTGTACACATGGACCGTCGTCTAGCTGAGCCTCGTTGCATAGCCAAACAGTGCCTCATACCTTGTCTTGCTCGGCGTGTACACATGGACCGTCGTCTAGCTGAGCCTCGTTGCATAGCCAAACAGTGCCTCATACCTTGTCTTGGTCGGCGTGTACACATGGACAGTCGTCTAGCTGAGCCTCGTTGCATAGCCAAACAGTGCCTCGTACCTTGTCTTGCTCGGCGTGTACACATGGACAGTCGTCTAGCTGAGCCTCGCTGCATAGCCAAACAGTGCCTTATACCTTGTCTTGCTCGGCGTGTACACATGGACAGTCGTCTAGCTGAGCCTCGCTGCATAGCCAAACAGTGCCTCGTACCTTGTCTTGCTCGGCGTGTACACATGGACAGTCGTCTAGCTGAGCCTCATTGCATAGCCAAACAGTGCCTCATACCTTGTCTTGCTCGGCGTGTACACATGGACAGTCGTCTAGCTGAGCCTCATTGCATAGCCAAACAGTGCCTCATACCTTGTCTTGCTCGGCGTGTACACATGGACCGTCGTCTAGCTGAGCCTCGCTGCATAGCCCAACAGTGCCTCATACCTTGTCTTGCTCGGCGTGTACACATGGACAGTCGTCTAGCTGAGCCTCGCTGCATAGCCCAACAGTGCCTCATACCTTGTCTTGCTCGGCGTGTACACATGGACCGTCGTCTAGCTGAGCCTCGCTGCATAGCCCAACAGTGCCTCATACCTTGTCTTGCTCGGCGTGTACACATGGACAGTCGTCTAGCTGAGCCTCGTTGCATAGCCAAACAGTGCCTCATACCTTGTCTTGCTCGGCGTGTACACATGGACCGTCGTCTAGCTGAGCCTCGCTGCATAGCCCAACAGTGCCTCATACCTTGTCTTGCTCGGCGTGTACACATGGACCGTCGTCTAGCTGAGCCTCGCTGCATAGCCCAACAGTGCCTCATACCTTGTCTTGCTCGGCGTGTACACATGGACAGTCGTCTAGCTGAGCCTCGCTGCATAGCCAAACAGTGCCTCATACCTTGTCTTGCTCGGCGTGTACACATGGACAGTCGTCTAGCTGAGCCTCGTTGCATAGCCAAACAGTGCCTCGTACCTTGTCTTGGTCGGCGTGTACACATGGACCGTCGTCTAGCTGAGCCTCGTTGCATAGCCCAACAGTGCCTCGTACCTTGTCTTGCTCGGCGTGTACACATGGACCGTCGTCTAGCTGAGCCTCGTTGCATAGCCCAACAGTGCCTCGTACCTTGTCTTGCTCGGCGTGTACACATGGACAGTCGTCTAGCTGAGCCTCGCTGCATAGCCAAACAGTGCCTCATACCTTGTCTTGCTCGGCGTGTACACATGGACAGTCGTCTAGCTGAGCCTCGCTGCATAGCCCAACAGTGCCTCATACCTTGTCTTGGTCGGCGTGTACACATGGACAGTCGTCTAGCTGAGCCTCGCTGCATAGCCCAACAGTGCCTCATACCTTGTCTTGCTCGGCGTGTACACATGGACAGTCGTCTAGCTGAGCCTCGTTGCATAGCCAAACAGTGCCTCGTACCTTGTCTTGGTCGGCGTGTACACATGGACAGTCGTCTAGCTGAGCCTCGCTGCATAGCCCAACAGTGCCTCATACCTTGTCTTGCTCGGCGTGTACACATGGACAGTCGTCTAGCTGAGCCTCGCTGCATAGCCCAACAGTGCCTCATACCTTGTCTTGCTCGGCGTGTACACATGGACAGTCGTCTAGCTGAGCCTCGTTGCATAGCCAAACAGTGCCTCATACCTTGTCTTGCTCGGCGTGTACACATGGACAGTCGTCTAGCTGAGCCTCGCTGCATAGCCCAACAGTGCCTCATACCTTGTCTTGCTCGGCGTGTACACATGGACAGTCGTCTAGCTGAGCCTCGCTGCATAGCCCAACAGTGCCTCATACCTTGTCTTGCTCGGCGTGTACACATGGACCGTCGTCTAGCTGAGCCTCGCTGCATAGCCAAACAGTGCCTCATACCTTGTCTTGCTCGGCGTGTACACATGGACCGTCGTCTAGCTGAGCCTCGCTGCATAGCCCAACAGTGCCTCGTACCTTGTCTTGCTCGGCGTGTACACATGGACAGTCGTCTAGCTGAGCCTCGCTGCATAGCCCAACAGTGCCTCATACCTTGTCTTGCTCGGCGTGTACACATGGACAGTCGTCTAGCTGAGCCTCGCTGCATAGCCCAACAGTGCCTCGTACCTTGTCTTGCTCGGCGTGTACACATGGACCGTCGTCTAGCTGAGCCTCGTTGCATAGCCCAACAGTGCCTCATACCTTGTCTTGCTCGGCGTGTACACATGGACCGTCGTCTAGCTGAGCCTCGCTGCATAGCCAAACAGCGACTCGTACCTTGTCTTGCTCGGCGTGTACACATGGACAGTCGTCTAGCTGAGCCTCGCTGCATAGCCAAACAGCGACTCGTACCTTGTCTTGCTCGGCGTGTACACATGGACAGTCGTCTAGCTGAGCCTCGTTGCATAGCCCAACAGTGCCTCATACCTTGTCTTGCTCGGCGTGTACACATGGACAGTCGTCTAGCTGAGCCTCGCTGCATAGCCCAACAGTGCCTCGTACCTTGTCTTGCTCGGCGTGTACACATGGACCGTCGTCTAGCTGAGCCTCGTTGCATAGCCAAACAGTGCCTCATACCTTGTCTTGCTCGGCGTGTACACATGGACAGTCGTCTAGCTGAGCCTCATTGCATAGCCAAACAGTGCCTCATACCTTGTCTTGCTCGGCGTGTACACATGGACAGTCGTCTAGCTGAGCCTCGTTGCATAGCCCAACAGTGCCTCATACCTTGTCTTGCTCGGCGTGTACACATGGACCGTCGTCTAGCTGAGCCTCATTGCATAGCCCAACAGCGACTCATACCTTGTCTTGCTCGGCGTGTACACATGGACAGTCGTCTAGCTGAGCCTCGTTGCATAGCCAAACAGTGCCTCATACCTTGTCTTGCTCGGCGTGTACACATGGACAGTCGTCTAGCTGAGCCTCATTGCATAGCCAAACAGTGCCTCATACCTTGTCTTGCTCGGCGTGTACACATGGACAGTCGTCTAGCTGAGCCTCGTTGCATAGCCCAACAGCGACTCATACCTTGTCTTGCTCGGCGTGTACACATGGACAGTCGTCTAGCTGAGCCTCGCTGCATAGCCAAACAGTGCCTCATACCTTGTCTTGCTCGGCGTGTACACATGGACAGTCGTCTAGCTGAGCCTCGTTGCATAGCCAAACAGTGCCTCATACCTTGTCTTGCTCGGCGTGTACACATGGACAGTCGTCTAGCTGAGCCTCGCTGCATAGCCAAACAGTGCCTCATACCTTGTCTTGCTCGGCGTGTACACATGGACAGTCGTCTAGCTGAGCCTCGCTGCATAGCCCAACAGTGCCTCGTACCTTGTCTTGCTCGGCGTGTACACATGGACCGTCGTCTAGCTGAGCCTCGTTGCATAGCCAAACAGTGCCTCATACCTTGTCTTGCTCGGCGTGTACACATGGACAGTCGTCTAGCTGAGCCTCATTGCATAGCCAAACAGTGCCTCATACCTTGTCTTGCTCGGCGTGTACACATGGACAGTCGTCTAGCTGAGCCTCGTTGCATAGCCCAACAGTGCCTCATACCTTGTCTTGCTCGGCGTGTACACATGGACCGTCGTCTAGCTGAGCCTCATTGCATAGCCCAACAGCGACTCATACCTTGTCTTGCTCGGCGTGTACACATGGACAGTCGTCTAGCTGAGCCTCGTTGCATAGCCAAACAGTGCCTCATACCTTGTCTTGCTCGGCGTGTACACATGGACAGTCGTCTAGCTGAGCCTCATTGCATAGCCAAACAGTGCCTCATACCTTGTCTTGCTCGGCGTGTACACATGGACAGTCGTCTAGCTGAGCCTCGTTGCATAGCCCAACAGCGACTCATACCTTGTCTTGCTCGGCGTGTACACATGGACAGTCGTCTAGCTGAGCCTCGCTGCATAGCCAAACAGTGCCTCATACCTTGTCTTGCTCGGCGTGTACACATGGACAGTCGTCTAGCTGAGCCTCGTTGCATAGCCAAACAGTGCCTCATACCTTGTCTTGCTCGGCGTGTACACATGGACCGTCGTCTAGCTGAGCCTCGCTGCATAGCCCAACAGTGCCTCGTACCTTGTCTTGCTCGGCGTGTACACATGGACAGTCGTCTAGCTGAGCCTCGCTGCATAGCCCAACAGTGCCTCGTACCTTGTCTTGCTCGGCGTGTACACATGGACAGTCGTCTAGCTGAGCCTCGTTGCATAGCCCAACAGTGCCTCATACCTTGTCTTGCTCGGCGTGTACACATGGACAGTCGTCTAGCTGAGCCTCGCTGCATAGCCCAACAGTGCCTCGTACCTTGTCTTGCTCGGCGTGTACACATGGACAGTCGTCTAGCTGAGCCTCGCTGCATAGCCAAACAGTGCCTCATACCTTGTCTTGCTCGGCGTGTACACATGGACAGTCGTCTAGCTGAGCCTCGCTGCATAGCCCAACAGTGCCTCATACCTTGTCTTGCTCGGCGTGTACACATGGACCGTCGTCTAGCTGAGCCTCGCTGCATAGCCCAACAGTGCCTCATACCTTGTCTTGCTCGGCGTGTACACATGGACAGTCGTCTAGCTGAGCCTCATTGCATAGCCAAACAGTGCCTCATACCTTGTCTTGCTCGGCGTGTACACATGGACCGTCGTCTAGCTGAGCCTCGTTGCATAGCCAAACAGTGCCTCGTACCTTGTCTTGCTCGGCGTGTACACATGGACAGTCGTCTAGCTGAGCCTCATTGCATAGCCAAACAGTGCCTCATACCTTGTCTTGCTCGGCGTGTACACATGGACAGTCGTCTAGCTGAGCCTCATTGCATAGCCAAACAGTGCCTCATACCTTGTCTTGCTCGGCGTGTACACATGGACAGTCGTCTAGCTGAGCCTCGCTGCATAGCCCAACAGTGCCTCGTACCTTGTCTTGCTCGGCGTGTACACATGGACCGTCGTCTAGCTGAGCCTCGTTGCATAGCCAAACAGTGCCTCATACCTTGTCTTGCTCGGCGTGTACACATGGACCGTCGTCTAGCTGAGCCTCGTTGCATAGCCAAACAGTGCCTCATACCTTGTCTTGCTCGGCGTGTACACATGGACCGTCGTCTAGCTGAGCCTCGTTGCATAGCCAAACAGTGCCTCATACCTTGTCTTGCTCGGCGTGTACACATGGACAGTCGTCTAGCTGAGCCTCGCTGCATAGCCAAACAGTGACTCGTACCTTGTCTTGCTCGGCGTGTACACATGGACCGTCGTCTAGCTGAGCCTCGTTGCATAGCCAAACAGTGCCTCATACCTTGTCTTGCTCGGCGTGTACACATGGACAGTCGTCTAGCTGAGCCTCGCTGCATAGCCAAACAGTGCCTCATACCTTGTCTTGCTCGGCGTGTACACATGGACCGTCGTCTAGCTGAGCCTCGCTGCATAGCCAAACAGTGCCTCGTACCTTGTCTTGCTCGGCGTGTACACATGGACCGTCGTCTAGCTGAGCCTCGTTGCATAGCCAAACAGTGACTCGTACCTTGTCTTGCTCGGCGTGTACACATGGACCGTCGTCTAGCTGAGCCTCGTTGCATAGCCAAACAGTGACTCGTACCTTGTCTTGCTCGGCGTGTACACATGGACAGTCGTCTAGCTGAGCCTCGCTGCATAGCCAAACAGTGCCTCGTACCTTGTCTTGCTCGGCGTGTACACATGGACAGTCGTCTAGCTGAGCCTCGCTGCATAGCCAAACAGTGACTCGTACCTTGTCTTGCTCGGCGTGTACACATGGACAGTCGTCTAGCTGAGCCTCGCTGCATAGCCAAACAGCGACTCGTACCTTGTCTTGCTCGGCGTGTACACATGGACAGTCGTCTAGCTGAGCCTCGTTGCATAGCCAAACAGTGACTCGTACCTTGTCTTGCTCGGCGTGTACACATGGACAGTCGTCTAGCTGAGCCTCGTTGCATAGCCAAACAGTGACTCGTACCTTGTCTTGCTCGGCGTGTACACATGGACAGTCGTCTAGCTGAGCCTCGCTGCATAGCCAAACAGCGACTCGTACCTTGTCTTGCTCGGCGTGTACACATGGACAGTCGTCTAGCTGAGCCTCGCTGCATAGCCAAACAGTGCCTCATACCTTGTCTTGCTCGGCGTGTACACATGGACAGTCGTCTAGCTGAGCCTCGCTGCATAGCCAAACAGCGACTCGTACCTTGTCTTGCTCGGCGTGTACACATGGACAGTCGTCTAGCTGAGCCTCGCTGCATAGCCAAACAGTGCCTTATACCTTGTCTTGCTCGGCGTGTACACATGGACAGTCGTCTAGCTGAGCCTCGCTGCATAGCCAAACAGTGACTTATACCTTGTCTTGCTCGGCGTGTATACATGGACCGTCGTCTAGCTGAGCCTCGCTGCATAGCCAAACAGTGCCTTATACCTTGTCTTGCTCGGCGTGTACACATGGACAGTCGTCTAGCTGAGCCTCGCTGCATAGCCAAACAGTGCCTCATACCTTGTCTTGCTCGGCGTGTACACATGGACAGTCGTCTAGCTGAGCCTCGTTGCATAGCCAAACAGTGCCTCATACCTTGTCTTGCTCGGCGTGTACACATGGACCGTCGTCTAGCTGAGCCTCGCTGCATAGCCAAACAGTGCCTCATACCTTGTCTTGCTCGGCGTGTACACATGGACAGTCGTCTAGCTGAGCCTCGTTGCATAGCCAAACAGTGCCTCATACCTTGTCTTGCTCGGCGTGTATACATGGACAGTCGTCTAGCTGAGCCTCGTTGCATAGCCAAACAGTGCCTCATACCTTGTCTTGCTCGGCGTGTACACATGGACAGTCGTCTAGCTGAGCCTCGTTGCATAGCCAAACAGTGCCTCATACCTTGTCTTGCTCGGCGTGTACACATGGACAGTCGTCTAGCTGAGCCTCGCTGCATAGCCAAACAGTGCCTCATACCTTGTCTTGCTCGGCGTGTACACATGGACAGTCGTCTAGCTGAGCCTCGCTGCATAGCCAAACAGCGACTCATACCTTGTCTTGCTCGGCGTGTACACATGGACAGTCGTCTAGCTGAGCCTCGCTGCATAGCCCAACAGTGCCTCATACCTTGTCTTGCTCGGCGTGTACACATGGACAGTCGTCTAGCTGAGCCTCGCTGCATAGCCAAACAGTGCCTCATACCTTGTCTTGCTCGGCGTGTACACATGGACAGTCGTCTAGCTGAGCCTCGCTGCATAGCCAAACAGCGACTCGTACCTTGTCTTGCTCGGCGTGTACACATGGACAGTCGTCTAGCTGAGCCTCGCTGCATAGCCAAACAGTGCCTCATACCTTGTCTTGCTCGGCGTGTACACATGGACCGTCGTCTAGCTGAGCCTCGTTGCATAGCCAAACAGTGCCTCATACCTTGTCTTGCTCGGCGTGTACACATGGACAGTCGTCTAGCTGAGCCTCGTTGCATAGCCAAACAGTGCCTCATACCTTGTCTTGTTCGGCGTGTATACATGCATATTACAGTCCCTACTCGGTCAATCGCATTTTTTAGTGATAAGCAAGTTGTTTTTTTCTTTCACCCGTCGTGGCCATGAATGCGAACGGTGACGTAGGCGAAGTGGTATTGGCCAATCGGGTGACGGTTCGGTGGTCGCCTCGGCCCCCGATTGGCCGACGTGAATAACAAATGAGTCACTGCGAGGCACCCACCACACCAGTCAGTGCACCTTGCAACGCGGTCGGTAGTCGAGCGCGCGGGCCTCGAGTTACAGCATTCGATCTGTTCGTTCGACTCGATACAACGTTCGTGGCTAAGCGAGCACACGTTGCTGCTTTACACTGACGTTCACCTCTGAGTGTTCAGTTTATCCTCCGCTACCTCCAACTATAGAAATCTCTATCAACGTTCGTGGCTAAGCGAGCAAACCGGTTGTTAAAGTAAAGTTTATATACGTGAAAACCGTGGTGTATTGTAAAAAGTGAAAAATTCACCTTACTTCTAGCGCAGATTTTGAGCTGAAATCTTGCCGGTGATCTGTGATAAGTTCAAGTGTATCTAACCTATAAAAAAAAGTAAACAAGTGATTTAGTTTGTTGAGTGTTTGTTGTTTAATTAACGCTGGTGGCTGAGCGAAGCAAAGTGAAAGTGTGACTCGTGCCGCGGTGTCTATGGTGGGTGGTTGTGTGGCTGTACCAACGTGCGTGGCTGAGCGAGCGAGTTGATGCTGGCTGGGAGGATTGAGGACGGGAGGGCGTGGAGGGCCAGGAACGCAACAGTCGGGAGACCCAAGGGTGAGGGGAACTTATTCCAGTACATCTGTCACTGTCGATGTCCGTGACATTCGAAGAAATCATTTCATTTTAGCATGATTGATCACTTTTAAACCTAAAAATATAATCATTGAATCACCGCCAAATATCGAAATATGTATAAACTGGTAACTAAGCTTCACATTACTCATGCTTTTTATGACGACAAACACCAACAATCGGCATTTTTATTTGGAGGCAATCTTTTTCAGAATTACTCGTTATAAATAAAGCCAATAATAATGTTGTGTTATCCTTGATTATCATTGATTCAATCCTAGTTTAGAACAATTGTTGACACATTCATAGTCGTCCCCTACACTACACTCATTGTTGCTATAGATTTGTTTTCTATATGGGAACTAACATGCAGTAAACTCAAACTGTTAACGTTTGTAACAACGGGCGCCCCCCTAGATGTAGGGAACGTTTATGAAGTCAGTCGAAAGCCGCTCCGCATAGGAGCGTGTCCGAACTTTTCACAACTAGGACCTTTGTCGATCGTGAATGAATAATTATGTATGTGGCTATATACAGATACAGGAAATTGATAAAACCGAAATTTTCAATTCGACAAACGAAATTGTGCGTAGAATAAAACCATTACACGGACCTCTATCAATGTACTAGACTAAGACAGAGGTGTTGTAATGTGTGCTGTGGGTCGTAGGCCTCCTATACGTTGCTCGCTGGAGGACAAGTTTATTGACCATGTTGACTCAGTTCTTGAAATACCAAGATGGACACTCCTTATTGCAAACAAATCAACTGGACTCAAGCATCACTGTATTGGTAGAAACTAACACCTCTAGTATGTCGCAAGAATATGTGGTGCTCTTTTCGTGGATTTAGAATACAACACTCTAAGGAGTGTCTGCCAACCCATGTGAAAAGTAAAAACTAAATATAACAATAAATACACATATAAAATAATAGTAATACAACTGGGAAAAGCTAATAAAAATAATTAAAACCTAACAATGAGAATAAATAAACAGAAAACAGATTTTCAAAGGTGTTCAAGTTATTGTTGTAACTCACGTCGGCTGCATTCCTACACGAAGAGGTCGCATTGCATACCGGTATATGCGGCGAGCTGGCGGCCTTGGGAGCCGCTGACGTCATACTGGCGACCTCTGGGGGCGTTGGTCTCGACCACCGCGTTTAAAGGGAAAAGTGACTCTCTTAAAACCGCTCAAGTCAAAGGTGTTTAGTTTGATTGATTGTGGTTATTCGGTGTTTCACGACGTACTCGGCTGTTAAGGTCATGTGACGTCTTCCGAATCAGATCTATTATCCATGGCCGGGTAGTCCAGCAAGGGAGAGGAGGGCCAAGTGGGAGAAGGGATCTTCAGTGGGACAAAATGGGGGGAAAGGGACAGGGTCTCATTTTATCGCCTCTTACGACTGGCAGAGTAAAAGTGTTTAGTAGTTAATAACTTACGAACGATATATAATATTTAAAAAGTGTTTATACTTTATACCACCAAATACCTTACAAGTAAGGTATTTGGTTATACTTATGATAACCAACTCTTGGGATATGGGGGATTGTGGAGGACAATATTTGATCTCTAGTCTACTTTTGTATTTCATCGGTTCAGGCTCTTGTTATACCTTATGTACAGTTTATAGTTCGTGATGATTCTAAGTTAATACATTTGAGGGCACATTTGAATCTTGACTTGGGTTCCTCGGCATTTGATTACATCGTTACCTGAACTGCTGCCGCACCATTCCTAGCTGATGGAACCAAGGAGTGTGCATGGGTTCGAATCCCACCTAGGACTCTCCTTGGTGTCATTAATCTCCACCCATAAACCGTCCTCACATCGCCTAGAATAGTGGTGAATGGTGATGAGTAGCTGATGACATTAGTTCTTCACTGTCACTGAATGGGCGAGGTGATCGAACTAATGATACCCGGGGCCCAGCAGGGCTCGAACGTGTAGCGCAGGAACCATGGTTTACATACAGCTCGACGCCTAATGGACCACGGCCACTAGGCCCGCCGGCTTCCTGTGTCACCAGGCGATGCAATACGGGATATGACACGAAAACATTACGTAGAGTACTACATGGGCGCCGCCATGAAATCTGCCAGGAGGGGGGAGGGGGTTCAGGTAACTGACCAACTTTAAAAATAAATTTGAATTGATGAAGTACAGTTTTTTCTGTTATATGACGGACTCAACAAATAAATCGTATAGCGTCGCCCGAATAAGCTTCTTGCACGTCGCCGGGGTCGGGGGTAGTGAGCGGTCAAAAGGGGGATCCAGGGGGGGGGGGGGTAGTGATCGCTCAGGTCACAAGGAGTGCCGGCATTAGTATCTACAAGAACTTGGAAGTAGGAAGAGGAAATATCAGAGGGGAAAAGTGAGGAAGATTATGAGAATCACAAATAATGCGATAGAAGATATGCACGACAGCTCTCTTTGCTCGTACCGGTCACCGCGACCTGGGACCTGATGAACTGTGTTTCACATTTCAAGGTAATTTGCGTCCAGTAATACAGTCTGGCTGATAAAGATTAACTTTTCGAGAAAAATAAATGGAAATTTGCTTTTTAAACACGCGCGTATTTCGTAGTTAATGTTGAATCCGAGGGTGGGGGGGGGGGGGGATGAAATGCAGATCTTGCCCCCGCCCCCACCCTTTCCGGAGCCCATAGTGCTTCAATATGTGTTCCAAACTACTCGAAGCCTTGTTGTAATTTCCTCTAACCTTGACTATGTTTTCTGCCTCGCGTAAAGGTTCAGTATTGTTTTCCTTCGCTTGTATCGGATAGGATTGACATAATATGGTAATCGAGTGCGTCATCGGTTCGCGCATTACGTCAGTTTACTTCGACTGTTGTAGATTGTGACTTGTTCTATCTTGTCACGATTGCATAATTAATTAGTTGACACTGTTCGTATAGGTTATAACCTGTTGCGAGTTGTGACTACTACATCTTCCAGCATGGGTGGGTTCACCTTTGACTGAGGGGACGCCTTCATATGCGTCTTATTCGGTTTGGCCGTGGCCCTAGCATTAGACGTACGTACCCACCCACCTACCTACCTACCTACCTACCTACCTACCTACCTACACTTATTTACTTTCTTACTTACTTACTTTCTTACTTATACTTACTACTTACTTACTTTACAATCTTCTGCTTATTTCTGTTGTAATTTTTTTCTCGATTTATTTTTATTGTTCTCGGCTTTCTGCAAATAGTGAAGATATACTTAAAGTAGAGCATTAATAATTATCTTAGAAACTCGATTTACTGCAATGTCCGTTTCGTTGTCGACATTTCCGTTCGGTCGTTACAAGGCTGATCGAAATACCGATGGTATTATTTTTAATCGTCTAATTTCGTAAAAAACGATTGAATCGCGTCCATGTTATCTTCAAATTGTATTCTGATTAGTTTCAGTACAATTTTTTGAATTTATTAAAAGAAATTTCTAGACTTAAAGTGAAAGTCTACCATGCAATTGGTTGTGTGTATTATGATTGAAATAGCACCAATGTCCATAGCGTGAAGTGATGTGGCCGCGAACACCCTTCAACGCCTCCTTGGAATAATGTGGAGCTGATATTATCAACATCTACAATATTCTGATTAAAAGGATTGCGTTTAGATCAAACTAAACACTTGATGTATAATTGACATAGTCTATAATTCAATCGAAACACAATAAATGTAGCACTAACTATCTGTAAGTCTTGATAATATCTATCTAACCCCGCATAATTCCAAAGTTTTGATCTTAATAAAGGATCAGTCAGATGATAAACTAAAAAATCACCATTGACTCATAAGTGCATGAAATTCAGTTATGTGTAACATAAAATTGATATAGGTTTCTTCAATGCAAGAAAAAATATAGTGAACATTTAGCTGTTCTATAAGATTCACTTCGATAGCTCTGCTGCATTTTTCTTTTAAAGCGTGGTACAGTTGTATCGGTTCCCAGGTCGCTAACGCCTGCCTGATAGACAGAGCACTCATCGAGTCCAGCCAGCGCTCCGCGAAACACTCGGCGACTGCGGACAGTACCGCTCAAAACAAATTGCAACTTTTCTTCACATTAAGTCACAAGAAAATTAATTGCAGGGCATTTTGTAGAAGTACACGTTCCTACTAAGAAGCATGTTATCGGTAGGGAAACGATGCACATTAAACCTCCTGATCGATTTTTGATAAGTGCCCTATTTTAGCGGTGGTTTTACTATCTCGAGACCACATTTTTGTAAATGGGAATTACCATGAGAAAAGTTGCTCGGTGCTACTTGGTAGCAACAAGCCAAAAAATCGCGTTTTCTTTAATTTTTTAACCGCCTGCTTTTAAAGTATGGTATCTTTTAGTCATGTTTTCCATATTTGAGGGTGGACATATACAAATGATAGTGTTTTAGTTTTTCATCTGACTAACCCTTTAAAGGCAGCTACCAATCATACACCCTCTCAAGCGGTTGACAACAGGGCGACACGACTGAGTCAGCTGCGGGTTTGCCCGTCTTTGACTCGGAAGGCCGTCGGGTCGATGCTGAACGATTGCCGTGACGTGACTGGATGATTCAATCTCTTATTTAAATCGATTGTCTGGCAACACCTGCAGGTTACATAACCACGCATCGGTGTAGGTACACTCGTCGTACAACATTCCGTCACGGGTGGGTGAGCGGCAGCCAACCAGCGGCCGTGGCTAATTCAGATACCTGCTCGGGTTGGCCGAGACCGTAAACACGTCATTGATTGATGACGAAAGCGTTCCCGTAGTTGCTGTACGACTACTACCTATAGGTTCTTGTCTTCCTCTCAGTAGCGACGCTGGTACGGGGTGCGATGCCCGACACCGGCAATACTGACAGCCTGTCTTACACTGGCCACTGTAGCAAAGCGTCTTACACGAGCTAAATAGCCAGTGCAAAGATCTCCTGCACTGGCCACACTAGTGGAAGTTTAAATTCCAGACGGACGCCGTACAAATATTGACATTGACTTTCACGCGTACAGATGAACGACTAAGTACTGACACTAACTTACACTAGCGTAAAGTGTAGGACGGGCGAACGAAGCTTTGATGGTATTTGGTGGTAAATCGGGTTTATCTTGGTTTCGGCAATGTACTCTTATAGGTTGTGTACGGCTTGTATTTAGCAATACGTACAGCCTAGCGTTATCATCACGTGTAACTCGGAGCATTGGCGAGTCATGTTTGCCATTTGCATGAACACGTGTGACTTGATTGCCTGCAAGAAAAAGAGATTCATCGGTGTAGTTTGATGGTTACGTAACGGAAATGTAGATTTAACATATAATTTCAAATAAATTACAAATATATATCGTACATGACATGTTAAAACAACTACACAAACATTAAGCTGTAACCAAGGTCACTTACCTACTTGACATACTGGTATAAAATAATGACAAACATAAAATATAATAAATGGTGTGGTCGCCTTACTGGAAATAAGTTCCAGTAACAGCGTGCAGGTAGACTTCCCCCATAAATGTGATACATCAACAAACAAACATAATCATCATCAATACAGCCAACCTTGGAGTTGAAAGGATTAGCGTGATATGTCTGTATACATGTGTTGTGGTGTCATCACTGCTGGAACAGCAATAATGCTGGCTGCGCCCTGGCTGCGCCCTGGCTGTGGGCTTGATTGCTTTGTCGGAGCGTCTTGCCGACAAGTGAGCGGATTACGGGAGATACACATATAAGCTATCGGTATTGATTGATGTCTTGTGTGTGTGTGGCAAGGCTTATCGAGACGATAACAGACGCGTGGCCGTGTTCCTATAAGACGTATCGCTCTGTGGAAGTGACTGAGTCCGTAAGTTGTGTAGGCCTGATTGTGGAAAATTTGAACGTGTTAAAATAGTGAGGAACATATGAAATGGTGCTTTGCTCGTATTTCGTACACATAATTCTGAAAATGTTTAGTTTCTATCTCTTATACATGTTGTACGTATCGGCTCGAAGGAGTTTGTGAGTCTAGTTCATGCGAGTCACGATAGGTGACGCTAGGCGGTGCTTTCGCGCGTCTTTACACAAGAGTCTGTATTATTGAGCGCGCCGAGCATATTTGAGTATAGTTGTACACAATATAGGTTATGCCACAAAGCCAGTGGTGAATCTTTGGGGTAGACATTGATTGAGACAGTGCATACCCTCCCCCCAAAAAAATATTAAAACAAAATGTAATAGTATGAATAATTTTTAACCTCTGAAAAATTTCCCGTCTGGGCCCGGGGTAGAATATAGGCTCGGAGTGACTCTGCGTTTCGTGAGAGGCGATAGGGGACACCCTGTTTCTTTCCCCTCCCCCCACTGTCCCACTGTCCCCCCACTTGGCCAGCTGTCCTCCCTTGCTGGACTCTCCGTATGACGACGCACGCGATGTATAATGGATCTGATTCGTAAGCCATCGTATGCCCTGAGCTTTCAAGTACGTCGTTAGACACCAAATCATAACTAAATAATTGTGATCTAACTTTTAAAACGTGCGCGTTCACGGTACCGTTTTTGGGTACCCTGCGCGTGTACTTGCGATCTTTGCACCCCAAACTTCCTGGGAGACTTGCTCAGTCGTTTGAATTATATTTATACATACATTTCAGTGAACACAGTTTGATAATCGAAAAGTGAAACGGCACTAATGTATGGTAAAGTAAGCTAATGCCAATATTGGAGATTATCTATTTTTATCGAATCACATAGAGAACTAATGACCTGTACTTATGTGTGCGCGAGTTCTTAAAATCGAGCGACTCAAACTGAAACAACGCATGCGTAGTGTGTTCAGTGTCAAGAGTAACAGCCTCTCCAGCCAGCCATAAAGTGATAAACATTAGTATTTCAAGGTGTATTGTAAAGTGAGTAATTATAAATACGACTAGTTGTATATTTAGTTGTGGTAATCGCCGCTGTTGACCTTGTCTGGCCTTGCACGAAGCCTTCCATGCACAGTAGACAGCCCCCCCCCCCCCCCCCCCTCCACTCTCGACACCTGTAGACACTCGCTGTACCGACAGTTAGCCTATTATAGGCGCGTGCGGTCTCGGCTGGGTAGGTATGCTGCGCTTGCCCTACGACAATGAGTAAATAACTGAGATTTACTTTTTTTTTTTTTACTTTTTTTTATTTTAATAACTTTAGATTTACTCAGTTTTACGCTCTCCTGCTGCTCCCCTCCAACGCTATGTGACCCCCCCCTTTCCCCTGTGACCAACCGACAATCACATCATATTCATTAATTTCATATTATATTCTTTATAATCAGTCATATTTGTTATGCTGGGCGGTTGTCACATAACTAGGGGGTGGATGGAGCCTTTAAACTATGTCAAACTTAAAATATCTGCACTCTAGCTGTACCCGGTGACAGTATCATGTTGCCTTTATGGGTGACGCTCATGTTGTCATAGTTTGTACTTTGTAGGCCTACGCGTCATATCACAGCTAGTAGGTTCGGTACTGATGTACAAAAAGCCCCAGATCACTTCCAGTGCCCACCAACCAACAAGGCCTTACCCATTCTGGATTGTCACCTCACATCCCTGCACCAAAGTACCAACTGTAGAATAGGGCAAGGCCGCTAGGCCATTCCCAGTAGCAAATGGGGCAGTTGCAATACAATTCATTTACTATAATTCCACAATTTAATATTTAAAGTTTAAACTCTGCTGTATTGTTATTGTTACTTTGATGATGATATTTGGAGTTTACGTCTCATGTTTTGACAACCATATATGCTAATCGAGTCGATGAGTGGGTGATTATGAAGGTGAAAAACGCCTCATATATATATGGCCAAGCCAGGATTCGAACCTAGGGCGCCGTGACCGCGGTCTACTAGACCAACGCCTATAGTCGACCGCGACCAACTTCTCTATAGCGTTGTTTTCATAGCCAATTATTCTTGTGTTGTAAACACTCAGTTAAAAAAAACTAATTGGATTCAATGAAAAATTATCGAAATAAAATCTGTATTAGTGTGGCTCACGTTGTGAAGTATTATCCGTCGAAAAGTCTAGTTTGACACTTTGTCATCGCGCTGGACTAATCTGCCTCGCTTATCGTCGAGCTGATGTCCGATCAATCACGATCATGAAATGGGGCGATCAATCGCGATCGTGTAATGAGGCGATCAGTTTTCAATAGATACGATTTGTCGGGTGTGATTCCAACGCGAGTTTGCTGTACGTAGGCCTACGTACGCGTCACGTCACAGCTAGGCCGGTCTAGGTTCGGTCGGGCGTTGTTCCGTCATGTAGTAGGCTACTGTAGGTAGTGCGGTGCATGCCGGGGTTGTAAACATCACCCCAGAAACACGGACCGCTGGTCTTTGGGGTGGTTTTCAGGATATTGTGTTTATTTGGGATTTTATTGCGTGTACATTAATTGTCTGGATACGGCCCTGTCCGAATCTAACGTACGATCGTGTGTTGCTGGGAAACCCACGATTTTTATCGGAGTTTTCATTTTCAAAAAGCAAACCAAAATGTTTCGTCTCCTAACCTAGAGAATTTAGTACTGTTCTATAAACATTTCCGTTTGTCAGATGTTCTTATTTATGTGTTGTTTTGTTGTAATGCACCCTTTCACAACTAAATAATATCATATTTGAATTAAACGGAAATATTTATGGGAATAAATAAATATTTAAAAAAGTGCTCTTATTATTTAGGGGGAGACATATTTTGGTTTTCTTTGTGAATTCGGGTGTTCAGCAGGGTTGACAATATGACATCCCTCTCTCTAAAGTGAAGCGGGCCAGCTGGTGTCTGTAGTGTGGGATAGAGAGAGATAGAGATGGTGCCTCTATAGGACACACTGAAAAACGCATTCAAATACTCGTATTTTTCAAAGAGTTGCCGTATATTTAATAGTTTTATATGTCTGTGTCATGCAGACTCACAAATACCAAACGAGCGCTTTTTGTCTGCACAGTTAGTCGGCCAGCTTGTTCGAGTGAGTTTGATACTCTCTAAAGTTTCACCGATATGAACGGTTGTAAAGTTTTATATATTATCCACCATTGTAAAGATTGACTTTTAATACATAAATGTACAAAAACATTTCACTAAAGCAAAGCAAATTATTTATTTGAATTGCAACTCTATAGAAACCCATTGAAGTTCTCCAGTGTGGCACCGTTCAGGTGACTGAGTACCAAAGAGATTTTTTATTTAAAGTCGATCCTATTCGGTTATACAACTGATCTACAAATGATTTATCTCTTGTTATCAATGATATATGTATATATATACTCATTAAAATATGCTAGTCCATAGAACAGTGTTAACACTTAGAAGAATCCTTTATCTTTGCTCGAAACTTGTGGTTTCGATCTGACTTACATTTTCCCAGTCAATCGACCGTATTAATTTAACGAGAGAAATCCCAGCCGCAATCATTTTACATTATTACTGGGTGTTGTTGCACTCATACCTACCAAATAGTGCCAATGAAAACCTGCCCAGACAAGTTTACTCGAAATTCAATGATTTCTACGGTTCTAGTTTTAAAACGAGCATAGTTTGTTGTCGCGCGTTGTGTTTGTTGTGTTGTTGTCTTCATCCCGGTTCATAAAACTAGTCCCGCGTTGCTCGTTCTGCACCGCAGTGAGTTGGAAGTGAATCGCACTCGTACACAAATGTAGCGAGTTTATCGAGAAAAAGTTTCCTCATTAAAGCTACACGTAATGCGGGTGATGCAGACGCTGTGTGACTTCACGAGGCGAGGTAGCCAGGCTTTCAGACTGTCACAGTCGCATCGTGGACGAGTAGGCTAGGCTCATCTTTATACACACATTACACAATACAATACACGAGGGTGATGAGGGTAGTCGTATTGTTCATACTCCACGTCATGGAATCGTGTTGATAACTCCCCCCCCCCCCCTTAACCTCGCAGATATGTCCCTCGTGTTGGCGTCTGTGCAGACATCGTTCCCATGTGTTCAGGGCACCAGATCTCTGGATCACCGCCGCAAGGTTTGCTGCCCACCACGATAAAGTAGCCGCACACAGGTGGAGGAGCCTGCCAGATGAAATGCAGCGCACGTCCACCCCTTACCCTTGTCCTCCCCGTTAAATCCTACTTGACCCTTTCCTACAATCACCACCGACGTCATAATTATGACGTAGTTGTCGAGTACGGCGTTAAACACCAATTAATAAAAACAAAATTACATGGTTTGCCAGGTTTGGTAGTTTAGTTTTGGCTTTAGATCCTTCTATTATGTTTAATGTTTATTAACTCTGACATAATATAAAATAGCTTGAACTGTTTCACTGTTCATAAGTATCGTTCACAGCCTGTGAACATTGTACGTTTTTGTTCGTTTCATAGAAAACTATTGACAGTCAATATTGGGAGAAGGAAACCGGATGTGTGGATGTTATTAAAGTCCATACAACCACAGCATTCGAAATTTATGTGATCGTATTTTGTTTTATTGGTTGGCTTGTTTCAAATCGGAAAAAGTAGTCTATCCTCTAGGCCCTGCAACTGTGTTTATTAATGCTCATTTTTATTCGCATTTGCAAGTTATGGCTACAGTGCCTAAAAATTAAACTTCACAACGATTTTAGTTATTCTGTACAAACGCATTATATATGTTATGGTGAATGAACCATATAGCAAACCGTCAACTTTTGTTCTAGCTGGTTTTTGTTTTTGTTTCTGTTTATTCTGTTTGTTTTTCTAATTTAACCTCCAGCATACATGTTTCACATAGCGAAAGCCAAAATAGTTCAAACTTTTCACCGGTCGGCTCGCTGTACGTTCAAATGAATTCCCTACCATTATCAGACATTAGCGGTGACGAGAATCCAAGTCTGCTCTGGCCGTGTTTACACAGTTTGAATGTTTCATGTCCCATTGTTGTAATTATGCGTTCACAAAACAGAGCTCTAGGCGTAGCCGCCATTATGCATGCGGCCAGGTACGTTGATTAAAGTCTGGCTTAGTTATATCCAGGTACAGCTTGTTGTGTGCGTAACGCTATTATGTTTGAGCCTTATTAATGCGCTCCCGCTTCGTTCCCGTGCGATGTAGGTCACACTGATATGATACAGTGTAATAACTACTGTAATATGTAGGTAACTCTGTCCGACATGATATGATACAGTGTAATAACTACTGTAATATGTAGGTCACTCTGTCCGACATGATGTGATACAGTGTAATAACTGCTGTAATATGTAGGTCACACTGATATGAGACAGTGTAATAACTACTGTAATATGTAGGTCACTCTGTCCGACATGATGTAATACAGTATAATAACTACTGTAATACGTAGGTCACTCTGTCCGACATGATATGATACAGTGTAATAACTACTGTAATATGTAGGTCACTCTGTCCGACATGATATGGGACAGTGTAATAACTACTGTAATATGTAGGTCACTCTGTCCGACATGATATGAGACAGTGTAATAACTACTGTAATATGTAGGTCACTCTGTCCGACATGATATGAGACAGTGTAATAACTACTGTAATATGTAGGTCACTATGTCCTACATGATATGATACAGTGTAATAACTACTGTAATATGTAGGTCACTCTGTCCGACATGATATGATACAGTGTAATAACTACTGTAATATATAGGTCACTCTGTCCGACATGATATGATACATTGTAATAACTACTGTAATATGTAGGTCACTCTGTCCGACATGATATGATACAGTGTAATAGCTACAGTAATATGTAGGTCACTCTGTCCGACATGATATGATACAGTGTAATAACTACAGTAATATGTAGGTCACTCTGTCCGACATGATATGATACAGTGTAATAGCTATTGTAATATGTAGGTCACTCTGTCCGACATGATATGAAACAGTGTAATAACTACTGTAATATGTAGGTCACTCTGTCCGACATGATATGATACAGTGTAATAACTACAGTAATATGTAGGTCACTCTGTCCGACATGATATGATACAGTGTAATAACTACTGTAATATGTAGGTCACTCTGTCCGACATGATATGATACAGTGTAATAACTACTGTAATATGTAGGTCATTCTGTCCGACATGATATGATACAGTGTAATAACTACTGCTATATGTAGGTCACTCTGTCCGACATGATGTGATACAGTGTAATACCTACTGTAATATGTAGGTCACTCTGTCCGACATGATATGATACAGTGTAATAACTACTGCTATATGTAGGTCACTCTGTCCGACATTATATGATACAGTGTAATAACTACTGTAATATGTAGGTCACTCTGTCCGACATGATATGATGCAGTGTAATAACTACTGTAATATGTAGGTCACTCTGTCCGACATGATATGATACAGTGTAATAACTACTGTAATATGTAGGTCACTCTGTCCGACATGATATGGGACAGTGTAAACACTACTGTAATATGTAGGTCACTCTGTCCGACATGATATGAAACAGTGTAATACCTACTGTAATATGTAGGTCACTCTGTCCGACATGATATGATACAGTGTAATAACTACTGTTATATGTAGGTCACTCTGTCCGACATGATATGAGACAGTGTAATAACTACTGCTATATGTAGGTCACTCTGTCCGACATTATATGATACAGTGTAATAACTACTGTAATATGTAGGTCACTCTGTCCGACATGATATGATACAGTGTAATAACTACTGCTATATGTAGGTCACTCTGTCCGACATTATATGATACAGTGTAATAACTACTGTAATATGTAGGTCACTCTGTCCGACATGATATGATACAGTGTAATAACTACTGTTATATGTAGGTCACTCTGTCCGACATGATATGAGACAGTGTAATAACTACTGTAATATGTAGGTCACTCTGTCCGACATGATATGAGACAGTGTAATAACTACTGTAATATGTAGGTCACTATGTCCTACATGATATGATACAGTGTAATAACTACTGTAATATGTAGGTCACTCTGTCCGACATGATATGATACAGTGTAATAACTACTGTAATATATAGGTCACTCTGTCCGACATGATATGATACAGTATAATAGCTACAGTAATATGTAGGTCACTCTGTCCGACATGATATGATACAGTGTAATAACTACAGTAATATGTAGGTCACTCTGTCCGACATGATATGATACAGTGTAATAACTACTGTAATATGTAGGTCACTCTGTCCGACATGATATGATACAGTGTAATAACTACTGTAATATATAGGTCACTCTGTCCGACATGATATGATACAGTGTAATAGCTACAGTAATATGTAGGTCACTCTGTCCGACATGATATGATACAGTGTAATAACTACAGTAATATGTAGGTCACTCTGTCCGACATGATATGATACAGTGTAATAGCTATTGTAATATGTAGGTCACTCTGTCCGACATGATATGAAACAGTGTAATAACTACTGTAATATGTAGGTCACTCTGTCCAACATGATATGATACAGTGTAATAACTACAGTAATATGTAGGTCACTCTGTCCGACATGATATGATAAAGTGTAATAACTACTGTAATATGTAGGTCACTCTGTCCGACATGATATGATACAGTGTAATAACTACTGTAATATGTAGGTCATTCTGTCCGACATGATATGATACAGTGTAATAACTACTGCTATATGTAGGTCACTCTGTCCGACATGATGTGATACAGTGTAATACCTACTGTAATATGTAGGTCACTCTGTCCGACATGATATGATACAGTGTAATAACTACTGTAATATGTAGGTCACTCTGTCCGACATGATATGATACAGTGTAATAACTACTGTAATATGTAGGTCACTCTGTCCGACATGATATGAAACAGTGTAATAACTACTGTAATATGTAGGTCACTCTGTCCGACATGATATGATACAGTGTAATAAAAACTGCTATATGTAGGTCACTCTGTCCGACATTATATGAGACAGTGTAATAACTACTGTAATATGTAGGTCACTCTGTCCGACGTGATATGAGACAGTGTAATAACTACTGTTATATGTAGGTCACTCTGTCCGACATGACATGATACAGTGTAATAACTACTGTAATATGTAGGTCACTCTGTCCGACATGATATGAAACAGTGTAATAACTACTGTAATATGTAGGTCACTCTGTCCGACATGATATGATACAGTGTAATAACTACTGTTATATGTAGGTCACTCTGTCCGACATGATATGATACAGTGTAATAACTACTGTTATATGTAGGTCACTCTGTCCGACATGATATGATACAGTGTAATAACTACTGTAATATGTAGGTCACTCTGTCCGACATGATATGATACAGTGTAATAACTACTGCTATATGTAGGTCACTCTGTCCGACATTATATGAGACAGTGTAATAACTACTGTAATATGTAGGTCACTCTGTCCGACGTGATATGAGACAGTGTAATAACTACTGTTATATGTAGGTCACTCTGTCCGACATGATATGATACAGTGTAATAACTACTGCTATATGTAGGTCACTCTGTCCGACATTATATGAGACAGTGTAATAACTACTGTAATATGTAGGTCACTCTGTCCGACGTGATATGAGACAGTGTAATAACTACTGTTATATGTAGGTCACTCTGTCCGACGTGATATGAGACAGTGTAATAACTACTGTAATATGTAGGTCACTCTGTCCGACATGATATGAAACAGTGTAATAACTACTGTAATATGTAGGTCACTCTGTCCGACATGATATGATACAGTGTAATAACTACTGCTATATGTAGGTCACTCTGTCCGACATTATATGAGACAGTGTAATAACTACTGTAATATGTAGGTCACTCTGTCCGACGTGATATGAGACAGTGTAATAACTACTGTTATATGTAGGTCACTCTGTCCGACATGACATGATACAGTGTAATAACTACTGTAATATGTAGGTCACTCTGTCCGACATGATATGATACAGTGTAATAACTACTGTTATATGTAGGTCACTCTGTCCGACATGATATGAGACAGTGTAATAACTACTGTAATATGTAGGTCACTCTGTCCGACATGATATGATACAGTGTAATAACTACTGTAATATGTAGGTCACTCTGTCCGACATGACATGATACAGTGTAATAACTACTGTAATATGTAGGTCACTCTGTCCGACATGATATGATACAGTGTAACAACTACTGTAATATGTAGGTCACTCTGTCCGACATGATATGATACAGTGTAACAACTACTGTAATATGTAGGTCACTCTGTCCGACATGATATGATACAGTGTAACAACTACTGTAATATGTAGGTCACTCTGTCCGACATGATATGATACAGTGTAATAACTACTGTAATATGTAGGTCACTCTGTCCGACAGGATATGATACAGTGTAATAACTACTGTAATATGTAGGTCACTCTGTCCGACATGATATGATACAGTGTAATAACTACTGTAATATGTAGGTCACTCTGTCCGACAGGATATGATACAGTGTAATAACTACTGTAATATGTAGTAAAAGAAGAACGAGGATGAGCTTCGTCTTTATAGCGACTTTATCGGAGAAACGAAGTCTATTAACATTCAAAGTACAGTCTGCAACATAAAATGGAACAATACGAGTACGAATGTGTAATGAAACAATAACGAAACCCAGACAGTTCTCCAACGTAGGTTTGCTATTAATACTGAAAGAAAGACAAATGAAACTCGCTCTTGTCTCGACGACTCTTTTTTATGGTTTACAACGTCGCACATAATCATTTTCGTAAACTCTAGGGTAGAATATGTTTTAAAAGTCTCCTATTTCGTGTTGGGCGTCTTTTATACCAGTTCAGAATGTATGTAACCATACATTTAGTCGTGTACTATGGCCGATGTGACGTCACGGGAATACTCCCTATTGGCAACCTTGAGTCCAAATATCAATCTCTTGTATGCAGAGATGTTATTAAAGCGTTGGCATCACAAACAAATAATTTAAGTGAAAATATTAGTTATATATGTACCAATCTGTTGGCCGAGGTCGATTAGGCGTTGGTCTAGTAAACCGCGGTCGCTGCGTTCCAGGTTCGAATCCTGGCTTGGGCATGGATGTCATGTGGCATTTTTTCATGCTCATAATCACTTACTCATCGTCTCGATTAGCCTCGTTGCAAAAATATGGGACGTAAAACCCAAAATAGCATCATCATCATGAATATATTTACTAAACGATATTTCACGTTGTGAATAAGGAAGGACAAACACAAATAATAAAATAGTAGAATAATGAACTCAAAGCTGGTGACATAGTAATTTTTAATCCACCATTGTGTCTATTTCGAGCAACAATTAAATATAGACAATGTATCGCTTGGGCAACAGATTGATAACATTGTCGCACATTGATAACGTGTCGACCTCATTGTTATGAACGCTGTTGTTGGTTCTGATGGCGAAACCTCGCACGGTATCTCCTATGGTCAACTCTCCGACCACAGACTTCGCTTCCGTTCCTCCTTATCTCGACAGAAACTTGCGCGCTCAATTGTCTCTAGTGTAGTAGTGAGTGTATCAGAGCCTGTATTAGCAGCGCCTTGTTGTAGCGTGTTGTCACGCTGTGTTGGATATTTGGGCTCAAGTTGCAGCCTCAACCAGGGATCGTGTGTTCATCGTACGTGCAGATATATGGATAAGTGTTCGTATCTATGAAACATAATTTATATCACAAGTTTAGAATTATGTAATGGTAGATATTATCAAGAACAGGGTGTATAAGCATATACTAAAAGCGATACAAAATGCATTTCATTTGGATAAAGTAAGACAGTTAGTATTGAAATGCTCCTTTATCCATACTCAATACAACAATTATACGTTATTAAAGAGTAGGTATAGAAAGTGACTTTATTTAGCCTAGCATAATTCAAAAATTTAAAATGTAGCTTTAAAGATGCTGAGCTTGTGCATTCAGTCGGGGGGCTGACTATGTTATTACTAGGTATAGACTGAGCTAAGAGGTGATGGGCGATTGGATGTGTCATACTTGCAGGTACAGTAGTACATAATCATACACGATACGTTAAATGAATGTTCAGCCGACTAGTACTGCGACTAGTACTCCGACTAGTACTCCGAATAGTACTCTGACTAGTACTTCGACTAGTACTCCGACTAGTACTCCGACTAGTACTCTGACTAGTACTTCGACTAGTACTCCTACTAGTACTCCGACTAGTACTCCGACTAGTACTCTGACTAGTACTCCGACTAGTACTCTGACTAGTACTCCGACTAGTACTCCGACTAGTACTCCGACTAGTACTGCACCAAGCATTCATATCCGTGATGGCCTAGGCTTAGCATATTCCACTTCATTGAAGGTTACGGCCACCCATCATGGTAGGAAACAGAGAAAGAGGCTGTTTCGCTTTATAGTTATGTTCTATTCAATGGCAACCCCGCTAAATATAACTCAACTTGTTGTATATGTATGATTTCAGAGCTAGTCTCATTTAGTGGTTGTTTTATTTAACTTTAATGATATTTTTTCGTCTTAAGGTATATTTCATATAGTTTCAGATATAACAATTTATTTCAATTATAAACAATATAAAATTACTTATACATTGTATATAAAATTTGACTGAGTTGTTGGGTCTTGTCTTTGATACGTACCCGTACAGTGCGCCGGACCCGAGCGCTCCCCGCGGGACGCCTGCGCATTAGACTAACGCCTGTTTCTCCCGCAGGAGAGTGTTCGGGAGACGAGTTGCCAGGACGACCAGGTCGGCTCCAGACGTTGTCAGTGCCATGCGGTGCCCGGAGGCGTCGATCCCAGGACCCCAGCACGGCAGAGACGCGCTCGGCGGACATGAGGTACGTCACACATGTCACACACACACATGTCACACAATGTCGAGGTTCATCGAGATACGCGTCTCTTTGGATTTATTTATATGTCGGTTTGTATTTATTTATTTATTTATTTATTTATTTATTTATTTATTTATGTATTTATTTATTTATTTATTTATTTATTTATTTATTTATTTATTTATTTATTTATTTATTTATTTATTTATTTATTTATTTATTTATTTATTTATTTATTTATTTATTTATTTATTTATTTATTGATTGATTGATTGATTTATTTATCTATTTTTTTTTTTTATTTTTTTTTATTGATTTGTTTATTTGTTTATTTATTTATTTTTTTTTTTATTTAAATTTATTTATTTATTTATTTATTTATTTAATTATTTAATTATTTAATTATTTAATTATATTTATTTATTCATTTATTTATGTAGGTATCTATTTATTTATTTATTATTTATTGATTTTTTGATAGTGATAGTAAGGTGCGGGTATTCAGCTAGAGCTGCAGCTTTCGATTCCCGGTCGAAGCAAAGACAATTGTTAGGGATCCCATCACAATTATTATTGTTTTTTAATGCAGGTACCCTAAACCTGGAACTGTGAATTGATGAATATAGCTGATATCATTCAGTCTTCAGTCAAGAACTACTAAAAGAATGTATGTTATTAATAAGTAAATAATGTTAAAAATAAAATATACTCTCACACATACATACTGTTGCACGCACGCACAACAGCATTACAAGGAGAAGGTGTACTTATGTTCTATGACTGCAAATCTCATTTCTCTTTTATGTTTAGGTTTATGGATATACATGGTTATCGATGATGTGTGCTTAGAGTATACATGGTTATCGATGGTGTTTTCTGAATGATACATGGTTATCGATGGTGTTTGCTGAAGGATATACATGGTTATCGAAGAGTCGTTGTTTTAATCAATTTTATTCTAAATACAATCATGTACCAATAATAATGTTCGGTATAGCAATGTATTGTATATCTGCCATACGCTGTACATTCGGCCTTGTCTTGCGAGGGTGACTATCTAGGTCTAGCATATGTGCGAGGGCTGTTTCTAAGACTCCATTCCAGTACTCGCCTTATGACTGTGGTTATGATCAGTACTTGGTGTCTAACGACGTACTCGACATCTAGGTCATATGACGTCGGGGGGGATTGCAGACGGGCAGGAGAAGGAAAGGGAAGAACGTGGACTGTATTTCGTCTGGCTTCTCCACCTCGACCTGTCCGTCTGGCTGTAAGGGTGGCCGCCCTACCAGAAGCATACGCTTCCACCCCGCGGCACAGCTCTCGACGTTAGCAATGCACTCCAACCCGCCCACCTCCTCGTTCCGTTTTATTCCTTCACTGTCGTCAAGGTCATATTTTCGAACACGAAACGTAGATTGTTCAAATACCCATAAACTGCTGTTCGGATTCATGAAATTGCAAAACCGTGTTTGAATGTTTTGTTATAAGCCTAATAGGTAGTGCCTGATTCGTATTCCACTCCAGTGCGATGTTCATTACGGTCCACTTGTTGTATCAGTATCAGCTTCTCTAGTCGCATCTTACTTCACTTGAATGCGTCTCATAGCACAGGTCGGCGTGTTCACGTGTATTGAAGGGATAGATTGCAGATATCAACGTTTCGGAATCATAAGCTCGTCATTCGAGCTCGAATCATTTAGTTGTAGAGGGATGAAGGGGTGGGGGTGAATGTTGGCAGCGTGCCTGAGGCGAGGCAGCTGATTGGATGAAGCAAGGGAAGAGATTACCCATGTTCGTTCAGTTCACGGGGCAAACAGAAGACGTTGCCTTCGTTTGGCAGAGAATACGGCTGGTTCGTTGGTTGGTTGGTTGGTTGGTTGGTTGGTTGGTTTGTTGGGTGCACCTACAGCAGTGATTCACAACTAGGATGCCGTGATATTTTAACTTAACTATTTTATTAATCGAGTTTGACATACAATTAATCTGTACGTTATGTATTTCACACACGCGGAATATTAATATTATAGATATTCGCGTTATTACCAGTTAACTGTCTTCTAGCCAGAGGAAGGAGAACTGGATGCACCCGAAACGATCGCCTTTGGGTAACCCTACCCAATGTTTTGTGCACAAGGAAATGTTTTGGATTCTGCTGTATGGAAAAAGGTATATTTTGCCCGCGTTGGTGGAGGCGCCGGTCCAGGCTAGAACATGCTTATAATGCAGATATCGCCCGCGTTGGTGGAGGCGCCGGTCCAGGCTAGAACCTGCTTATAATGCATATATCGCCCGCGTTGGTGGAGGCGCCGGTCCTGGCTAGAACCTGCTTATAATGCAGATATCGCCCGCGTTGGTGGAGGCGCCGGTCCAGGCTAGAACCTGCTTATAATGCAGATATCGCCCGCGTTGGTGGAGGCGCCGGTCCAGGCTAGAACCTGCTTATAATGCAGATATCGCCCGTGTTGGTGGAGGCGCCGGTCCAGGCTAGAACCTGCTTATAATGCAGATATCGCCCGCGTTGGTGGAGGCGCCGGTCCAGGCTAGAACCTGCTTATAATGCAGATATCGCCCGCGTTGGTGGAGGCGCCGGTCCAGGCTAGAACCTGCTTATAATGCAGATATCGCCCGCGTTGGTGGAGGCGCCGGTCCAGGCTAGAACCTTCTTATAATGCAGATATCGCCCGCGTTGGTGGAGGCGCCGGTCCAGGCTAGAACCTGCTTATAATGCAGATATCGCCCGCGTTGGTGGAGGCGCCGGTCCAGGCTAGAACCTGCTCATAATGCAGATATCGCCCGCGTTGGTGGAGGCGCTGGTCCAGGCTAGAACCTGCTCATAATGCAGATATCGCCCGCGTTGGTGGAGGTGCCGGTCCAGGCTAGAACCTGCTCATAATGCAGATATCGCCCGCGTTGTGGAGGTGCCGGTCCAGGCTAGAACCTGCTTATAATGCAGATATCGCCCACGTTGGTGGAGGCGCCAGTCCAGGCTAGAACCTGCTTATAATGCAGATATCGCCCGCGTTGGTGGAGGCGCCGGTCCAGGCTAGAACCTGCTTATAATGCAGATATCGCCCGCGTTGGTGGAGGCACCGGTCCAGGCTAGAACCTGCTTATAATGCAGATATCGCCCGCGTTGGTGGAGGCGCCGGTCCAGGCTAGAACCTGCTTATAATGCAGATATCGCCCGCGTTGGTGGAGGCGCCGGTCCAGGCTAGAACCTGCTCATAATGCAGATATCGCCCGCGTTGGTGGAGGCGCCGGTCCAGGCTGGAACCTGCTTATAATGCAGATATCGCCCGCGTTGGTGGAGGCGCCGGTCCTGGCTAAAACCTGCTTATAATGCAGATATCGCCCGCGTTGGTGGAGGCGCCGGTCCAGGCTAGAACCTGCTTATAATGCAGATATCGCCCGCGTTGGTGGAGGCGCCGGTCCAGGCTAAAACCTGCTTATAATGCAGATACGCTTGCGTTGGTGGAGGCGCCGGTCCTGGCTAGAACCTGCTTATAATGCAGATATCGCCCGCGTTGGTGGAGGCGCCGGTCCAGGCTAGAACCTGCTTATAATGCAGAAATCGCCCGCGTTGGTGGAGGCGCCGGTCCAGGCTAGAACCTGCTCATAATGCAGATATCGCCCGCGTTGGTGGAGGCGCCGGTCCAGGCTAGAACCTGCTTATAATGCAGATATCGCCCGCGTAGGTGGAGGCGCTGGTCCAGGCTAGAACTTGCTCATAATGCAGATATCGCCCGCGTTGGTGGAGGCGCCGGTCCAGGCTGGAACCTGCTTATAATGCAGATATCGCCCACGTTGGTGGAGGCGCTGGTCCAGGCTAGAACCTGCTCATAATGCAGATATCGCCCGCGTTGGTGGAGGCGCCGGTCCAGGCTAGAACCTGCTTATAATGCAGATATCGCCCACGTTGGTGGAGGCGCCGGTCCAGGCTAGAACCTGCTTATAATGCAGATATCGCCCGCGTTGGTGGAGGCGCCGGTCCAGGCTAGAACCTGCTTATAATGCAGATATCGCCCGCGTTGGTGGAGGCGCCGGTCCAGGCTAGAACCTGCTTATAATGCAGATATCGCCCACGTTGGTGGAGGCGCCGGTCCAGGCTAGAACCTGCTTATAATGCAGATATCGCCCGCGTTGGTGGAGGCGCCGGTCCAGGCTAGAACCTGCTTATAATGCAGATATCGCCCGCGTTGGTGGAGGCGCCGGTCCAGGCTAGAACCTGCTTATAATGCTTAACTAGACCCAACGAAAGTAGTCGCATACCAACGTCAGATCCTACTCTACAGCCCCTTTCAACCGCGCTAAATCCATGAAAATCAAAGTGTTCCTGGCGTTCTTTTATACATTCCCAAATGCAGTCATCCGCTGAGTAGAGTGCGCACGCTTGTTTGGCCACGCTCACCGTTACAGGTTACCAACGGCAGGTATAAACTATCCCTATTAAACATGTTTCAATTAGGTGGTGGGAACTAGAGAAGTGGAACATTAAGTTGGTACCATTGGACTGGGCTGTGTCGTAAGCAATAGAATACTTAAGTTGGGCCAGGTTTACCACGATATTTAGCACAGTTTTAGCACGAATATACTCCGACCAAGGCAGTATGCCCAACACACCGCAAGGCTATCCCGCTGCGTTGGTGCCGAGACGGCAATGGTTTCTACGGTTGGCAATTCACTGTTGCGGTTGCCAAATTCTTCTCCCGTTCTTAAATTTTCTTTTTTATCTTACAGAAAGAGGGACAGGCTTGTTTCAGTTGCCGAAGAAATACGAGTGTTTGTCCACAAGTCGAGGGTCAGATACATGCACGGTTGGAATTCATAGTCGGCCCCTACACCTAGGGGCGCCCATTGTTACCAAGGAAACAATTGTTTGCATGTTATTTCCCATAAACAAAACAAATCCATAGCAACAATGGGTGCCCCTAGGTGTAGGGGCCGACTATGAATTCCAACCTAGTGTCCGTCTGTATTCTCTAAACTACGCCCCCCCCCCCCCCCCTCCGCTGCAGCCCATGGTGTCGGTCGGTCCTCGTGCATTATTAACAGCCTTGTGCAAACACTCGTACACACTATAGGATAGGCAACACTCGACGTTTGGTGTTTGTTTTAATAAATTAATTATTTAAATAGCTATATACAACTTGACTGGTTTCTAGAAATAAAAGCGTTCCTACTAAATAAACACGAGGTAACTTTGCTTAGGGCCTATGTTACTGTATCCACCGGACAAACCACTTTATACGTAAACACTAAACACCAATCAGAATATTAAATTATAATACTGATAAATTTAAATATGTTAAATTGAAAACGAAGTTTCTGTGTTCTAAGATATGTTTTCTGAGATGTTATTTAAGTAACACATTACTAAGCGTTGAGTGAGAGAGAATATTTCTAACTCAACGGTTCTAGCGTGCTTAAAATGAAAATTGTGGTACTGAACAAACTTCTCGGATTAGTTTTATTTGCGAGATTTGGTTATATTGTTTATCTTTTAGTCGAGGACATAGCTAAAGTGGCCGTCACCTAAAAAGTTAATTCGAGTTCTGCGAAATGCCTTCCCCTCTTACCCCCACCAGTGCCCGCGCACGGACGAAGAGAGGCAGTGAAAGATCTAATCTCTATAATAGACCATCAAGCTGTCAACCAAAGCTGTCAACGATCTTCCAATTAAATAAACCATCTTCCAATTAAATAAACCATCTTTCAATACACATGGATTCCTTTATTCTAATTACATTAAATGTAATTCTATCGTTATTAATTTTACGTGAGTTGATATTCGTCGTGGTTTTTCGTCCGTGCGCGGGCACTGGTGGGGGTAAGAGGGGAAGGCACTGGTGGGGGGAAGAGGGGAAGGCATTTCGCAGAAGTCGAATGAACTCTTTTGATGACGGCCACTTTAGTCTAGTGGAATTGCAGAAATCAACTTCGTCTTCTTCGAAGAGATTTGGAAACCGTCTGTCGTTTCATATCTGCTCAGCGAGCTGTACATAGTAGATAGTCTCCTATTGGCCACTCAATGCAGACTGGGTGTATTCTAGTGGCAAGAAGATAAACTATTATGACGAGGAGTTTAACTGTCAACTGTCCATTCTTGTGGACGTCGGCAATCTGTTAATTTCCGTTGAAACAACGCGCTTGAAGGGGGCGGTGACACAGATCTGAGGTCGGCGTGAGACAGCTCAACTTAACCGCGATTAGATGAGCCTATATGTTGTTTAACGACGTACTCGGCAAATGACGACGGGGGTGTTTGGCGGAAAGAGGCAAGTCGGACGTAATGGGGAGGAAGATGTGTGTTGTGTGGGGATGTATTTAACAATAAGGTCATATGATCCTGGGTATAGGCCTACTTATAGAACGCCTCGTATGACAGGCAGAGCTGCTGCAAGTGTGTCTTGAGTAGTGCAAGTCTTGTCTTGCCGTAAAGCGTTCAGTCCACCGTGCATAGTACGCAGTGAATGTATGTATATAATACTTGTGACCGCCGCTGTACCCATCGGGTACTCCACGTGCCCTATGGTTGCAACGCTTGTGACCGCTACTGTACTACCCCATATGGTTGCAACGCTTGTGACCGCTACTGTACTACCCCATATAGTTGCAACGCTTGTGACCGCAGCTGTACCCACCCTGTACTCCACGTGCCCTATGGTTGCAACGCTTGTGACCGCTACTGTACCACCCCATGTGGTTGCAACGCTTGTGCCCGCGGCTGTACCCACCACGTACTCCACGTGCCTCGATTGCAACATAGCCCACCTGACAGAACGACGGCCGACCCCGATGTCGCCGCCATTCAATGCGCTGCACTGATTTATTCCACTAATGGAATTAATATGCAAATACCGAGGAATTTCCCCGGACAAATATTTCCATTGCGATGCCCCCCCCCCCCCCCCCACCACCACAAACAGACAGAGAAATGTTTGTCTGGGGGGAGGGGGGTGCACCGTTGCGCGTGTTGTCTACCCCCCCCCCCCCCCCCCCCCCCCCACCAACACAAGCAGACAGAGAAATGTTTGTCTGGGGGGAGGGGGTTGCACCGTAGCGCGTGTTGTCCACCCCTTATCCTTCCCTGTGTTCTCCCTGGCAGCCCTCTATGAACCAGAGTCCTCGGATATCACCGTCACCTTCGTTCTGCGGCGAACACGACATTATTAAATAAAAACTTTGAGTATTAAAACTTTGTTTTGAAGGGTCTTAGTTTACATCTCAGTGAGTACTTTGTAACTTGTATAGGCGACTTGTAAGTCTCGCCGTGAACAACCCTTATATCAGTCGAGGGTTGTTTTGTATTTTACCACGGAACTTTGCAAGTGGAATTAAGCTGCGGTGGCTTCTTGATTAAGGTAGTAGTAGCGAGTAGAAGGTCAAGGTGGACCAAGGGTAGGACTTACGCTGAGTCATCTATATAGACTGGTAGGCCTAACTACTAACTTGTTTTCAACATGGCAAGAACCAATGGGAAGTCTGGTTGCTATGGATAGAACAAGTTAGAAACACTAAGTATTTCATATTTGTGGCTCTTGTGCTTACGGAGCTCAATCTGGCTTGATCGGGCACCGGGCTTCCGGCAATCTGCATGGCAACAAGTGCAAGTCTACTTCTATAGAACCTTGTTTCTTGGTTATCAATTAACGTTTAAGAAATGTCGCTTACTTTAACTATTGTATAGCTTTGTGTTAAGAAACATACCTTAAAAATGCAGTTATTCACGGATAGCATATTGTAGTAAGTAGTATAACAATAACACATGAGCTGACATCATCAATTCAATCAAAGATTATTATTAAGGATATAAGAAAATAATTTAAAAAGTTTTGTAATTGTATTGTTGGCGAACATTGCATCATTATTCATTATTTTAATAGCTGTGTTCTAAATCGAGAGAGAGACACCTTCTTGAATCCGATAGTAAAGTTGAGAAACTGTAAAAATGACGGCCCCCTCCATATCCCCTCCACAGCCACCCGACCCCCCTCTACTCCGTGACAACCTGACAAATGAAATACGTAACTGAAAATCAGTTTGTTTCATTTGTTCAGTTTGTTGTTTCACGGAGTTGAGGGGGGTTGTGTAGCAGTGGAGGGGATTAGGAGGGGGCCGTCATTCTTACAGTTTCTTAACTATAGCAGCAATGATGAGCAACACAACTCGGACATCATTATTAATTGTCCATCACGGCCGTAGAAGAGTAACAAATACGTCCCTATTGTGTTGAGTAAGACAACAACACAAGTCCTGTGAAACTGCTTAGCGCTATTACGGTGCCCCCTACACTTATGTACTTAGCGCCGCTGCATAGTAATTACCTCCACGAGCGGTGTAATTGATGCAGACAATTAGGCGCACGCGCAGTGCGGCTCCACCTGGCTCAGTCTCGTAGCATCTTACCTCGAGACACCGTAGGTTCTAGACTGGTCGGCTACCGAGCGACGTAGGAACAGCGCTGGCTCACAGTCTGGTGAATCTTACCTCGAGACACCGTAGGTTCTAGACTGGTCGGCTACCGAGCGACGTAGGAACAGCGCTGGCTCACAGGCTGGTGTATCTTACCTCGAGACACCGTAGGTTCTAGACTGGTCGGCTACCGAGCGACGTAGGAACAGCGCTGGCTCACAGGCTGGTGTATCTTACCTCGAGACACCGTAGGTTCTAGACTGGTCGGCTACCGAGCGACGTAGGAACAGCGCTGGCTCACAGTCTGGTGAATCTTACCTCGAGACACCGTAGGTTCTAGACTGGTCGGCTACCGAGCGACGTAGGAACAGCGCCGGCTCACAGGCTGGTGTATCTACCTCGAGACACCGTAGGTTCTAGACTGGTCGGCTACCGAGCGACGTAGGAACAGCGCTGGCTCACAGGCTGGTGTATCTTACCTCGAGACACCGTAGGTTCTAGACTGGTCGGCTACCGAGCGACGTAGGAACAGCGCTGTCTCACAGGCTGGTGTATCTTACCTCGAGACACCGTAGGTTCTAGACTGGTCGGCTACCGAGCGACGTAGGAACAGCGCCGGCTCACAGGCTGGTGTATCTTACCTCGAGACACCGTAGGTTCTAGACTGGTCGGTTACCGAGCGACGTAGGAACAGCGCTGGCTGCACCCGGCTCACAGGCTTGTGTATCTTACCTCGAGACACCGTAGGTTCTAGACTGGTCGGCTACCGAGCGACGTAGGAACAGCGCTGGCTCACAGGCTGGTGTATCTTACCTCGAGACACCGTAGGTTCTAGACTGGTCGGCTACCGAGCGACGTAGGAACAGCGCCGGCTCACAGGCCTGTGTATCTTACCTCGAGACACCGTAGGTTCTAGACTGGTCGGCTACCGAGCGACGTAGGAACAGCGCCGGCTCACAGGCTGGTGTATCTTACCTCGAGACACCGTAGGTTCTAGACTGGTCGGCTACCGAGCGACGTAGGAACAGCGCCGGCTCACAGGCTGGTGTATCTTACCTCGAGACACCGTAGGTTCTAGACTGGTCGGCTACCGAGCGACGTAGGAACAGCGCTGGCTCACAGGCTGGTGTATCTTACCTCGAGACACCGTAGGTTCCAGACTGGTCGGCTACCGAGCGACGTAGGAACAGCGCTGGCTCACAGGCTGGTGTATCTTACCTCGAGACACCGTAGGTTCTAGACTGGTCGGCTACCGAGCGACGTAGGAACAGCGCCGGCTCACAGGCTGGTGTATCTTACCTCGAGACACCGTAGGTTCTAGACTGGTCGGCTACCGAGCGACGTAGGAACAGCGCTGGCTCACAGGCTGGTGTATCTTACCTCGAGACACCGTAGGTTCTAGACTGGTCGGCTACCGAGCGACGTAGGAACAGCGCTGGCTCACAGGCTGGTGTATCTTACCTCGAGACACCGTAGGTTCTAGACTGGTCGGCTACCGAGCGACGTAGGAACAGCGCCGGCTCACAGGCTGGTGAATCTTACCTCGAGACACCGTAGGTTCTAGACTGGTCGGCTACCGAGCGACGTAGGAACAGCGCCGGCTCACAGGCTGGTGTATCTTACCTCGAGACACCGTAGGTTCTAGACTGGTCGGCTACCGAGCGACGTAGGAACAGCGCTGGCTGCACCCGGCTCACAGGCTGGTGTATCTTACCTCGAGACACCGTAGGTTCTAGACTGGTCGGCTACCGAGCGACGTAGGAACAGCGCTGGCTCACAGGCTGGTGTATCTTACCTCGATACACCGTAGGTTCTAGAGTGGTCGGCTACCGAGCGACGTAGGAACAGCGCTGGCTCACAGGCTGGTGTATCTTACCTCGAGACACCGTAGGTTCTAGACTGGTCGGCTACCGAGCGACGTAGGAACAGCGCCGGCTCACAGGCTGGTGTATGTTACCTCGAGACACCGTAGGTTCTAGACTGGTCGGCTACCGAGCGACGTAGGAACAGCGCTGGCTCACAGGCTGGTGTATCCTACCTCGAGACACTGTAGGTTCTAGACTGGTCGGCTACCGAGCGACGTAGGAACAGCGCTGGCTGCACCCGGCTCACAGGCTGGTGTATCTTACCTCGAGACACCGTAGGTTCTAGACTGGTCGGCTACCGAGCGACGTAGGAACAGCGCCGGCTCACAGGCTGGTGTATCTTACCTCGAGACACCGTAGGTTCTAGACTGGTCGGCTACCGAGTGACGTAGGAACAGCGCTGGCTCACAGGCTGGTGTATCTTACCTCGAGACACCGTAGGTTCTAGACTGGTCGGCTACCGAGCGACGTAGGAACAGCGCCGGCTCACAGGCTGGTGTATCTTACCTCGAGACACCGTAGGTTCTAGACTGGTCGGCTACCGAGTGACGTAGGAACAGCACTGGCTCACAGGCTGGTGTATCTTACCTCGAGACACCGTAGGTTCTAGACTGGTCGGCTACCGAGCAACGTAGGAACAGCGCTGGCTCACAGGCTGGTGTATCTTACCTCGAGACACCGTAGGTTCTAGACTGGTCGGCTACCGAGCGACGTAGGAACAGCGCTGGCTCACAGGCTGGTATATCTTACCTCGAGACACCGTAGGTTCTAGACTGGTCGGCTACCGAGCGACGTAGGAACAGCGCTGGCTCACAGGCTGGTATATCTTACCTCGAGACACCGTAGGTTCTAGACTGGTCGGCTACCGAGCGACGTAGGAACAGCGCCGGCTCACAGGCTGGTGTATCTTACCTCGAGACACCGTAGGTTCTAGACTGGTCGGCTACCGAGTGACGTAGGAACAGCGCTGGCTCACAGGCTGGTGTATCTTACCTCGAGACACCGTAGGTTCTAGACTGGTCGGCTACCGAGCGACGTAGGAACAGCGCCGGCTCACAGGCTGGTGTATCTTACCTCGAGACACCGTAGGTTCTAGACTGGTCGGCTACCGAGCGACGTAGGAACAGCGCTGGCTGCACCCGGCTCACAGGCTGGTGTATCTTACCTCGAGACACCGTAGGTTCTAGACTGGTCGGCTACCGAGCGACGTAGGAACAGCGCTGGCTCACAGGCTGGTGTATCTTACCTCGATACACCGTAGGTTCTAGAGTGGTCGGCTACCGAGCGACGTAGGAACAGCGCCGGCTCACAGGCTGGTGTATCTTACCTCGAGACACCGTAGGTTCTAGACTGCATCGGCTACCGAGCGACGTAGGAACAGCGCTGGCTGCACCCGGCTCACAGGCTGGTGCATCTTACCTCGAGACACCGTAGGTTCTAGACTGGTCGGCTACCGAGCGACGTAGGAACAGCGCTGGCTCACAGGCTGGTGTATCTTACCTCGATACACCGTAGGTTCTAGAGTGGTCGGCTACCGAGCGACGTAGGAACAGCGCTGGCTCACAGGCTGGTGTATCTTACCTCGAGACACCGTAGGTTCTAGACTGGTCGGCTACCGAGCGACGTAGGAACAGCGCTGGCTCACAGGCTGGTGTATCCTACCTCGAGACACTGTAGGTTCTAGACTGGTCGGCTACCGAGCGACGTAGGAACAGCGCTGGCTGCACCCGGCTCACAGGCTGGTGTATCTTACCTCGAGACACCGTAGGTTCTAGACTGGTCGGCTACCGAGCGACGTAGGAACAGCGCCGGCTCACAGGCTGGTGTATCTTACCTCGAGACACCGTAGGTTCTAGACTGGTCGGCTACCGAGTGACGTAGGAACAGCGCTGGCTCACAGGCTGGTGAATCTTACCTCGAGACACCGTAGGTTCTAGACTGGTCGGCTACCGAGTGACGTAGGAACAGCGCTGGCTCACAGGCTGGTGTATCTTACCTCGAGACACCGTAGGTTCTAGACTGGTCGGCTACCGAGCGACGTAGGAACAGCGCCGGCTCACAGGCTGGTGTATCTTACCTCTAGACACCGTAGGTTCTAGACTGGTCGGCTACCGAGTGACGTAGGAACAGCGCTGGCTCACAGGCTGGTGTATGTTACCTCGAGACACCGTAGGTTCTAGACTGGTCGGCTACCGAGTGACGTAGGAACAGCGCTGGCTCACAGGCTGGTGTATCTTACCTCGAGACACCGTAGGTTCTAGACTGGTCGGCTACCGAGTGACGTAGGAACAGCGCTGGCTCACAGGCTGGTGTATGTTACCTCGAGACACCGTAGGTTCTAGACTGGTCGGCTACCGAGTGACGTAGGAACAGCGCTGGCTCACAGGCTGGTGTATGTTACCTCGAGACACCGTAGGTTCTAGACTGGTCGGCTACCGAGTGACGTAGGAACAGCGCTGGCTCACAGGCTGGTGTATGTTACCTCGAGACACCGTAGGTTCTAGACTGGTCGGCTACCGAGCGACGTAGGAACAGCGCCGGCTCACAGGCTGGTGTATCTTACCTCGAGACACCGTAGGTTCTAGACTGGTCGGCTACCGAGTGACGTAGGAACAGCGCTGGCTCACAGGCTGGTGTATCTTACCTCGAGACACCGTAGGTTCTAGACTGGTCGGCTACCGAGTGACGTAGGAACAGCGCCGGCTCACAGGCTGGTGTATCTTACCTCGAGACACCGTAGGTTCTAGACTGGTCGGCTACCGAGCGACGTAGGAACAGCGCCGGCTCACAGGCTGGTGTATCTTACCTCGAGACACCGTAGGTTCTAGACTGGTCGGCTACCGAGCGACGTAGGAACAGCGCTGGCTCACAGGCTGGTGTATCCTACCTCGAGACACTGTAGGTTCTAGACTGGTCGGCTACCGAGTGACGTAGGAACAGCGCTGGCTCACAGGCTGGTGTATCTTACCTCGAGACACCGTAGGTTCTAGACTGGTTGGCTACCGAGTGACGTAGGAACAGCGCTGGCTCACAGGCTGGTGTATCTTACCTCGAGACACCGTAGGTTCTAGACTGGTCGGCTACCGAGTGACGTAGGAACAGCGCTGGCTCACAGGCTGGTGTATCTTACCTCGAGACACCGTAGGTTCTAGACTGGTCGGCTACCGAGTGACGTAGGAACAGCGCTGGCTGCACTAGGCTCACAGGCTGGTGCATCTTACCTCGAGACACCGTAGGCTCTAGACTGGTCGGCTACCGAGCGACGTAGGAACAGCGCTGGCTCACAGGCTGGTGTATCTTACCTCGAGACACCGTAGGTTCTAGACTGGTCGGCTACCGAGCGACGTAGGAACAGCGCTGGCTCACAGGCTGGTGTATCTTACCTCGAGACACCGTTGGTTCTAGACTGGTCGGCTACCGAGCGACGTAGGAACAGCGCTGGCTCACAGGCTGGTGTATCTTACCTCGAGACACCGTAGGTTCTAGACTGGTCGGCTACCGAGCGACGTAGGAACAGCGCTGGCTCACAGTCTGGTGTATCTTACCTCGAGACACCGTAGGTTCTAGACTGGTCGGCTACCGAGCGACGTAGGAACAGCGCCGGCTCACAGGCTGGTGTATCTTACCTCGAGACACCGTAGGTTCTAGACTGGTCGGCTACCGAGCGACGTAGGAACAGCGCTGGCTCACAGGCTGGTGTATCTTACCTCGAGACACCGTAGGTTCTAGACTGGTCGGCTACCGAGTGACGTAGGAACAGCGCTGGCTCACAGGCTGGTGTATCTTACCTCGAGACACCGTAGGTTCTAGACTGGTCGGCTACCGAGTGACGTAGGAACAGCGCTGGCTCACAGGCTGGTGTATCTTACCTCGAGACACCGTTGGTTCTAGACTGGTCGGCTACCGAGCGACGTAGGAACAGCGCTGGCTCACAGGCTGGTGTGTCTTACCTCGAGACACCGTAGGTTCTAGACTGGTCGGCTACCGAGTGACGTAGGAACAGCGCTGGCTCACAGGCTGGTGTATCTTACCTCGAGACACCGTAGGTTCTAGACTGGTCGGCTACCGAGCGACGTAGGAACAGCGCCGGCTCACAGGCTGGTGTATCTTACCTCGAGACACCGTAGGTTCTAGACTGGTCGGCTACCGAGCGACGTAGGAACAGCGCCGGCTCACAGGCTGGTGTATCTTACCTCGAGACACCGTAGGTTCTAGACTGGTCGGCTACCGAGCGACGTAGGAACAGCGCTGGCTCACAGGCTGGTGTATCTTACCTCGAGACACCGTAGGTTCTAGACTGGTCGGCTACCGAGCGACGTAGGAACAGCGCTGGCTCACAGGCTGGTGTATCTTACCTCGAGACACCGAAGGTTCTAGACTGGTCGGCTACCGAGCGACGTAGGAACAGCGCTGGCTCACAGGCTGGCGTATCTTACCTCGAGACACCGTAGGTTCTAGACTGGTTGGCTACCGAGCGTCGTGGGAACAGCGCTGGCTCACAGGCTGGTGTATCTTACCTCGAGACACCGTAGGTTCTAGACTGGTCGGCTACCGAGCGACGTAGGAACAGCGCTGGCCCACAGGCTGGTGTATCTTACCTCGAGACACCGTAGGTTCTAGACTGGTCGGCTACCGAGCGACGTAGGAACAGCGCTGGCTCACAGGCTGGTGTATCTTACCTCGAGACACCGTAGGTTCTAGACTGGTTGGCTACCGAGCGACGTAGGAACAGCGCTGGCTCACAGGCTGGTGTATCTTACCTCGAGACACCGTAGGTTCTAGACTGGTCGGCTACCGCGTGACGTAGGAACAGCGCCGGCTCACAGGCTGGTGTATCTTACCTCGAGACACCGTAGGTTCTAGACTGGTCGGCTACCGAGCGACGTAGGAACAGCGCTGGCTCACAGGCTGGTGTATCTTACCTTGAGACACCGTAGGTTCTAGACTGGTCGGCTACCGAGCGACGTGGGAACAGCGCTGGCTCACAGGCTGGTGTATCTTACCTCGAGACACCGTAGGTTCTAGACTGGTCGGCTACCGAGCGACGTAGGAACAGCGCCGGCTCACAGGCTGGTGTATCTTACCTCGAGACACCGTAGGTTCTAGACTGGTCGGCTACCGAGCGACGTAGGAACAGCGCCGGCTCACAGGCTGGTGTATCTACCACGAGACACCGTAGGTTCTAGACTGGTCGGCTACCGAGCGACGTAGGAACAACGCTGGCTCACAGGCTGGTGTATCTTACCTCGAGACACCGTAGGTTCTAGACTGGTCGGCTACCGAGCGACGTAGGAACAGCGCCGGCTCACAGGCTGGTGTATCTTACCTCGAGACACCGTAGGTTCTAGACTGGTCGGCTACCGAGCGACGTAGGAACAGCGCTGGCTCACAGGCTGGTGTATCTTACCTTGAGACACCGTAGGTTCTAGACTGGTCGGCTACCGAGCGACGTGGGAACAGCGCTGGCTCACAGGCTGGTGTATCTTACCTCGAGACACCGTAGGTTCTAGACTGGTCGGCTACCGAGCGACGTAGGAACAGCGCCGGCTCACAGGCTGGTGTATCTTACCTCGAGACACCGTAGGTTCTAGACTGGTCGGCTACCGAGCGACGTAGGAACAGCGCCGGCTCACAGGCTGGTGTATCTACCACGAGACACCGTAGGTTCTAGACTGGTCGGCTACCGAGCGACGTAGGAACAACGCTGGCTCACAGGCTGGTGTATCTTACCTCGAGACACCGTAGGTTCTAGACTGGTCGGCTACCGAGCGACGTGGGAACAGCGCTGGCTCACAGGCTGGTGTATCTTACCTCGAGACACCGTAGGTTCTAGACTGGTTGGCTACCGAGCGACGTAGGAACAGCGCCGGCTCACAGGCTGGTGTATCTTACCTCGAGACACCGTAGGTTCTAGACTGGTCGGCTACCGAGCGACGTAGGAACAGCGCTGGCTCACAGGCTGGTGTATCTTACCTCGAGACACTTTAGGTTCTAGACTGGTTGGCTACCGAGCGACGTAGGAACAGCGCCGGCTCACAGGCTGGTGTATCTTACCTCGAGACACCGTAGGTTCTAGACTGGTCGGCTACCGAGCGACGTAGGAACAGCGCTGGCTCGTGCTTGACAGCCGGTGTAGCCAGTTACCATTGTGTACTCGTTTCTGTGACTGGTGCTATAATCGACACGATTGCTGCATTCGAGATGATACGCGAACGAAACATAACAGGACGGACAATTCAATGTAATTAACGGTGAAAAAAATACAAATAATTACAATGAATATGAAAATGGCCGGCAAAGTTGGAAATTATTATTATTATTATTATTACTATTATGATGCATATTTTACTAGAAGTGTGAAAACGTTGCAGGATGCTTACTATAATATAGTTTTTACGTACAAATATTACGCCTGCACACGACCCTAAAGGGGGTGGGGGGGGGGGGGGGGGATTCACCCAAATCATCTTAAAAAATTTACAAACGGAAAACAACATTCATATGATTTATATACACACGAAACCCATGCCTCGCAAGTATAGCACCAAACACTGGCATCTATCACTCCTCTGTATCCGTCATCGTATTTCCGTGTCAACATAACACAAACATTACAATGAGTATGTGCTGCTGTTTGGTTACCAATATCCTTCCTGTAGCTCGTCGACTTTGTCCTTCACTATCTTATGTTGGGGTAGTAGTAGTGTACTCTCGCCGACATAAATGAAGCAAGTGTACTATAGGAACAAATTATTGATAAAACCTCTTTGGGGTGGTTCGTGAATTTGTCTTTGTGTGAATATAGCAGTGAAATGATTCAATATCTGCTGTTGTGTGATAATCGTATTGCCTATTGAAACTTATAAATGTTTGGTTGAGATGATACTACCCTATGATTTTAATTGATATTTAGGTTATTGTCTTCGCCACAAGTTTATTTTAAGTCTAGAACTTACAAGGAGCGCGTTTTTGATAGCTTGAAATACGCAAGAAATGGGCTCAAGGCATCCCATGGGCTATAGAATCACGAGGGAGGTCACGTGGTATATTCCAGGGCTATAGGAACGCGAAGGCTATTGACAATAACTACCCTTATACAATTATGTCGGTGTTAACTCCTGCCGACATAAGATACTTCCTCTATAGACATAACTCTTCTGCAATAAACATGTTATGTTCTACCTACATTGGCAGCAACGGTCAATAGTCGTACTGGACGAGCTAAGGGCAACACACGTGTTTTGCATGGGCTGAAGGGTGCAACCCTTGGGTTATTCTAGTCGCTGGCTGCGCCTATACGTGTCCCGTAACAACCCTGCAGATGCTTCGTCATCGATGAGGGGTTGTGTTTGAAATAGGGGCTCGCTGTTGGGCGACGAACCACTTTACACATATTCTCCAGCAAGCTAATGTGTTATGTGTGTTCCAGTGACCGCCGCCCTACGGACCTATCAACGTCCGGCTCCTCCGACAACTGCATGATACCGACAGAGAGCCTGCGCCAAAGGGCGGAACGCATCGCGACATACAAGGTAAATAATAATTATAATAATAATAATTTTTGTAGGAATCCCTGTTATAGGGTACACACCAGCTTTACCTGATGTGCCCCTCTTCAGGTGACTAACTAGGTATATTACGGTGTTTGGATAGTTGGGAAGGAATGTCCGAGGGCTGATAGTATGACTGAGTCCCAGCATTCGCCTTTACGACTGAGGAAAACCTCGGTTAAAACCTTCAGTCAGGACTGCCGGTGGCCGGAATCGAACCAGCGACCCCCCGAATTAGAGTCTCGCGTCTTACCGCTGAGCCACCTCTATCACTATCGGTATACAAGGTAAATAGGGAACCAAAGTTTTGAAGGCGGGAAGGTTTTTGGCTCACACTGGTCCGCGCGTCCATAAGAGTAAGCATGGAACGAAAATGTAACTCGCTATATCTTTTGGTACACGCAAAAGTTATGAAAACAAATTACATCACATAATTCGACAGTGCATACTGCTCAATATGACCTATTAGTTGGTTACTGAACGCAGCCCAAATTTAAATGAGTACGAGATATGTGTGTGAGTGTGTCGAGAATACCACCAAATTAGGCGGACTCGGCGGCTGCAGGCCGAGCGCGGTTGCCACATTGTTTTCACGGGTTGCAATAACATACAATTTTAAACATATTTTTGGCATTTCCATGAAAAATTATTGTACTTGACAATTCATGGCAACAGTAGACACATTGCTTATGCAAGTGCAAGTTGTTGTCACGGTCGTAGGCTATAAAAATATGCATACGTTTTTTACTTGAGATTTGTCAACACTGCACTGTACAAACAGCGTTCACTTCATCTCGAAAGAATACCTATATAAACTTGAGATTAATAAAAGTGTTTTATATCATTGTAAAGAGGAAACTTCACAGTTTCTTAGAATGTGCATTTGCTTCTTGTACGTTCTCTGGTACAGGCGGTAGCGCTTGCGAAACATCTAGTACGGCTTATTTAGATAGGAACGGGAGACGCGTGTGAACCAGTCAACGCCCACTTTGGTTCCCTATAGCGACGGGGCTTTCGGCTGTCTTCGCATATCTTCGGCGAGGTAGTCGACCAATCAGGTTCCTTCATTGCGTCGCTCGGCGAACCCCTACTACCCGACTAAAGTATGTTGGCCAGCAAAAGGTGGTAGACAAACTGCCGATGGCGTTGCACCTCTACCCTATAGTTGTATTACTAACTCAACGGTATTAGGGAAGGGTGTATTCACGTAAGGCGCATGGCAGCCATACTGGAGGCTCCAATGCGATTGCTTATTTATTGTTACAATCAGGGGTCGAAATTAACGTTTTTGGCCACTAGCCCTCCGGGCTAGTTGCATCAATAGTTCTCTAGCCCAAGACCATTTTTACTAGCCCGTAATGAAATAGGTTATATTGATGTAAAACGATCATTATTCATACATGAAAGTTTTGGGTCACAACTCACAATATTCGAAAGGTTTGACGGGTTTTTATGGGGGACTAGGGAGTGAGTGGGAACTATTGTTTACCATAATAAACCTGTTGGCCTAAATGAAAAGGTTTTTATTTATTGTATGTTTTACTGTAAATGGAAAATAATATGATTATATGATATTAAAAAAGATGTATTGTGACTTAGCGTGAGATATACTGCTGTAGTCTGTATCTATTTGTAAACACATGAAAATTACTATATATTTTTACTTGAATACACACCTCTGGCCCCCACACAAGTACTGGAAACTCGCAAGGTGATCGGCGCGAAATATTATGATTTTTTGAACGGCAATTGTAAGCTCTGGAAAACGTACTCGCCCGTCGGGCTAGTGAAATAAGATTTTTACTGGCCCGAGCAAAGTTTTACTAGCCTCGGGCGAGCGGGCGAGCGTTAATTTCGACCCCTGGTTACAATGTTTCATAATGGCGGTTTTGCAAAATAAACTGTTTTGTTTCGATTACCCTTTTAATCGTACACAATGGTATGTAATAATAATTTTCGTAACCTTTATCGGGGGATATAGGTGCTACAATTCTCATGTTTTGTGGTTAAGCATGTTCGTCTTCTATTGACAGCTCATATGTCAACATACCACAATCTTCGTAATGGCCGAGTTGTGACGTCACGTGAATACTCCCTATTATGTATATATGTATTATCGGTTTGAAATGAAACTATTGGCATTTAATTGAACCCATTTAAAGTGTGGTATATACATTAACGTTTTTCTCATTTGATTGATTAATTCCCTTGTTTAATTAGGGCAGTGCAGTGAGTGCACACGTGATGAATGGTGTGTTTAATCAATTACATGCTCGAGTTCTTCCTTCACTTATTACCAATTGGTGCAGTGCACGTTCGTTATAACGTAATCTCATTTAATAAGTTACGTGACGTTGAATATTTCTATTAAATCTAACTGCACTACTTATTAAATACTAAACTGTGTTGATAGATTGATTTATTCATCTATTAATGCTATTTATTGTATGTGCTGGTGAAAGTGTTGTGCATGCTCGCCTGACCTTGACTGGGAGGTTTTGAACGTACGTTCCCGTGTTCCTCGGTCGAGGTGGGTCCCTCCTCGTGGTGACCGGTGCTAGCAGTAAGGGCTCTTGTGGATATCTTTTGTTGTTTCTTTAATTCGTCTTATAACCTCTAAGTTGTCTTCGTTATCATCTTCTACTTTCACACTATTCCTAATTCATGCTTGCCAAACACCTATCACCCTCCTACGCCCTCACGCCCCTAAACCTCCCAAGTAGATTCCCCTTATGACAGTCACGGCAATGATACCAACTAACTCCCGTGTTTCCCGCAGGAGGCGCGCCGCAAGCAGCTGGCCAGCCAGTTCGCCTCCATCAGCGACTCAGCGGCCCCGACCAAGCGCTACGTCACCCGGTCAGCCGCCGCCGCCGCGCGCGCCAATGACGACGGCGGCGCCGGGACGCCCTCGAGCTCGGAGTCCGGCTCGGCGGTCCGCACGACGCGCACCTCCCGCCTCCGAGCGGCGACGGCGTCCGACGCCCCCGCGACGCCGCCCCCCGTCGCCGCCCCGCGCAAGCCCTCGGTGCCGCGCCTCGCCGTGCGCTCCAAGGAAGACTCTCCCCAGAAGAAGATATCGCACACCTCGAGTTCGCCACAACGGAAACACTCCGACTCCCCCCGCAGGAAAAATTCCCATTCAGACTCCCCCACACGAAAAGCGTCACTTTCCGACTCCCCCCGCAAGAAAACCTCCCATTCCGACTCCCCCACACGAAAGGCGTCACTTTCCGACTCCCCCCGCAAGAAAACCTCCCATTCCGACTCCCCCACACGAAAGGCGTCACTTTCCGACTCCCCCCGCAAGAAAACCTCCCATTCCGACTCCCCCACACGAAAGGCGCCACATTCCGACTCCCCCCGCAGCAAGCCGTCGCACTCGGACCCGCCGCAGCGTCAGGCGTCCTCCAACCTGTCCAGGGTGTCGCCGGCGCGGTCCACGGAGAGCGTCGGCTCCACGGGCAGCCTCAAGAGAAGTGTTCGCCAAGCTAGTCCGAGGATCGCGACGACGCCCCCCCGAACCAACGGGACCTCGAGCCGGGAGGCGACGAGGAGTTCCTCTCGAGGGAGGGACCCGGGTTCGTCGCCGTCCTCCCGCCGGGGCTCGGATGCTGGATCGAGGAGGTTGACTACTCCGAGCTCCAGGGCCGGATCTTCAGAGAAGGAGGTAGGCAACTTGTTGTCTAGAATATGTGTGCACATCAATGTCGTACAGAGCACAGTTCCACTTTCTCAGCGAGGCTGCTGCACTCATTCAGTGGGCAATAACAACCAGGTACCGGAAGTACCACAATGCAGCATTCCCATGTGGACTACTCTGTGATTGGTGGTTGGGCGAGTCTGAGATAAAGGCTGAGTTCAGGAGCACGTGAGGAACGACTATGCATTTGAACCTATGCCTATTACATCTCAAAGGGTGATTTCTCTTGTTCTTCCACACCACACAATTTGCAAATGCTAGTCTCTGTTATTCCCAGGCAGTGCAGATGTTTCCCTAGTTGATCATGTTGTACACTGTCTCCGTTGAAGCCCAGCTAGAAACATGTTTGCCCAACATATTTAAAGCTTGTATAATGACACCAAGGCGAGGTATGTATAGACCTACATTCGACCTATATGTAGAAGTCTATTATTATATCTAATTGCACCACTATGCAAATATAAACACATTCACATAGTTAAAAAGTTAGATTAACGACATGACACAAAATAGACGTGAGTATTCCGATTGAATTTATTGTATAAACATTAGTGCTAAAGCAAATGTGCCGTTTTAACTTAGGCCACAGAAAACAAACAACCCTGTCTAAACTTGACATCGGTCATACGTCAGCAACGCGTCGAAGCCGCTCACGGCTCCCCTAGCGTCGATTGCCATTGGATCTGGCGAAAGTAGTCGGGTGTAGTCGGGTCCTCGCTTGGCCACGCCCACCAATCTTGCGCGCGCAACCCTGAAGTTGTCGGCAATTATTGGCGCCAAGTTCAAAACAGGGCTCGCCGAATACACTCCCACGTTGGTCGTGATTTGAAATTGTGTGTCAGTTGAGAGCTGTAACACGCATTACACATTCTTCGTGTTGACAATCTTTCAGCTTTGACCAAGAACAGTTTGTTTGATAACCCTCACTGAGTGTTTTGGTCACCGTATTGCTTCACACTTTCGCTGTGAGTTGTATGGCTCTATATTGAGATGTATTACTAAGTAACAATAGTCCCGTTTAGATGGCATGAGCGAGATTCGGATGAGTTGGAATACCCAACTTTCATTTACATGACATAAGAATTAATCATTGTTCACTCCCATACTACAGCCCTCTGGGATGTTCACAGCATTTCCGGTACCGACTATAGTTGCATTAATCTAGGATTGTACAATTCTACCCGAGTCGATAAAGAAGGGAAACTGTTTTGTCGACTCTGATTCTACTTTCGACGATCCTCCATATACCATTGTACGGTGCTATTCCACCATGTTTGGACGTAGCAAGTGTCTCACCTTGCCGTGGGATGGCAGCACCACTGCGTTGTGGCCACGCTTGGGTGAGCTCAGTACTTGGCTAGCAGTCTCTTCGTCGTTATCTGTTGTTGTGACGTCACTCAGTATTATTAAGCATGCTTTGCTGCATTATTACGCAGTTTTTTTAAGAACATTTTTGGCATCTTGAACAATTTTTAGTTTTCGAAACAAATAGCTTAGAGATACTTAAGGTAACGTGTTCGTATCTATCAAATTACATTCAATATCAAAATCATGTCGGTATTATCTTAAATACAGATACTCTCAAAAAAGGGATGCAAAATGTCTTGTGCTTGGTATAGAATTACGAACATTTCAGTGACATCTCAAATTGTTGGCTAACTGAGCCAGTTAATAAATATACATACATACATTTGTTCCAAACGTAATAGAGACGCTTTTTATGCCAACCCAACCGCAACTGAAACCTGGTTGTTAAGGTTGTGGAGGAAATTTCGTAGCCCTAGTCCCGTTAGCGTCGTCAGCACCCCCCTTATCTCCTAGTGCTGCTCGTGACGTCACACCCCACACTGCGCTGGCTCTGTCTGATAACGCGGGCGCGCTCTTATCGCCCGGATCAAATTAAGCGTCTGGGCCTTCATCTTGGAACACAATACACTGCACACTTTTCCTGAATGTAATCTACCCTCGTAATATCCTTTTTTCTTTTCTTTAACAAACTTTTAATTTGGTGCTTTAGATTGTGCCTATTTCCATCTTAAAGTGTGTTCCACACCCAGAATCAAGTATTTAAAAAAAAAAATTTAGTTTTACTTTTTATTATACATAGAATAGGTACAAGACAATACACACAATGCAATGGAATACAATACGATGTAACACAATACAGTACAATACAATCCAATTCAATATACAGACAGTACAATTCATAACGCAATACGATAGAAAACAAACAAACTGTCAACACGACGTCAACAACATATTGAATGCAATCACCAGGCTTGGATTCACAAAGATGTCTAGCTCTAAGTTGTCCACAGTTAGACAAATGCTAACTAGATAAATCATCTCTGGGTATTACTACTTGTTCACAGAAGAGCCCCCTGTCTTCCGGTTCCTCCGCCAGCCACAAGTCTCCCCGGGCCGAGAAGGACAAGAGCTCGAAGCGCAAGTCCAACCTGAACCGGTCGCTGGCTACAGAGCAAGCCAAGGACAACACTGTGCCAGGTAGGACGAGACAGATAGATGGATTATAGTGTATTAGTGTATTAGATGTATTAGATAGACGTATTAGTCCACCTACGCTGATACAACAACGAGTATATAGTGGGGGACATGCAAGTATGTGAGCCAAGGGACTTTGGTCCGCATTCATCAAACTGTGTCAAAGTTAAAGTTGGATTGGTAACCGTGGTTTCAACGATTACATCACATTCAAAATACATCATGGCGTCTTCTAGCAGTCGCCATCTTTGTTCCGAGCGAATTTATTACGATTAACTGCTGAACTCGGGACTATGATGAAACGGGGCCCGTGACAGTCAAGCGTTTGTGTGCGCGATGATACTGTCTAAGGTGGAGCTTAGACTAAGGTCTATTGATTGCCCCCCCCCCCCCCCCCCCCCAAAAAAAAAGACAAAATAAGTATTGCCAATCGTTCGTATACTTGGCTTGATAGAGCTACATACCTCGTCGCGTTAGTGCTCTCTCTGTTCTAGAAATATTCTAGAAATATATCAAGCCCCCGCCCGACCCAAAAAGTTTATATTTCTCATGGCACTGCCACATCGTTTGCGCTTCGCTTCTGCTCGATACAAAAATACCTCTTAGATTGTCAGAATGGGGGTGTGCATGTAATATGTAATATATGTTATTGTTATTATATAAACGCGAATACTGTATAGAGAATTAGAGACTAACAAAGTGAATCTCCAAAACAATATCGAATCTGAGCTGGTGCCGAACAAGAACAGCAATATATTCCTTGTCAAGATAAAAACAATTAAAACCGCAATATTTCGAACCCTGATCAGAGCTCTTCAACGGGCGAAAACACACATATGTGTCAGTGTGTTTTCGCCCGTTGAAGAGCTTTGATCAGGGTTCGAAATATTGCGGTTTTAATTGTTTTTATCTTGACAAAGAACAGTGTACAGACAGTCCAATTACTAGGTCCTATACAACGTTTTACCTGTTCTACTATGTCTCCGTTTTAATTAAGAAAAGCAATGTTATTTGTGCTTTGGATGAACTTTACCTGACATAAAGATGCTAAGATTAGAGAAGGAATTTATTATTATTAATTTGTTTGTCAATAAAACATTTATAATCTTTCACCACGATAGTTGCAACCTAAATACAACTGACATTCTATCATGACTGTTGGTTTCATTATCACGGCCGTGCGTTGGCTTCTGTATTGCACGCTTTGGCCGTGTTTACATATACACGCGTGTTGCACTGATTGGATGAGGCAGCTACTTGCGTGATCGCTGTTCGTTTATTACACCCAACTGCCCCGGGGTCAGAGCTGCCCTGATTATACTCATTCCTAGAAGCGATGCGATTTCGAACGGATGTCATTTCTGGATGTGTGTGTGTAGCTCTGAGGGCGCTTCAATCTAGGAACTATGATGTGTGATTGACTACTTAGAAGTGTGAAACTTCGTTCGATTGTCACGGTGATGCTACAGCTAGAAAGTAGGATATTATGTGATCGTAAATCGCCTATATATTTTCAAGATGATGTCTCTTTTTTAAATTCACCTTTCATTTAAAATGATTGAGGTTAATGAATGTGTTTTTTTTCTCTCTTCTTTGTTTATATATTTATATTTTATTGTAAAAGATCCGGTTTACTGAAGGATTTGAATGAATGTGAATCACCTGCTTTCGTTGTGTCGTTATCTGGAGGCACAAAGTGACTAGACAGCGTGACTGAACATTATGTATATAAATATGTATATGCGGTGGTCTCGGTTTAAAGCGCCCGGCGGGCAAGTCCAAGGCCCGGGGTTCGAGCCCAGTCCGGGCTGGTCTGTACCGTAATTACTGTGTTTCACGCTGTATTATCGGCGACGGCTAAGATACCTGAGCGCGGCCTCCCTCCCTCCCTCCCCCCGCGGGGTGAAGCCGACGTGTGTGGTCGCTACGGGGCTGACCTGATCTCATAGCATCACACAGCCCGGGGATGTTTCACTTGCAGGAATCTAGAAGAATGCTGAACTTTTAATATGTTTGATGTAAACATTAATTAGACAGCATTATACTCGCGCTGGGCTCTGTTGAGCGGAACAAGTGACGTAGCTGTGTCTGTGTGTGCTTACGAGACTCGTAGACTGCGCCTGAATATTAATATTAAGAAACGAAAAGGGTGGATTTTAATATAAAAGATGGGATACAAGGTGTTTCGAAATTCGGTTCATGTTGTGTGTGCAAGGATGGTGGGGTTGGCGATTAGTTGTCATGCACCGCATTGTTGCTCGGTTTGCCCCGTTCATCAACTGTCCAGCTAGAGAACCTAGATACCACCATTGATCCAGGGATGTGATGTGATAGGATAGCGAGGGGCCGACATAACGTTCTCGCTGCTTTACGAACATGTTCCCAAGTATTAGAAGGTAAATATGATGAGTCTTGAACCCATATCTGCTTTACACAAAGTTCTACTCTTCGTACTATGCAATGTTGATATCATTGACATTGTGAATTATGAAACTATGTGCGATTCTGTGTGTAAATAATCTTAAACGGATATATTTTGAATTCTACTTTTTCTGTTGGTCATAAAGTTCTTAGTTTTGTTTTAATGAATGTATTTTCGAAAGACGGTCAACCACAGCACTGTAAGATACAAAGCATCTACTACGAAAGTTCTCTAGTTATGATTTTATAACAAACGAACAACAATATTAATGTTTACAGAACGTATCGTTGATGACCTGATTTCAGTAATCGAAAGATTTTGTCACCAGGTTCACTACTATATTGTCCAGCCCCTGCTAAGATGGGTGGCAAACGAAGGAGAAACCCACCAGACCATTGATCAATGGTAATTGCAGCAACGGTAGACTTGTTGCCGCAAATATTGAGATGGGAATAACATGTATGACTCTATAGTTCATTTACTTCGCTGTTGGTAGGCCAAAGGGCATAAGCTCGGGTAGTGTTTGCACCAACCTCTGACCAAAGTACGTGTATCCCCACTCTCGCCTCGATACGTAACTACCTTCGGTCGGCGAGCCTTGCATTATCTCACAATCGCTATTAATCATGATAACGGTCGATGCTTGAGTAGAGAAAGGAATGTCAGGGTTTGGCCAAACGATCCAACTTTCAGATCTCGAAGGTCTCTGTGTTGTCAACTGGGGTTTGTATGGACTATAGTAGAGGTATCTTCTTGAGTTTATTGACTATATACTAGGGATACATATAGATCAGCCACCTGAAGCCAAACCGACTTCACTCGCTCAGTTTCTTGAGATCCTCACTGTTCTCAGCCTACGATGAGTTTACACTGCCACTGCCACTGCTACTATCCTCACTCGGCAGACTTTATGGGCCACACGTCCACTGCATTGCTCACCGTCTTGTAAATAAATAAAGTAAATAAATTCACATTTAGAGTCTACCCACTCAGTAACTAAACTGATTTGCAGTGGGGGACTTTAATTTAAAGCGACTAAACCAACCTTGTAGGCTCCAAACACCATCGACGAGTGAGCGGTAACCAATCAAAGATCGATATTTCAAATACGAAACGTATGCACCAGTGATTGGACAGTGCGAACACCTGCGGACAATGTCAGAAGCAACAAGGCCGATTCAGAACAACTTTGGATTTATTGAGTGCTTCGTTGCTCGGACGGCTCCAAAGTCACCGTTTACTTTATACGTTTACAAATATCATTTCAAATATTCAGTTTCGTTTCTCGTCGCGACAGTAAAGAGAATACGGTAAGAGTTTACAACCGTACTCTTGACAGTAAGTGCCGCCATGTGTATGCTGTAAACATGGTCTGGAGATGCAAGTCCCTTGATGTGTGTACGTGTGTGTGTTGTGTATATAGCTGCCCTCTCGTTGTCTTCACTGTCTTGATGGCGCTGTCAATAAGTAAACGCCTGTAGACTGTGCCTTGGCTGACAACCTGTGGCACGCGTGCCATAAGTGGCATATGGAACTTTTAGTTTGGTATACAGACATTTTGATAATCTATATAATTATTATTATATTAGGTTTCGAATTCACGTGCAAGGATTCCGGACCCTATTCATAATACCAGCGAGATTGGGATTTGTCCCAGATACTCCACGGTGACGTTTGTTTGTATGTTTGTTTTCTGTGCCAGTCAACGCGTGTGTGATTTCATATGTGTATAAACAATGAACATGCAATATATTTTTTAGTGAGCTTAGTCGAGATTTGTGTGAACAGTACAATGTCCATCCTGACATCTTTATGAACAGCATAGATAACACATGCCACCCATCACTTCCAGTGAGACACGCTAACGTGTATTATGTTAATCTATCCACATGATTGTGTTACGTGTCTACATGTTACACAACCTGCCAAGCTGCAGCTGATGGAATCACGGACACATTCTGTGATCTATATCACGTCCGTGCGAGCGTGGTGCATGGCCCAGTTTACAAGAGCTGGCTGACTGACTGGCTGACTGACTGACTGACTGGCTGGCTGGCTGACTGACTGGCTGACTGACTGACTGGCTGACTGACTGACTGACTGACTGACTGACTGACTGACTGACTGACTGACTGACTGACTGACTGACTGACTGACTGACTGACTGACTGACTGACTGACTGACTGTAGAAAGAAAGTAATAGACCATGAGTACAATGTTCTTTATTTCATCTTAATAGCGGCCGCAACGAATATAGGGGGTGTGACGACGCAGGCTCGTTGCTACTTGCTGGGTAGTGTCATTATTGTGTTGTGAATATGTTCTTCTTCGGAATTAACGCAATTGTTATTATTAGTATCGTTATATTTATATTATCGTGCGTTTGACGTCAATGACAACTAAATCAACGTGGTTGGTGGAGGCGCCGGGTACGAGATTAACTGAGATCATGACGTCACTCGTGTTTGACGTGGATGACAACTGAATCAACGTGGTTGGTGGAGGCGCCGGGTACGAGATTAACTGAGATCATGACGTCACTCGTGTTTGACGTGGATGACAACTGAATCAACGTGGTTGGTGGAGGCGCCGGGTACGAGATTAACTGAGATCATGACGTCACTCGTGTTTGACGTGGATGACAACTGAATCAACGTGGTTGGTGGAGGCGCCGGGTACGAGATTAACTGAGATCATGACGTCACTCGTGTTTGACGTGGATGACAACTGAATCAACGTGGTTGGTGGAGGCGCCGGGTACGAGATTAACTGAGATCATGACGTCACTCGTGTTTGACGTGGATGACAACTGAATCAACGTGGTTGGTGGAGGCGCCGGGTACGAGATTAACTGAGATCATGACGTCACTCGTGTTTGACGTGGATGACAACTGAATCAACGTGGTTGGTGGAGGCGCCGGGTACGAGATTAACTGAGATCATGACGTCACTCGTGTTTGACGTGGATGACAACTGAATCAACGTGGTTGGTGGAGGCGCCGGGTGCGACATTAACTGAGATCATGACGTCACTCGTGTTTGACGTGGATGACAACTGAATCAACGTGGTTGGTGGAGGCGCCGGGTGCGACATTAACTGAGATCATGACGTCACTCGTGTTTGACGTGGATGACAACTGAATCAACGTGGTTGGTGGAGGCGCCGGGTACGAGATTAACTGAGATCATGACGTCACTCGTGTTTGACGTGGATGACAACTGAATCAACGTGGTTGGTGGAGGCGCCGGGTGCGACATTAACTGAGATCATGACGTCACTCATTTAATTTTTTTTCTTAGTCGGGGAACGTGGTTCAAATTGATTGTAATTTGATTATTTGGTGTTTAAAGTCGTATTTGACAGCTAAGGTCATATTATGACGTCTTCCGAATCAGGTCCATAATACATCGCCAGGGTCGTCATAAGGGGAGTCCGGCCAGGGAAGGTGTAGGGCCAAGTGGGAGGAGAAGTCTTAAGAAGGACAGTGGAGGAAGGGATAGGTTCTCCTTTTCTCGCCCCGTACGACTGGCAGAGTCACCCTGGGCGTGGTCTACCTCGGGCCCAGACGGGAAAATGTGGTTTTGAGATAATGTTGATGGAATGTTATGTCAAGTTTTGAGAACAATTGTACCCGACCAGTGACCAATGAATGCACAATGGCTGAACAAGACTATAAATTTCCGTGTGTCGGATTGTAGTGTTGACTGATCTGTGGGGGAAATTAGCTTGTTGCGTTTGTGTCTACGTGTCCCGGCTTCAAAGTGTTTCACCACTACAATGAAGCTAAACACTATTGATATTTGATCCCCCACCTTTATCCGGGTTATTTTATTACCCTAGTTACCGTCGTGAATTCAATGGGGTTAAAATTGTAACGGAAAACTCTCCAACAACAATTGTCATTTTTCACCCCCGAGCCATTCGTGTTGAAGACAGTAAGTGTGTTCCGGCTCTCGACCAACTCGGGTTGTTTTGCCCGCGGTCTAGATTGTGCGACCTCGCCCGCCGCGCTCCTAGTTGTCGCTTTGCCCGCCAGGATGTGGGTCACTCGGTCGGCCCCGTGACCCAGACCGAGGGGTAGGTCGCCGTCGTCGTCATGGCGACGCCTGGCAACAGGTGACGCCCACACCGGAAGCGGAAACTGCCCCGTCTCGTCTGACTCCAGGCGTGTAGGCTCCCACCATTGCTTTGTGTTGCGCCAAAACGAATTGAAATTATGAGATGTTCTTTGCGGCGAAAAATTAGATACGTTTTTTTTTTCTCCCGTTCGTTTTCTTTTCTTTTGTTTTGACATCGCGAGGCGACCGTGAGCGTAGACGAGTTATCAAGATCAGGCGCTCTGACGCCAAGGTCAACAAACCATAGAAGCATGTTCGTCTGTAGTGATATGCGTGCGCATGCGCACTGGCTAGTGCGTTGGGGCGCAGCACCCAGGAGCGTGGGTTCGAATCCCGCATAAGGCTTAGTTTGTTGTTTAATTGTCCTTCATCGTCGTCCTTCACCCTACATCGTCTTGATAATAGATACGTTAACGTAAATAACAAGAGTCATCATCATCGTTAAAGGGGTTCTCACCCGCTACACCAAAAAAATATGTTTAACTAAGGCTGATTAGCTATGAAATTAGCGACTAAATGAAAAAAAATCGGGTTCACCATAACCCGGGGAAAAAATATCAAAGTTAGTGATTTTCGAGCTAGGTCCCATCGGCGAAAATCTCCCATAAGAAATAGCATTGGGACGACCTGTATGCCTTGGGACCTTGGAGGATTCTGCTCAAAAAAAAAAATGATGTAATACTTTTCGCTGCGTCTTTCTTTTCTGCGTATTTCGTATATTTTGGTTTTGTAATCGGAGCTTCCGTTCAGGTACAAAATAAAGATGTGTAATCGGGTGCTCCATTTCGTTTTGAGCGTTGCTGTGCGTTGCTGTGCACGTCGAGTCGGCGGGTGTCGACTGTCGAGTTGGTGTCAAGTAAGCCAAGCGAGAGAGAGAGAGAGTGAGTGAGAGAGAGAGAGAGAGAGTAGTAGTATTGGGAAGGGAAATAGTCAACGCATGCACAATGAACGCGGTATGCTATGCGGTGTCGAATGGAGTACACCAAGGCCGTCTAGATATATCGCTTCGAGTACACTCGCACCAAAAGCCGGCTGACACCAACAGTCGCCGCGGCAGTTAACCAGAAATTTCATTAATTAATAACAATTCACAGGTTTCAACTTACGATGTTTAATGGTTCATTATCGATTGGTGTGGTGCAGTAGATCATATGGTAAAAAATAAATCTAGCGGGTGAGAACCCCTTTAACAGACGGCATTGAAACGATACTAATAATAATCATTTTTGTAGGAATACCCGTTCTAGGGTGCACACCAGCTTTACCTGATGTGCCCCTCTTCAGGTGACTAACTAGGTTATTAGGGTGTTTGGATAGCTGGGAAGGATTGTCCGAGGGCTGATAGTATGACTCAATCCCAGCATTCGCTTTTACGACTGAGGAAAACCTCGGAAAAACCTTCAGTCAGGAGACTGCCGGTGGCCGGAATCGAACCGGCGACCTCCCGAATTAGAGTCTCCCGTCTTACCGCTGAGCCACCTCTATCGGTATTAAAAGTAAAACTATAGATGGTTCGACTGAAGATTCATTATTTATAGCTGACACTGTAGAGTAGTGGGTTGAGATGTAAGACACACCCTTACAGTATTCATGTGACGTCACAACGGCCAGCTAACATGTGTCAGTGTAGTGTAGTGCAGTGTAGTGTAGTGTAGTGTAGTGTCAGTGTAGGCCATGTATGAGCTGCCAATAGAAGGCGAATATGGTCCACAGAATATGACAGTTTTGTAACACCTATGTCTCCCAATAAGGTGATCATCATGACACAAGAAGAGTTGACGAGCATTTTGGTTGTCAGTAGAACCGTTAGTGAGTAATACAACGGTAGAACAGTTACAACAATGAATGGCAAGCTATCGTTAAAACAAAGAAGGTCGCTTGCCCCCCCCCCCCCCCCCCCCCACCCTCTTGTGTTGCCACCACAGGTAACTCATTGTTGTTATCTGTTGTGACACCATTGAGGGGGGGGGGGGGGGGCTTCTCAAGCTCTGCACGGCATCTTACCTATTGGTGTCAGGCTAGGCACTCCTGGCCCGACTATCGACCGATATTGTGGTGTAAATATTCAGTGTGATCTCCTTATTATGTCGGTACAGATGCCACCTTCAGTTGGAATATTGTCGTGGTGGGAATCGAACTCACTCATAAACTACAGAGTACAGAGTACAGAGGACAGAGGACAGAGGACAGAGGACAGAAGACAGAGTACAGAGTACAATTGTTTCTCAAAGATGTTTCCTGTTTGTCTGTTTGATGCGGAATGTCGGCTAATCCGCGTTGAGATATGTAAACCGATGCGTTTGGCAACCGACTGTCGTATTTACTCCCGGCTGCCAAGTCTGCACTCTGATGTGCCCGTTTGCGTGATGTACTTTGTCTTTTCATTGTGTACTGTAGGCCTACATTCCTGACAATGAATAGAGATGGTTATACTTGACATTATTATATCGCGTGCTGTCGTGAAACTCAAGAGATTTTTTTTTTGTAGAAGAAGTTAACATACCCTAGAGTTAATGTAATCTCTTCTGTATGGATTTTGCTAAGTTTTAATAATTATTTTTACCAATATTGATGTGTTTTACAAACACATCACAAAAATTAAATCGTTAATTATAAAAATAAACGAAATTGTATTTTTTTAAATGTATTAATTGTAAAAAGAAATTTGCTGACATCCATAAAATAGACCATTACATAGAATGGACTCATCTTTACGTCATTGCGACGATATTATTACATTAGCGAGCAATTGTTACCGTTGGAAATTAAACTTTGTGCTGGGTTGGACGAGCCAGCCTAAAATATTCGTCTCGTTTATGGAAATGTTCCAAGACCTTTCCTGTTTTGATTATATCAACTCTCATAGTTAGTTCTTTGTTCGCAATGATTCTTAACTTCTTTCCAGTCTTTGCGCTTAGGGTTCACTGCTTGTCCTCAATGTACACATTAAACAATATTATGACGCCAGAGAAAAAACATAAAACACTAACTAACTACATAATCAATTCACCAACGTAATTTCAAATGTTTTAGCTCTTATCGAAAAGTTGGTCTTCATTGTGTATATTTTTATCTAATATACCTATAGGCTGTATAACATCTTTAATGTTCGTTGTATAATGATATTTCATCATTGCGCCCTTGACTTCAACGTAGGAAATAGGAATACAAGAAAGTGGTGAACGTGAGCTTAGTTTCGTGTTCATGTTCACAGTTTTACACTTTCCCCCGTCTTTCAACATCACATTTCATAAATTCTCAAGAGAAATAAACTGCCAACAATTTCGTTCCGCTCGTGTATTTCATATAATACTGTCTATTGATAGGTTTGTGTGCAACGATTGACTCGAAGCAAGATGTTAACTAGCGTAGTGCCGAAATTACCGTTTGAAAGTACAAAACTACTCAAAAAAGCAGTTGATTGTAGCACTGGACATCTTCGTCTCCACACACCCGATCTAAGGTGTTGCATTGGAAGCGTGTATAGGAAGAATTTAAGTGGGTGCTTTTAGAAATGACTACAATGTCAATTGCTGAATAATAACTCTGAATAGTGACTAGTGACTACGTTTCAAAGCGTTTGGAAGAAATCAAACACCTTTTAATGTTATTCTAATAATTAATTTTAAAATTCTTTTCCCTTGGCCGGGCTTGGGGTATAACTTTGCCTAGGCCCAGGGTGACTCTGCCAGTCGTAAGAGGCAACGAAAACAGATCCGTTACCATTCCTTTTGAGTCCTTAGCTTCTTTGATATGAGTTCTCCCTCCTACTTGTCCCTTTTTCCAATCACCCCCGACATCATATGTCCCAGTTGTCTCTAGACTCCAGCTATAGTTCGTCGTTCAACACCAAATAGTCATTAATACAGTCAAATTCCTTGTGTGTACTCGTTAGTTACCGTCTCTACAAGCGTGCAACATTTCAGGTATGTTGGTGTCTTCCTGATAGGTTAGCAGATAGCACCTACTGCAGGGTCGAACGATTAGTCGTATTGCATCTCGAACGATTGTCCGTGCGATATGGTCCTCGTGCGACTACTCGTAGTCGTGCACACTGCTCAGCACAGGAAGCGGAAATGGACGGACTCGTCACTCGAGCGTGACGTCACAGCCTCCACGTTTACCGTTGACAAAACCACGCGATTCTTTGTGCCTGTCTGTCTGTCTGTCTGTCTGTCTGTCTGTCTGTCTGTCTGTCTGTCTGGCTGTCTGTCTGTCTGTCTGTCTGCCTGTCTGCCTGTCTGTCTGTCTGTCTGGTTGTCTGTCTGTCTGTCTGTCTGTCTGTCTGTCTGTCTGTCTGTCTGTCTGTCTGTCTGTCTGTCTGTCTGTCTGTCTGTCTGTCTGTCTGTCTGTCTGTCTGTCTGTCTGTCTGTCTGTCTGTCTGTCTGTCTGTCTGAAAGCATTTCACAGTTCGTGTTTTGTGTGTAAAAAGCGCAATTCCATTGTGTTTGTATTGTATACGAAATAAGTTAGTTTCCCACGAAGGTATTTCAATAACCCCTTCATTACTTCTTTGCTTACATTGTTGCGCTACAGTAACACGGCATGGAGTAAATGGACGCACATCTTGTATTGTTTATCTTGGGCACGTCTGCTTCAAGGAATAGTCAGGATGTCACCCATCACGGCATTTCATTGCGGCCGATGTTCAGTGATAAACAACCCGTCAGCGAGTGAGTGAGGCGTATATTGTTGACGTACTGAGAGGTCGTGGCGTCAGCACTGACCCCCGTTGATCCCGGCACCCATCAACACATTAGTGAGTGAGTGTCTGAGTGAGGCACTCTGCGTTGTTTGACTTATACAACAACCCCCCCCCCCCCCCTCCCCGCACACTCGCTCTGCTTTTAGACGCGCCCAAACATGACGCCATTCCTGCGCGTGACGAATTGAGCGGGGGTTGGCAAACTTAGCGACGTTGCTCAGCGTTAGTTTCAGACATTTCGTGTTGTAGTGGAGGGGGGAGGGGAGGTTTATAATTCTTTGGGGTGTTGCGGCACAATTTTGGGCGCGGGCGTGGGAGCTCCCTACGTGTTTATTCAAGATTTAGGCTCGTTTTGTTTTGTGAAATGTTGAGATCAACATAAGATCAACAAGGTCAAGTCAGCTGTGGAGATTTTCCTTTGTGTTTAGTTTGGATTATTGCTCACAAAGATGATCACATCAAGCTCAAATATCAACACATCGTTACGACCATGATAGTAGTTGTGACGTCACGCGTGAATACTCCCTATACAATACTTCCCGTATTCGCCTGTGTCAAGGCGACAGGTCTAGCCTACGTGTATGATATAGGCAACCCAAGACAACCTTACACATGCTTTCGTCACAGGCGAGGTATACTCGTAGCCAATCAGCGATCGTTATTTGCGCGCGCTGGTCTCGGGCGGTTCGCTGGTTGGCTACGAGTGCCTCGCCTGTGACGAAAGCATCTGTAAGGTAGTCTATGGGTTGCCGCCGCGTGCACTGACAGAAGGAGTGATAGTCAATCATTTGACCCCTCTTCACTGCTGCATCTGACCTTTGACACGAGGGTACTATACGTACGATTCGTCTCGACATTTGGCAGCAGCAGAGTATAGTTTTTTTTGGTGAAAGTTGGAAACGAAATTAATCCGAAAGAAAGAAGAAGAAGAAGATCCCGCCTGTTTGACCTTTGACTGATGCGAGATCCACTATTCGGGCGATGTGTCTACATATATATATGTGCGGAGACAACCGGGCGGGGAGCCAAACTGCGGACATTTCGCCGTGAAAGTTCAGAGTCAAGTTGAAACCACCTTTGACCGTCGTGCGATGATCGCAATGAAAGTGAATTACTACTTACTAGACGCACAACTTGCACACAAGCTGAAAGTGCATTCATTAGCTGCGTTCCACAAATCATCGGACTACTAACCTCACTCATCCAACAGTAATCCAATATTCGTACTGGATTGTTTCTTACATGTTCCAGAAGTAATAGTTCAATTCTAATGGATATTGTCTCCATTTACGAAGCAAAACAAATCCCATTAGTGTCCCTTTTATGTCCCGGCAGATAATCCAAGATTACTTGTGAGATGTAAGTTATTCTGAAACACTGTGCACCGTGATTCATTGCTAGAACTTCCTATGAAAGTAACCTATCTCGACCTAACTATCCGTCCCCGTATCCTTACTGCACCTTTCATGCACGTTGCTTCGACGATAATTAACAGGGACTCAGTTCTCGAGCGTGTACGAGTGAACTCACATGCAAAAAGACGGTTTTAATTACTCGTTTTCGATACCTTGTATACATAGTTGTACATTGTAATACCAGATCGTCAAAAAGTATCGAAAACAATTAATTAAAAGTAACATTCTGTATCATGCGGGTTGACTTGTAAACGCTCGAGAAATCCTGGCGTTCCTTCACAGATTTGTAAAGGCTGTCTTCCACTTGGTAGAGTGCGCAAGCCTCTTTAGTCACGCCCGCTGACGCAAGAGTTTTCAGATATCCAAACCAAGATTTTAAATGATCTGAAATGGATAAGTTCAAGTAGAGAATTGTATAGACAATCAAGTTGGTACTTGGTAATATCGAACTCGGCTATTTCCATACACATGATAAAAGGATCTCTATGGTGGCTCTTTCGTATAAGCAAGAGGCTATTCAAGATACCTAGGTAGAGATACGCTTATTTTTATTATTATTTTATTTTAAGTGTTTTAGGTTTTAGATGCTCGGTGCACATGCATTTTTGAAAACGCTACATAATGCTTATTCCACACAAAAAACAGGTGTGCCCATTCCTATTGAGATTGCATTGTAATTCTTACAATTACAATTTAAAATTAAATTATAATTAATAATAACATTAATTAATTTAAAAGTTGCAATTAAATTGATTTTAAATATCTGCACATAATTTTCGAATTTTGTGCAAGAAACCTCATTAATTTGTAGGTTTTATTGAAACGATACCACGGATGCTTCAGAATGCTAAATTTAATACAAAACTTGAGAAAACTTGAGAAAATGAATGTTACATTACCTTATCTCTGATATGTGATAACTATGATTACTGCGTTGTGATGTGGACAGAAAGCGAAAGGGAGTCACTGCCTACCTATGCGTTGGGCAACGAGGGCAGCTCGCTCTAATTGATCCTTGTGTGTTGACAATGTCGTGACCGCCTGGTTAGACTAAAGTATGCACCTCGCATTGTACGGATAATATCATTACAAACATACGTGTTAATTCACTCAGTATAAGGTTAATTAGACAAACATAGCCGTGCTGTCGCATTTTGTTTCGAACAAACATTCATGTCAATGAAATGTACAACAATATAGTTGCGCGCGATGCTAGATGAGAGAGTGCGAAGAAAAAGTGTCATCAAATTAGAATGGAATCGGGTGCTCGCTTTCGACTAGTCCTTCAGAACTATACCGACTTCTATCGGTTAAAAGGCTTTAAGATGCGTAAAAGTAAACCAAATATCTCATCCCCTAAACTATAGATAAAGTGTTTTAACATGTACCGTGTAAATCGTTTCTTTGTTCCCATAAATAAATATATCCTTTTTTTCAAATTATATCAAACTTCACAATTAAAGTTAAGCTAACTTAAAACACGGAAATATGTCTCTAATGTTCCACACTGCGATGTTTCTATATTTCATGTGTGTAAAACTGTCCCCGGGCTGAGGGAGAGAAGAGAAATGCATCAGCGTTATTATGAATATGATGGCTTAGTTTTCTTGCTAATGGAAACAGGAGTTGTTTGAATATTAATACGTTTAGCGTTCAGAGTCGGGAGATAATTGCTCCTTGCCCTGACCCATATTCGCTGCTGGGAGGGGGCGGGGGCCGTCTCAAGGTCGGGGCTCGAAGCCAGGACTCTGTGCAGATATCTATCTTATCCAGCTAGGACCCTCATTCGTATAGGACGTAAACACAACGGGAAAAATAATGTTAAGACGGAATAAAATAAAATAAATAGTACTACGTATCTTGTGTTGTACCTTATGTTATTCGACGTAATTCAATTAAATCGTGTTAAAAAATCATCAAAACTAACAGAAATCTGTATAGGAAAGGATAAAATAAAAACAGCAGGAAAATTTAAAAAATAAATTCTGACTTCGAATTGAAAAATCTGTGACAGAGACAGCGACAGAGTTGTCAACCCTTCTGATACAAAAACACTATCTAGTTTATCGGCTTCTTTTATACGTCGTACAATAAATGTAGGTGGATCTGACAGAAATAGCGGCTTTGTGTCCGTGAAACATTACTCGTTGTTACGACTGATGAAACCCTTGGATTCCAGCTGGCAACTCTCGAGACAGCGCGCGGCTGGGATCGAACCCCCGCTCTTCAGGGTCACGCCAACTAGAACTGGGTCACCCCCCACCCCTCGGATAGAGCCCGGACGGCGACGCGGTCCCCGGACATGATTCATAATGCATCTGTAATGCGCGCGCACCGGGGTACATAACTCCTATCCCGTCTACCCTATAGTCTACCAGGCATGCTACTCACAGCAGTAAAGTAGCCTCTAAGCCTGCGGGTGTTTTATATGCTGGTCCCTACGTAACTTTAGTCTCATACAGACATCAGATTCCTATCTAGTGCCCCATTCATGCACGCAGTTTCAATAAAAGTCAACACATTCCTGGAGTTCTTCCACACGTTCTTAAAGCCAGTCTTTCGCTTAGTAGAGAGTACAAGCCCCGTTAGTCACGCCCGCTGGGTTTATAATTTTCAGGTATCCAATCTAATGACGTGGTATGAACTAGAAATGTAGAAAACTAAGTTGTTAGTCGAGTAGTTCGTAAGCACGAGATAAGTTGACCCTGGGATCTCAGGTTGTTGTCTTACGCCCCGTGTCGCGAGCTGATGAACTGAATGTGTTGTCGTCTCGATGCCTCTCGTAGCGCGACACTAAGCCGAGCCGATGAACTGAGTGTTGTCGTTTCCGGTTCCGGAAGTTTGAACGAACGCGAGTTTCCCGCGCTTGTCGGAGCGTGGCGAGATGCCGTTATTCCCCGTCCGTGCACGAGTCGAGTCGGCTTCCTCTGTGATGCGCTGGCCGGGCGGTAACGCGCCGCACTCGCGTTCGGGAGGTCTTCGGTTCGATTCCCGCCATCCCCACTGAAGGTTGCTGCCAATGTTTCCCTCGGCCATGGCGCGAATGCTGGGACGTCGTCAAAAACACCCTCATGCTCTATTGTTGCCCCAACGTACGAAGTCTAATGCTTACGAAATAGTCGGTCCAATTGTATCAAGTTAATTTTCTCCTTCTCTATTCATAGGTTGCACGTACGTCACATCTTTGCGCGTGGCGGCCACATTTTGATCAAGCTTTGACGTTGCCATGGAGAAACAATCGAAGGCGGTTGTGGTGGAACACAGATATTCTTAGTTCTTTAAAATTCAGCGTGTTTTTTTAAATACAATTGGTATGTGTCGTAATTTTTCATTTTTTTATAATTATGGTTACTTTTTAAATTTTAAATTAGGCTTTTTTATCGAATTTGAATAGTATTTGCCAATGATCCAGGATTGGTCCTCATCAATTGTATCGCAATCATGGCCGCTGTGACGTCACGTTGGAAACTATGAATTCGCTACCGTCTAATTGCAACAGGTTAATTACGTATACTTACGCCCTGGTGTTGAATATTGGATACTTGTAAATCCTAACACATCCGGGCCGGCGTGACTACTAAGGCTTGTGCACTCTACTAAGCGGAAGACTGCCTTTACAGTACAGGGGCTTATACGAATGTCCGATAAAACGCCAGGAATCTGTTGATTGCGTTGAAACAGCGTGCATGAAAGGTGAAGTAGATCAAGGTCGGTATAGGACTGTGGCAAGGAACGAGTGAGTACATTGAGCTGCTGTTTACAATCACATCCTGACCCACTCGTGTGCAAAGAGCTACATCGATTGATAGGTGTGCTGTGTGCATCACGTGTAGTATAGATATAGTATAGATAGTGCTCTGTGCATCACGTATAGTATAGATACTATCTATACTACACGTGATGCACACAGCACCATCTCTACTATATCTATACTACACGTGATGCACAGAGCACTATCTATACTACACGTGATGCACACAGCACACCTATCAATCGATGTAGCTAGATAGAGTATAGATGGTGCTGTGTGCATCACGTGTAGTATTTTTTTTTTTTTTTTTTTATGACTCCAAGAACCCACAAAGCCAAGACTTGGCTTAACTGTGGTACATAATAAAAAATATTATACATAGTGACAGAACAGAACAGAAAACGGAACATGTATTTACAATAACAAAATAATGTATAGAACTAAATACTTGAAACTACTAAGAAAGTGAACTTTACAAAAATCAATACAAATGCAGAATTAACTTGTTTACAGTAATTAAAATATAAACGGAACATTCACAGTAAAAAGGTGTCAGAAAGTAGATGTGTTTTTAGTTCAGATTTAATTTTAGAAATAGACGACAGGGTTTTGAGTGAGGATGGTAGCATATTAAATATAGTTGGCACAGAATAAGACAAAGAGCGTTGGCCATATTTGTTAGTATAATTAGGAACTTGTAAGGTGCCCGCCACTTTGAGCCTTGTCTCCTTACAGGTGTCCATGTGGATCTTAAAATCCGGTTTAAAATAAAAGTACAACAAAAATCTATATATGAATAAAGAATAAATTGGCAGTATATTACAAAATGAAAATATTTGTTTTCTAGAAAGTGTAGTATCGATTTTGATGTCGCATATTACCATTTTTAGCATTCTAACTTGTAGGTCTTCAACCCTTTGCGTATGGCACCGCGAAGCATTGCCCCAAGCTAGAATGCCATATAAAATTAATGATTCGGCCATAGATTGATAAACGGCTCTAAATAATGTAAAGGGCAGAATATATTTAAGTGCATACAATCGAGAAGAGCATGAGCGTAGTTTATTACATAGTTTATCAATATGATTTCTCCAAGAAAAGTTACGATCAACAATTACGCCCAGGTACTCATACTCGTCCACACATTCTATTTTTAAACTGCAATCACAATATGTCACTTCATCCACATTATGAAGGCAATTAAAATCATGATAAATGATATTTATAGGAAAGTCTCTTTCACGATTATGGGGAGAAGAAATATGTAAAACTTTAGTTTTAGACGAGTTAATTACTAATTCATTATCGTGATTCCAACGCAGAAGGTTATTAAAATCAGTTTGCAACATTTCTTGTGCAATACGAATATCTGAATGCACGGCAAGTAAGACAGTATCGTCAGCATAAGATAAAAAACATAAATCAAAAATAGAGTCGGTCCCAAAATAGACCCTTGTGGGACCCCAGAATCACAAGGTCTTTCTTCACTTGATTGGCCGTTTACTTTAACCTGCATAAATCTATTAGTTAAATAATTTTTAAACCAGTCTAACGCAATTACACGGATGCCAATTGACTCTAAAGCTCGTAATAGTTTCTGATGGTTGAGGGTATCGAATGCTTTACTGAAATCTACAAATAATGCCAAAACTTGCATATTGTCGTTAAGTTTAGAATTGACGTAATTGGAGAACTCTAATAACAGTGTGGAGGTACTCTTTCCTTTTTGAAAACCAAATTGTTTACTATTTATAATCCCGTATTTATTTAAGTATTCGATCAAGTTGTTAGCAACATGTCTTTCTAAAAGTTTCTCAATACTTGGCAATATTGCAATAGGTCTGTAATTAGAGTAAAGCGTATGGTCACCCTTCTTATATATTGGTTTAATTATTGATTTTTTGAGGCGCTTAGGGATGATACCGGTCTCCATCGATTTGTTTATTAACACGACTAGTACAGGAGCAATAGAGTCCTTGACAAATTGCAGGTCTTGAACACGTATCTTATCTACACCTGGCTGTTTATTTACATTAAGTGAGTCGATCATTTCCCTAACAGTTGGAAGAGTAACTGGTTTCATGAAAAACGATTGACTCACTGGGATATTGACATTCTGAGCTCGCTGCAATGTAACAACGTCACAATCATGTTTCAACGTACTTATTTCGTCAACAAATGAATTCACAAAATTGTTTACAACTAGGTTCACATCTACGTCTTTACACAAAAATTTATTGATTACGTCATCAACTGACATTCGTTTCTTTTTTCCAGTGATCTGGTTGATAATTTGCCACGTCTCTTTTAAGTCCCCTCGTGCGTTTAGAATTAACTCGCGATAAAACTTTATCTTTGCTTTGTTTATAGCTTTTGTAACTTTATTCCTGTACGCATTATACTCTGTTCTAAGACGGGTTTTCTTTTCACCAAGGATACAGTTTTTCCAATCTTTAAAAAGTCTATCTCTAACTTTCGTCATAATAACAAGTTCGTCAGACACCCATATTTTGCGAGGTCTATCTCTTGACTTAGGTATTTTATTCCCCCTGAAGATAGAACTGTCATAAGCTTCTGTAAACTGTCTAGATATTATAGTGTATATTTCTTCTGGATCATCGGCATCACAAGCTAAGTTCCAGTTAATATTAGACAAGTTATGCTTTAATTTTCTTTCGTTAAGCGTAATTGCGACAGAGATATTATTGTCATTAGAATGATTATTATGCGTATTAACGTTGAGAGACTTTCCTATAAACCCTAAACAAGTAAGCACCATATAGTGGTCAGAGACTTTAGTGGTAAGGATAGCGGATTCACATGACGAGAAACTTCCACGCAAAAAAATGTGATCAATACAAGATGACACAAACCTACCAGAAATATACTCTTCGCGTGTACTTTTAGTAATGCATTTACTAAAACCGTGTGCGGCCAACACATCTTCATACATAACAGTATATCTGTCCAAAGTATCAAGTAAATTTATATTGACGTCCCCAACTATGATCCCATTAATGCCAAAACATTTCCCTAAAAACACATCTAGTTCTTCAATAAAGTTTAAACGACTTAAGTTAGGAGGACGATACAAAGCTAACAAATGAACACATGTGTTATTAAGATAAATAGTACCACAAAGCGCTTCTGCATTCAAAAAATCAACGTTAATTTCAGCAAATTTTAATGTTTCTTTAACAAATATAAGTATGCCACCACCTATTCTGTTTATTCTTTGTTTTGATATTTTTTGATACCCCTGCAAATTATATAAATTAACATCACAATTAGAAATTTCACTTATAACTAAAACATCTATTGATCCTAAGTAATCTTGCAAAATACAACATAACTCGTTCCAATGTTTTTTTAACGATCTAATATTAATGTGAATAATCTTAGAGACTGTAGACAGATCGCGGCCGCCTGTCTCATACCAGCCGCTAATGTCATCAATGTACGTACATTCGATGGAATCATTTTGCAGAAATATGTTATTGACCTCATCCCAACTAGCCATACAAACACAAACTCACGCACAAGGTAAACAAACAACACTAAGACTGGTCTGATTGGACCGCTCGCGCTGTTATATTGTCTGGTATGTCTGATGCACACTTTATCAAAATAACTGGCGAGTCTTCGTCCTTGCGGATGAATACTTTGCCCCCTCTACACCAGGCAAACTTATATCCGTAGTTTCTCGTGTTACGGGCCAGCCAAAACAAATTCTTGTTTACCTTAGTGAGGTGCTCGTTGATGTAGACTATGTTATTCGATGAAGGGTACCCAATTTCTTTCGCGCTGATTTTCTGCTTCTTCTTTTTCTGGACCAAGATGTCTTCTTTCACTCGGCGCGAGTAGAACTTGGCAACTATGGGTGGAGGTTTTTTCCCGGTAGCACCTGACACCCGGACTCGATGGCAAAATTCAATATCGTCAATGCAAATATCACTATCCACGACGTCAGCAATTGTCTTTACTATTGCGTACGTATTCTCGTTGGGAGTTACCGGAACACCCTGTATCTCAATGTTATAATTTCTCGAATATTGTTCAAGGTCGTTGACTTGGGAAGCTAGACGTTTATTTTCGTCCTTGAGTTCGGTGTTAACTTTCTTACACGAATTAAGCTCAGCAATCAAAGTGTCTATAGTTTCAGATAGGCGTTGATTAGCGTTAATCAACTCACCATGCATACGCTCTTGGTGTTTGCAGTACTTACTAATTTCAGTCATTGGTGTTAGCAACATTTTCACAGCTGATGCCAAGACTTGGAATCCTGAGTCATCCTCCTTGATGTTTTCTAACTTTTGTGCTATTGTGGCAAAATCCGCGAAAGCAAAACCTTCTTCATCTACACCTGGACTTAATTTGTTGCTTCTAGTTTTCACTTTCGACATTATATATTACACAGAATACGTTCACACACAAAATATAGTATATAGATATAGTATAGATAGTGCTCTGTGCATCACGTATAGTATAGGTATTAGGTGGTGACACGCGTGGTTGTTCATGTTGCTCATCGTAAACGAGAGTATCCAATCCGCGCCTCCATCGCCCACGTCTCAGCGAAGAGGGTCAGTAACACACGAAATAGGCACCGCCTTGCAACTGTGTTGTATTATTGTGGCGAGCTGTCAACATACATGATAAACACAAGGAATCCCCATTCCCCGCTGTAGGAGGAACACCATGAATTTTTCCAGTGACGAAAGAACTCACAATGAATTGTTATTTATTTTTTCAAAACCTTTAACACTGTGCACTGTGCACACATAAATATATGTACATATACATACACAAGGTATATTAGGCTTACTCGTCAGTACATAGTTGAGAAACTGTAAGAATGACGGCCCCCTCCTTATCCCCTCCACTGCTACCCGACCCCCTTCAACTCCGTGAAACAACAAATTGAAAAACTGAAACAAACTGATTTTCAGTTACGTATTTCATTTTGTCAGGTTGTCACGGAGTTGAGGGGGGTCGGGTAGCTGTGGAGGGGATATGGAGGGGGCCATCATTCTAACAGTTTCTCAACATAGCTAACATAAACATTACAATAACTATACTATTGCTATACGATTGTAACTAACATTACAATCAAAACAAAGCCTGTAATAATAATATAATAATAATTCCGGTACTTAAAAGAAAAAAAAAAAAAAAACTACCATCTTTGGGTCTTTAGAAAAATGAAGGCTGCGTTTTGTAAATATCGCCTCCCCTATGACGCGAACTAGGAAGCCGACGCGACGTTGTGACTGAGCGCTGACGCGCCTGAGCAGCCAGACATGGAGGCAACAGGTAGTCCCGCCATACAGGCAGTACAGACACTGCGCAGTGAGCGTCAGTCTGTTGCGCGATGCCGCTGGAACAGGTCGCGCCCTGGTACCGCTCTGTCTGTCATAGCGTGTAAACACTAGTGTTGTGTGATTAGTGCGCGTGTAGACACTAGTGTTAGTGACTAGTGCGCGTGTAGACACTAGTGTTGAGTGACTAGTGCGCGTGTAAACACGAGTGTTGTGTGACTAGTGCGCGTGTAAACACTAGTGTTGTGTGACTAGTGCGCGTGTAAACACTAGTGTTGTGTGTATAGTGCCCGTGTAATGCATAGCCTGGTGTGAGTGTTATTGTATTAGTGCTGCGACATCATATAACAGTGCCCGGGAGTCGAACCCTGCTGCTATGAAGTGCTACAGGGGGACGTCGATCGTTCTCATGCCAGGTAACCATGTCATCATAAACATGTCACTATTATTATTGTTGGTGCCACCACCGATCCTATTTAGTCAGACGCCTCGTACAACAGGCAGAGCTACATCGGACATATCCCACTTCCGTTCGTGCCATCGTATATGTATGGATGTGACAATCAAAACTATGTGTTGTTTTGTTGTATACATTGAGAAGAAATCGGTTATCTTTGTTTATTGTAATTAAATCTCGATAACATTAAGGGTATATTTATAGTTGTACTATTGGAATCGTCTCTTATGAACAAAACCAACATCAGGTTCGAAACCATTATAATGCTTCAAACATCTCTCGCAAGATTACTATCTACTTTCTGTCTGCTCTAAAGTACTTCTAGTACAATATAAGCAATATACTATAAAGACCTCCGCGTCCGTACGATTTGGCTGGGGTGGTAAACGTAGTAACAGTATGACGGCATTTTCTGGTTTCTGGTTTGTCTTCTCTCTTGAAGATGAATGAAACTATGAAAGTGAACTTTAAATATTACGCCAAGAGTGTCTTCTACTTGCACAACACCGAGCTGTGAGTGTCAACGGATCGCGGAACAAATCCCACCTACAGTCCGATCCATAATCTCGATCATCCATGTTGTTGTAATATACCTCCTTGTGTTGCTGTGCCTACTTGTGTTGTTGTTTACGATTCAATGAACTCAGCCGTGTACGATACGGATGAACGGTTATCCAAGACACTCGCTTGCATGTATACGGTACTCGAACCTACGACCCCCGGCTCCGTGCCTGCGTGCGTGCGTGCGGCTCGCGTAATTACGCGCGGTCGTACGCTCACCGCGATTAAATGTCGATTATCTCGAAGTCAATTACGTGACTCACATGAAGAGTCGTCTGTCTGTCTGTCTGTCTGTCTGTGTCGGCCTGGCCTAGCCTGGCCTGGCCTAGCCTAGCCTAGCTACACACCACGTGACGCGTTGTCAACCGCGGTGATGTATGAAGATTGATTGAGCCACTCGATCACGTGCAGAACAATTAGCACGCGTGCCGCATTGATCTGGTGCGTACTTTGCTCGTGTGTGATCGAAGGTAATACAGAGATAGTCTTTTTTTGCATTCGTTTCCTCTAAATTTAGCATTAATTATTTCAAATCTAGCATTTTTCTTCTTTCAAAACCTTGATAATGCGGCATAGTCTTTGCACTTCTAATGGTAAATCATGCAATTCTAAACTAAATCTCAATAGGAATAATGGAAACACCTCATTTTTTGTCGAACTAGCATTTTGTAACGTTTTCAAAATTGCACGTTCACCGATTTAGCAGCTGAACCCTAAACTAAAACAAAAATCGCAGGTATAAGTATTCCTATAAGGCAGGTGTAGCTATATAGTGGCTTGCGTCGCTGTTACTGCAGCTGCTAGAGTTGCCCAACGTGTCTTATAGCGTTGGGTGAGTAATATAGGGTAGAGTCACAACGCAATCGGCAGTTTGTCTACCGCCTTATGCTGCCCAAACTACTTCAGTCGGGTAGTTGAAGTTCGCCAAGCGACGCGATGACGGAGTTTTCGGTTGTCTTCGTATATCTTCGGTGAAGTAGCCGATCAATCAGGCTCCGTCATCGCGCGGCTTGGCGGACTTCTACTACCCGACTAGAGTAGTTTCGGCAGTAAAAGGCGGTAGACAAACTGTCGATTGCGTAGGGCCTCTGCCCTATATTACTCACTCAACGTTTATAGTCTCATAGCTGACGAAACAGCCGAGTCTAAAGTACAAACTATTGTCTACTTCTCTAGATCTTATCGTCTACTCGAAACAGATCCGTTAGGGGACCTTGGGTTGGTCGCCTGGAAATACCTAACGCAGTGGGCGTGACAAACCAGACGTGTGCTCTACTAAGCTGAAGACTGCGTTTAGGAATGTGTTGGTTTCCGTTGAAGGAGCGTGTGTGAAAACGGGGATAGATCTGAGGTCGGTTGTCAAGTTACCTTTACGAAACAAGGTGAATTTAGAGCTGTCCTTTTCTTGGATATGGTATATATTGTTGTGTGAGATTACTCCTGTGTTGTGGCTGTAATGGTCACCTTGGGTTGGGACAGACTCCCATACTTAGAATAACATTGCATCACATTGTTTCACTTCTTTGTGACTACAGTGGGTTGGGGCTAGCGTACAGTAGATACCTTGTGTACCTGTTGCTAGAACAGCAGCCTGCCAGAAAGGGTATCATTGCATCACATTGTTTCACTTCTTTGTGACTACAGTGGGTTGGGGCTAGCGTACAGTAGATACCGTTTGTACCTTTGCTAGAACAGCAGACTGCCAGAAAGGGTACAATTACCATTCCAAGGCTTGTCAGTTGTCAGTCTTGGGATTCTCATCCGAATGTCAGTCAAAGTGTCTTTTATGGCGCATTTTTTAAACTTTGTTTGGTAAACTTGTTTCTATTACCTTTACCATGTTTTTTTTTTATGTAATTATATATGTTCATTGCTATATTTAGTTTGTTAATTAATTTTAGTATGGGTTAACACTTGGCAGTCACTCTTTGTGTTCGGAGCTGCGCTCTTTTCTGGCAACCCCTCAGTATTGTATGATATGTGAGTAGGAATATTTAATAAATAAATAAAATATTCCTTGACGATTGGTAAACCTGTTGGTTGTCTTGCGCGTGTCTTTACTGCAGCTGTTCTTTATGCGAGACGAGAAGTGTGGGATTCGAACCCTCGTCCCTTCGCTCCGCAGGTCTCGGAGCTGCGCGCCCGGCGTTAGTTAGTTAGTTAGCTAGCTATAGGTTAGTTAGCTAGGTTAGCCAGTTAGTTAGTTAGTTAGTTAGTTCGCTAGTTTGTAATTCTTATGGAAAATTGAAAACAAATTCCATAGCAACCATAAACAAGTCCTCATCTGCCCCGTATCAGCCACGCCGTGGTTTATATTGTATTGATTGTGTCTAGGTGGGCGGATGGGGTGGGTGGGGGGGGGGGGGGGGAGGTACTGACGATGTTTACCGGTCGTGACTGACGGACTTCCGTGATCCGATCCAAGTCATCCTCGTCCCGTGATCAAACTGACCTCTTAGACGCTCTTGTGGAGTTGCAGGTCGACTCCCGGTTGGACCAGAACAGAATAACGATGATCTATTGTAGGAAGCTTCCTACAGGAAACCAATAAACGTATTTTATTGTTATTTTGTAACACAGTCTAGTACTTTCCAGTTGGAACTTCCGAGTTGACAAAATCGCTAAAGTGGGTCTGCCGATAACTTATCCTTGTTTGTCTTTACTGTCGTCGCCGGATGTGTATGCCACTAAAACTGTCAAGACATAGCACTACTCTACTAAGCTGTACCGTTGTCTACGCCGTTTTAGGATCCACAATTCAAATATTCGAACATTGACAGAGAAGTTGTTTCGGTTCATTCGTTGCCACCAGAATGCAGTACTGTCTTATACCTTGTTTACACGGTATAGGGAGTATTCACGTGACGTCACATCGGCCATATTGGAGGCCGCCTATAGTAGTACTATTTCAAGTTTCATTTAGCTGTCAAAATAAAACAAATTATATTGTTTACGGGGAAATATGACAAATTGAACACGTATATCCCCCCGATAAAGTGTACGAAAATGATTATTGTATGCTTTTGTAAACGATTAAAAGAGTAATCGAGACAAACGAGTTTGTTTATGTTGATTTTAAGTAAATAATAGCAAACCAAATTTAGAGAACAGTTGAATTTGCATCAAACGCCTTCTGAAACATTGTAACAATAGACTACCAATCACAGCCATGGTGGCCTCCAATGTGGCCACCATGCGCAATACGTGAATACACCCTATTCTCGCAGCAGTGGCCTCGGTCACTCCGTCGCTCGTCCTACGACCACCTAAGTCAAAAGCGCAAATACTAGTACCAGGCTTACCAAAAAGTTGACCGATTAGTATCAACTTAATTGTCTACCTCTCTAGTTCCGACCATTTACTATCAGAATGAATAAGAGAAATAATAGCATATCATAAAACACATGTTTTGTCTCTAGTTATCACAACTAAGAATATCCTTCCTTCCTTGTCTGTCTGTCTCCCGTAGTGGCGGCTAAATAACCGCCCTCTCACCGTTGGGGGTGCGCTACGTGCCGACACAACAACCTCTCCCCTGACTACTCCGTGATCTGTATGGCTGGCACTGATGAATGCGTTCCCTGGCAATACATTACTCTAGTTAATAATTCACTAACCCCGACGCAGACGCTGACCCTCTGAACCCTAAATCTAATCACTGCTACACGAACTACACTGGCCTCGTGCGTTGTAGCTTGACACGCGGGGTCGTGCTTTCGTTCTGGTCGGTTCACACACATGTTTAAGGTTTTGTTTAAGGATTTATTGTTTAATGTTTAACATTCAACTATAGGAAAACAACGTTAGCGTTCACACACGGTTCTACGGTTTAGAACCAGTGTTTAATGATTAAGAAAGTTGACCAATGTTCAACTCTTAATCACTAAACCATAAAACGTTCAACACAACCAATCAAAATCGTCAATCGTCTGTTCAATAATGACCGTCACTAGATTCTAGCCAATTGTGCAGCGACAACATCTTTAGTCTTAGCACTTTGTGTGAACACCTGATAAATCCTTAAACAAAACATTAAACAATAAATCCTTAAACAAAACCTTAAACGTGTGTGTGAACCGACCATTCCTAGACATACACTAGACTACACTCGCCTCGTGCGTTGTAGCTTGACACGCTATGTCTGCACACGCACACTACACTACACACCACTTTACTACACTACTCTACACTACACTACACTACACTACACTACACTACACTACACTACACTACACTACACTACACTACACTACACTACACTACACTACACCACACTACACTACACTACACTACACTACACTACACTACACTACACTACACTACACTACACGTCACTACACTACACTACACTACACTGGCCTCGCGCGTTGTAGCTTGACATGCGGGGTCGCACTCTCACATGAGAGTGAATTGTTGGTATATCTACACACGCACTTACAATAGTTGAAACCCAGTGACACCACTTAGGCCTACGTAGAAGGCTAATTTCTTCTTTTCTCCAAGTGTTCCCAGATCACTGTTTAAAACACTTAAATGTTTAGGTGAAAACTCTTGTGTGTTTTTTTTTCGTTTCAAAGTGACGTATTTGAAATATTGATCTTTGATTGGTTATCGTTCACTCGTCGATGGTGTTCGAAGCCTACAGGGTTGGTTTAGTCGCTTTAAATTAAAGTCCCCCACTGCAAATCAGTTTAGTTACTGAGTGGGTAGACTCTAAATGTGAATTGCTTTTTTTATTTATTTATTTTATTTATTTATACCTTGATTAGAGACAATTCAGAATTCATACTTCCAAAAAGCGTTAAAAACAAGAACATTTTGACTTGACCCTGAAATGTGTCTATCTTGTAGTTTTTCGAGTGATTGGGAGACAATAATATGAAAATATGTCTACAATATTGATACAAAATGTAGACATTTCTGGGAAGGATTTACTTTGGTCTCAAAATTGTAGTTATGTAGGCCTAAGTTATACTACCCAAAAATTCTCAAATCATCGTGATAACATTCGATCGTTGATCGTTGATTTGCTCGCTGCTGATGATCGTTAACATTAGCCGGAACTTTGAAAGGTCGCTTCTCATCGGCTGGCTAGGAATTGAATATAAAGAATAAGAAGTTACCCGAAAACCATGATACCATAATATTACATATCCTTAGACCATGCCCGTAAACCGTTTCGATTCAACTTGTGTCCTGACTCGGAGGGGGTCGGTTTGTGTGTCACATTACTTGCGCGCATACATACTCAACAACTTCTTGATGTATCAGCTTTTATTTATTCATAATAATGCTAATAATAATGTATTTATTCGCTTACATGTACTCAATCGTAAGGTCAAACATAACGGACAGCACGATTCACTTAGAAAATAATGGGCGAATTTTTTAAGTATATAAATACTGTTCTTGCAATAACCCTACTTAAAAGTTAAACACTATAAAGTTCTTTATAAAGTTACATTAGCACATTTTGCTACCCCAACAACTAGACAGAATATGGTCACAACTTACACCGTTATACAGAAAAACTGCGGACAGTAAACCAGGTCTTTACAACAGCTGTATAATATAATGTTTTATCTAAACTGAGGAAGTGTACAAGACAGGAAATTCGGTTATTGAAACAATTGCATAAAATGCCCTTTACACTAATTTATTATACTGAAAATAGCATCATTATCTAATGGGAAGTGTAAAATTCCTTACATAGACAACTGTACTACACATTCCTGTATTTCTAATTATAAATACAACATTCTTATTTCCGAGTATTATATATGTTGTTACATGAAACTAGTAACTGTGAATAGTAGAATAGTATCGGTGTTAAGTGTTGATTGGGTCGAGACTTATCTGTCATGTCCGTCATTCACTCGTGACGATGACTTTCTTCAATGTCAAGAACTAAACCTAAAATAGTACTCAGTTCAGTTCAGTTCAGTTAAACTACTACTATACTATACTACAACTATACTATAAATAGACCTTCAAGACTCCGTTATACTTAAACCTCACCCTCACAAGCGTTCTTCTTATAAACTAAAGTCAAATTATATTTAAGAAGCAAAGTGAATTTAGAACTACAGGTCGCTCAAAGATGGAAATTATTGCAATTTGGTCCAGGTATGTATTTTTAGTCTCAATAATAGGGCCTACTCTTGAGACTAAAAATTCATTCCTAGAATAAATGACAATAATTTCCATCTTTGAGCGACCTGTAGTTCTAAATTCACTTTGCTTCTTAAATATAATTTGACTATATAATATGTCTTTCTCGCACATACTTGTAGATGCACATACTTGTGGATGCAGATTCTTGTGTGCATAGTCGAACTAGATCCAGAAACTAAAAACACCAACACTGAATGAGAATCGAACCCAGTTATCCCTCAACGAGACCGGCAGTTAAATGTCTGGTTATTGTGCATAGATCAATTGATGGGTTATTTGTTGTTTTAACGACGTAGGTAGGTACTCGACAGCTAGGTCATGTGACGTCTTCCGAATCAGATTCATTTAGGGTGTGTTCCAACTTGATTTTTCGCCTGCTAACCACTAATCACTAACCACTACCTGCTACACACTAAACGCTAACAGCTTTGGGCACGCCACCTAGTATGCTAATACAAAGTTTATTGTTATTAATCATCTAATGTAAATAAATACAATAATAATACTTCCACTCACTGGTTGGGTATTTTCCTAACCTAAAAGTATCAGCTGTGATGGCTGGTATCAACCATCTTGGTTTAGTGGGTTAGTTGGTGTCGTAGTGTACACTTTCGGCCACTACCCACTAACCACTAGCCAAATAAGAAGCATTGGTCGCCTGCTTGTGACGTCACTTCCTTTCGATTAGTAGAACTAAGCTTAGTCCACTACGAAAAATGTCAAGTTGGAACACACCCTGAATATCGCGGGGGTCGTCACAAGAGGAGTCCAGCAAGGGAGGGCAGGCCCAAATAGGACAGTGGGAGGAAGGGTGCAAGTGGGATATCTAAGTTTGATTGTCAGTAGGCGGTTTTTTAATTTCTGTATTCTACAGCAAATACACCCCCGAGAGATTCTCGATACTTTATGTAGCTTATGTGTCTAATCCTCCGTTGTGAAGTATTCCCAGCTTCACTCGGCTCATCTCATCTCAACGCGTGTAAACCACGCACGCATGTACACAGTTCTCACGCTTGCGCGCCTCCCTCACGCACGCATCACGCATTTATTGCATCTCTGTGTACACTTGCGAAACATCTGTTACGACGTCTCAGTCTGATAAACGTGTTCACATTGTTGTCTTACCGAGCAACAATATGTTAAGTATTTGTAAGCGTTGTTACGGTCCTGCGCCTGCCCGGTGGTTTCTATCCTGCCATGCATGGATGGATGGATGTATATGTATATGTATACACTTATATTATGTATATGTATACACTATATGTATACACTTCACATCAATGTTGTATACCCGAAGAGTGCTGCGCGTAGATTCGCAAAGATGCCTTTGACGGTTGCTATCCCGTCTGGGCCCGGAGTAGAATAGGCGCAGGGTGACTCTGCCAGTCGTAACAGGCGACAAAATGATGCCCTGTCTCTTTCCTCCCACTGCCCCATTTAAGATTCCCCCTTCCATTTGGCCCTGTCCTGTCCTCCATTGCTGAGCTCCCCCTATAACGACCCCGCGATGTATAAGACGTCATATTATGACCTAACTGTCGAGTACTTCGTTGAAACACAGATAATCAAGCAATTAATATAAGTTGATACATAAATCATGCGAATTGTCATTCTACAAACTCATGTGGTCAAAATATAGTAAAATAACAAACAATTAAAGATAATATATGATTTTTGAATACATAGTAAGACCCAGCAATGATTTATATCACGAAGATTTGCCTATAAGACAACAGCTACAAGTTAAGCATCTTTGTGCATCGAGACCCTGGGTTCGAATCCTGAATAAGCTGTTTTTGTGCTGTTGAGAAGTCTTGCTTTTTTCATTCTATCAGCTTTCTAAATACAAAAAAGGTTTTATTGTGGTACAGATTTTCATTTGAAGCGGAGTTTCACTTCATTTTTGTGGTGGGAAAACCAGGGCATATAATGACGTCATGATGATCAATATCGTATACTGAATATTTTAATTCCTCAAGCGTACAGTTTAAACATGAATGAATGTGTATGTACAAATATGCAGATCGAACTATCTTTAACTAACATTTCAGAGATTATAGTTTTAACATTTCACATGTACGAACCTTACTATGTCGACATCAATGAAGGACTGCCAATAGTTCGTAACATGTGTTTGCTCATTGATATATGACGTCATATGTGTTTTAAGAGGAGGAAGTCGCTTTGGTAGGTAAATACCAACTTTGCAACAATATTAGCGAGTTGATACTTGTCGTTTCCTTTTATCCACTCGTTGCCAACAGGATGTTGATCCAACCATTGGGTTTGTTAGGGTAGTAACAGACTCAATGATCTAACTGCATTGACCTTGGGTAGTGTTTATTGGCACTGTGTCGAGGCTTACTTGGCCTAGTTGCATTGATGCGCTGTACAAACTATAGACAGGTTATAATGGAACAATTTGGAATGTGTTCAAACGTTGTCAAGGTGTCATATTTTTTTTTCTTTTTGTGAACCCTTGTGAGTTGTGCCTGGGACTGCTACCTTATCGTGGTGGGCTGGTTTGTGTTCTTTGTTGATCCCGAGAGCTATGACGGCGGAAGCATATGCTTCTGGTAGGGCCACCCTAGCCGGACTGGTCGAGGAGGAGAAGTCAGACGAAATGCAGTCCACACCCCAATCCCCTTTCCCCCCTTTCTCCTTTCCTCACGCGCCCTCTACTTGCCCCTTTCCTCCAAAGAACCCCCAATTTTTTCATCATTATCACCCACTCATCGTCTTGATAAGCCAAGCTGCAAAAATATAAGACGTTAAGCCCAAATATCAATCAATCTTGTGAGTTGTGACGTCATATCAGTGGGGCACAGCAATGTTATGCACAACAATGATAAATGGTTGTAAAGTGGCACAATTTTACACAGACACAATTTTATCAACAATTTTGTTAAAGAAAAAGCATGTGGTATACCGTTGTAGCATCATTTGGCACGCTATTTACCTTAGTCGATTAGTCGATACTACAACATCGATACTCGATACTAATAGTCTACTAGTCGATACTACAACTTGAGGTGGTTTTGGTAATGGTATAAAGTATGTCAACCCAGTCACCGCTACGCCGCGCTAGTGTCGCCGCGTGCAAGTTGTTGTACGGCTTGTTATATTGTTATCAATAGTTGGCGAGACTCGTTCACCTGGTGAATGGTTCTAGAGAGTGTTATAATGAATGCAAGACAGTAGCCACGTCCGTGTTGATTGATGCGCGCTAGATAGATCGGCTGCGGTCTTGGCCAGAAAGCGTAAACCAGAAGCCGCGTAGTTCTTGCATGAATCTTATCTGTCAGTCTGTCTGTCTGTCTGTCTGTCTGTCTGTCTGTCTGTCTGTCTGTCTGTCTGTCTGTCTGTCTGTCAGTCTGTCTGTCTGTCTGTCTGTCTGTCTGTCTGTCCGGGCCCGATCGTGCGTGCTGCCCTCTATGATACAGATACAGTCGGTGACACGGTTAATATAGACAACCCAAGACTACCTTACAGATGCTTTCGTCACAGGCGAGGCATTTGTAGCCAATCAGCGAACCGCCCGAGACAATCGCGCGCAAATACCGATCGCTGATTACCTACGAATACCTCGCCTGTGACGAAAGCATGTGTAAGGTAGTCTTGGGTTGCCTATATACTGCAGAGTCTTGTAGCATTGTAGACCCTGTTGTTTGGGCGCAGCATGTAGCCTGTGTAATTCAAGGCAGCCAATAACTGCAGAGTAAGGACCGTGACGGAAATAATACAACACGTAATTTAATTTATGCCTCTAGTTAAAACTAAAAGTGATCCCATGAATTAATTGTCTCACTTTCTGTGAGAATATTTCGTTACTTCATTCGTTGCGCACAGTGTATTCACGAGACCTGTAATTAAAATAGCTCATTACTGTAGATTCAGTTATTACATATATACTTACGTCATGATCATCGTATTCGTGTGTTGTAATCGTTGGTGCGTTTGTTGTTGCTTGAGGGGGCTGTGAGGTTACCCCCCCCCCCCTCCCAGAACCCGGCGTACTTCGTTCAAATATTTAAGTGAACTATGTAGTACTTAATTAAACTGTTTTATTCGTTGATCGATTATATAGCTACCTTTTTCACGATTGGTTTTGACAGATCAGTTAATGTGTTGTACTGAATGTTTCTCCCATTTGAGTAACGTGTGATTTTTAATATTGTGGAAATGGCTACGACGTCCCGACTTGGGAGTTCGTCCAGTTCCCGCCAGGGGGTTGGATTAATAGACCTTGGAAGGAGTGTAGCTGTCAATAGCCTTGCAATTGCATCTCTGGGCCCAGATTCACAAAGGTGCCTAAGTGCTAAGACGTCCTAGTTTAGGCAAATCGTAGTGATATAAATCACCAATATGTCGTTCTGCAATGTTATAAAGATAAAAACTAGTAAAATATGAACAATTTAACTAATAATATTTTATTTGTGAATGTGTATTTATACCTAGACACGAATTATCTTGATTTATCTAGCTAGGATTTGCCTAACTTAGGACAACTTAGAGTTACGCATCTTTGTGAATCCAGGCCCTGTAGTTTAACGTCGTACTCGACAGCTTAGGTCATATTATGACGTCTTTCGAATCAGATCCATTATACATCGCGGGGGTCGTTATAAGGGTAGTCCAGCAAGAGAGGGCAGGGCCGGGGGGGGAGGGGGAATGTTATGTGGGGCAGTGGGGAGGAAAGGGTCTCCTTTTCCCGCCGCGACTGGCAGAGTCGCCCTATCCCGGACCCGTTGACGGGGTTCGGATCTCTAAAGGAGGATGTTCAGCACAGTGGTACTCCAGATCTTGATGCAACACATTAATGCAAGATCATGCCTGTCATCGATCGAACTGCTAGAAGACCTATGGACCGTGATGCCATGTTGCCACATGTACGACCTTACTTCCAACACGTGTGTCGTATTAGCTGCACGTGCCCGCGTGACGGAAGTCTTACGGAAATATCTTGTATCACGATTGCCGGTGACGGGAATCGATCCCACGACCGCAGTGTGAGGTCATCTTCGAGGGGTTTTCTCCCTAGAAACAGCTACGCTCACTTTACAAATGAATTTAACGCATACACGTTTTCAAACAAGTTGAGAAGTTAAATGAGGCTGGAATTCAGAGTCAACTCTTAGCCCTACCCCTAGGGGCGCCCGGTGTTGCTAAGAAATTGTTTTCCATTGCCTGGCAACAACGGGCGCCGCTAGAGGTAGCGGACGACTATGAATACAGACCTGTTTGGATTCCAGTTACGAGAAAGATCACAAGAACCTGACATTGTCAAGAGAATTTCATTTTATGCCCCGTCCCGACAATATTGCGGCATTTACAGAACAATTTCATTTCGTCTCCGGGAAGAGACGCGACATAAACTACAAGACATCTAGGACAGGGGAGGGCGTGGGCCGGCCGTGCAGCCAATAAGGCATAAGTCAGTTATACTGCGCAGTGAACATCGAGGCCTGGGACCCACTGCAACATTGTGATTGAGTCACTACGCCAGTCATAAACATACGCAGACGAGAGACATTGAGTCACTACGCCAGACATAAACATACGCAGACGAGAGACATTGAGTCACTACGCCAGTCATAAACATACGCAGACGAGAGACATTGAGTCACTATGCCAGTCATAAACATACGCAGACGAGAGACATTGAGTCACTCCGCCAGTCATAAACATACGCACACGAGAGGCTTCTTGCAAAGAGCCGTCTCCACCACCAAAGATTACTGACAAAATTCGGCATAATAATATGTGAGATTTCGATTTTCGCATAGTTGTCATTGAATAAAAACCGTCATATCCAAGTCAATGTCATATGTCAGCAAAGGTGTTGCGGTGTAGGTTCCAGTGTTCCAGTCGAGTGGCGGGGAAGAAGGAGATGGGGGGGGGGGGCTCTTACCTTGGTGACCGCTGCCCGCTAAGAGGGATCTCGCGCATATATTCCTCATCCATCATAGATAGTAATGGTAACTTTTATTTTTGATTTCGTGCCTGACCTTCTTGTCAATTATGCCGCACAATTCGTTATCTGAACGATCCCGCCGTCCTCCGTTTGGCCCAGGGACAGAATGTATCTACGATAGCTCTGTCTGTCGTGCGAGGCGACACAGTCATAGAGCCTAGCAGTTAAGTAGGCATCCAAACGTTATGAATAGTTTGAAATTCATTCGGAATAAAATCACAACCTCAAAAAGAACATCCCATCACCAGCCCAGTCTTCGGTTGAGCGTATCCTGGTATAACTGTTACAATGAACGGAAGTTAAACGTGGCCAAGACGAGAGGAAGCGGAAGTAGTTGGAAGAGACAGAGCTGATAACAAGTCTATAGTTTTGAGGTGTAATTATGTGGCAGTGGGAGGCGAGGATAGTAGAGGAACAACGAGATTGGAGTAATATGTACATTACGCAGATAATCCCAAAAGAGTTCTTTGTATTGTACGATGCCAAAACGGAGGAACTGACGTATAGAGCAGCTTCCAACGACCCATGACGCGAGAGTGGCGCATTGGGGGGGGGGGGGTAGTCACTTGAATGACAGCTATGCCCAAATGTGTCCCCCTCCTCCTAAGCCAGCTCAGTCTGCCCCACAATATTGGCACAAAACAGTGTATTATTCGAACTACTTGATATTCGGAGCGTATGCAGGAGAAACAATTACTGTCTTCCTGATAAGTACCACTGAAAGAGATGTTGCTGTGAAACTAATTCAACTCATTCATACACACATGGTGTCACTTTACTATTGTGATGTAAGTATTTCATTAGTTTAAACTTTAAATATCCCTGTCTGGGCCCAGGGTGACTCTGCCAGTCGTGAGAGGCGACAAGAGGAGACCGTGTTCCTCCACCCACGGTTCCACATGATTCCTCATCCCACTTGGCCCTGCCCTCCCTTGCTGAACTTCCCTTATAACGACCCTGCGATGTAAAATGGATCATTGACTCGGAAAAAGGCATTTGACCTACCTGTCGAGTACGTCGTTAAACAATAAACGATTAGTTTGAGTTATTTTTGTATTCCATCGACTTTTTTTTGCAATTTAAACGTTTTAAATCAAACTTTACATTATCAAGTTGCATATATCAACCCAACATTTGTTGTGGCCACTAGATTGGTGTTTGGTTTACCGAACCTCCGCTAGGGGATTGACGCACCTCTTTATAACAATTTATCTTGTTGCGACCAGAATGCATGCGGTGTATTTTGACTAACGGTGTTCCGCTGTAAGTGTCGCTCGCTTCCGATCAGCGTCGATAAAGGAGTTGCCCCGTTGTGACTCCTTCCGGCCAATTACACTAGACATTGTTGAATGTCGCCGCCTCTCACCGCACAGTGTGATGGTGCTCGAGCGAAGTACTGTCTTGCCTGCGAGGCTGCTAAACGCTATTTTAGTCCTATGTTTTACGAGAGATCTGCGCTAACGATGAAAGTTCAGCATCATTACGGCGTGAAGCATAAATCCCACATATCACCATTCGACTAACTTTCTTTTACCATAGTAACATTTATTTCTACATTCACTCGTAATGTATCGAACAGTCAGGTTTAAATTAAGAGTGTTTGTTCAATGTTCAGTTTTAAAACCATAATTTAATGTATGCATGAACCAAAATCATTTCAATATACCTATAATATATTTTTGAAAAGAATGTTCTGAAAAGTTAAGCAAGAATTCAAAATGTATTTGCAAATAATGAAGTAGCTGGTTGGAAGAAACAAGACCCGACTATTTGTAAAAGCGCAGGAAACAATCTGTGCGTGATCCTCCCCTCGTAGAGTGACCTCGACGTTTCTAGCAGACTGGTGACGTCATAGATCTGTGACTAATACTAACCTAAATCTATGAGCACCTCTCGTTCTTTTCATCCCGTATCGTAATGATACGTGCGGCATGGCTGTTGGCAGACGTTCTCAGGGCGCATTCCAAGCACGGATGGTACAACACCCCATGAGAACAATACAAGCACATTAATCCGTTGAAAGAGACCGTGTGGAGCGACCGTACGTCTTTCATGAGGATTACAACTGTGACACTTGTTACGTCGAGGCGAGTGAGTTTACTAATGTGCAACAGGTGTTGAATAGTTCAGGTGCAGAACACACTTGTGTTGTTGCAATGCGCACGTGCGTGATTGTCTCAGCAGGTACGCGGACACCCCGCTCGCCTTGACGCCTGCGCATTGACTTGCAACTCTTGTGTGGTAAATACCAATCGTGAAAGAATGCAACAAAATATTTACATACGTTCACTTTGTTTTGTAAACAACCTTCAGTAGCTGTCTGTCTGATTATTATACTAATATTGTGTACCTACCGATACATGTACCGATACATGTACCGATAGTACAGTATACTAATGATCCACTTGTCAGTTGATATCGTTAGGGTAGGGACACACCCCCCTATCGAGTCGACCAGCACCCCTGCTTCCTATAGGCCGCTTTCTTTTGTATCAACTTGTTATGAATAAATAAATATATAAACAATGAATAAAATACATGTTCTCATCGTTGCCAATCTTACTTTCGTGGCTATTTACTCTCGGAACCATCCGATATATTCAGTCCAAGCTACCCACGGAATATATATGCTGGACACAACCTTCCCGTTGTGTTCTGTGTGTCTTGTGGTGTACATGAGTGCCTGTCTAACCGCGTGTCCTTGTTTCCCCCGCCAGATGACGGTGCCATCCTTCCCGTTGTGTTCTGTGTGTCTTGTGGTGTACATGGGTGCCTGTCTAACCGCGTGTCCTTGTTTCCCCCGCCAGATGACGGTGCCATCCTTCCGGTTGTGTTCTGTGTGTCTTGTGGTGTACATGAGTGCCTGTCTAACCGAGTGTTCTTGTTTCCCCCGCCAGATGACGGTGCCATCCTTCCGGTTGTGTTCTGTGTGTCTTGTGGTGTACATAAGTAAGCTTGCCTGTCTAACCGCGTGTTCTTGTTTCCCCCGCCAGATGACGGTGCCAACCTTCCCGTTGTGTTCTGTGTGTCTTGTGGTGTACATGAGTGCCTGTCTAACCGCGTGTCCTTGTTTCCCCCGCCAGATGACGCTGCCATCCTTCCCGTTGTGTTCTGTGTGTCTTGTGGTGTACATGGGTGCCTGTCTAACCGCGTGTTCTTGTTTCTCCCGCCAGATGACGGTGCCATCCTTCCCGTTGTGTTCTGTGTGTCTTGTGGTGTACATGAGTGCCTGTCTAACCGCGTGTCCTTGTTTCCCCCGCCAGATGACGCTGCCATCCTTCCCGTTGTGTTCTGTGTGTCTTGTGGTGTACATGGGTGCCTGTCTAACCGCGTGTTCTTGTTTCCCCCGCCAGATGACGGTGTCATCCGACGCCGCCCCCGACGTCTGGACGCGTCGCCCACCCCCAGGAGTTCGCCCTTCGTGCGGCGCTCCCCTGAGGCCGACGCCGTCCGCAAGGAGGCGGCCACCCCCAAGACTGATTACCGCCGCGTGCCCGATGACGTCAGCGACCGCGTTGACCTGCTGACGGCGATCACGCGGCAGACAGTGGCGCGCCTAGAGAAGCTCAACGGGTGTAACGGCGAGATGACGTGTCCGCCGCCCCCCGAGGAGGTCGGCCCGGCAGACTTCCCCGTCGTCGAGTCGTGCGAGATCTTCAAGCCGTCGTCGATACTCAAGAAGACGTCGTTCGACGAGCCGCCTCCCCCGCCCCCGACCACCGCCGCCCCCGTCTCCATCCTGAAGCGCAAGACCTCGCACGAGGAGTCGGGCCCCTCGCCCCCCGTCACCTTCTCCCCCAGCGTCGTGGAGTCGCGCGGCCGCAACGGTCAGGGCATCCTCAAGAAGCGCTGCAGCCTGGACGAGTCCGAGGTGTTGCGACGCCGCAGCTGCTCGCCTGACGTCACCGCCGACGCCAAGCCGATACTCAAGCGACGCAGCTCGCTCGAGGAGTTGGTGCGTCGCGCGCAGTCGCCCGACCCCCAGAGCATCCTGAAGCGACGCCCCAGCCGCGAGGACGACCTGGACGAGCGCAGCAGCTCGCCCGAGCCCCACGGCATCCTCAAGCGCAAGATGGCGACCGCGACGCCGCCCACCGGTCACGTGTCCATCGCGACGGCCGTGATGATGTCCGTGACGGGCGTCGACCCCGCGGACCTCGACGCCGACCACGTGCGCCCGATACTCAAGAAGAAGAGCAGCTCCGAGGACTACACGACGGCCGACTCGTCGTCGGACACCCCGCGACCCATCCTTAAGAAGAAGGTGAGCGTGGACCACGCGGACGAGCAGGAAGACCGACCCAAGAAGACGATACTCAAGACCTCGCGCAAGTCCTCGCAGGAGGACTCGCACAGCAGCGGGGGCGAGGGGGGTAACCCCTCCGCGTGGTACTCGTTCCAGCACCAGCGCTCCCACGACCGGGAGGAGGGGAGGTTCCTGGGAACGCACCGCGACCCCCCGCCCGCCGGAGAAAGAGACTCGCCCAAGAGGTTCGACTCGTCGTCCGACCGCGAGGGTCGCTACCTCAAGTCGAGCTCGCCGAAGCTCCAGGCGGCGACCGAGGGGAGCTACCTCAAGTCCCGCGTCACCGAGGACTCGCCGCCCACCTCCGACTGTGAGATCAAACCGATCCTGAAGAGCGACCGGTTGACGTCGCCCCCGAAACACCGGCTCTCGTTCAACGGCGACGAGAACGGCGTCGTGATGCGCCGGCGCGTCAAGTCCAGCGACAACGAGTCGACGTCCTCCATGGACAACGAGCTGCAGAACCTGCTACAGCGGCGTCGCTCGCAGGACGGGACCCCAGAGCCGATGGACGCCGCCATGGGGGACCGCCAGAGACCCCTCTCGGTGGCGGAGCGCATCCAGAACATGGAGCATTACTTCCAGGTGGAGTGCGAGCCGGGGGGCGTGGTCAAGAGGGCCACGCCGCTGAGGTCACGTGACAAGGCGCGCTTCAGCACGCAGCCAATCACGCTAGACGACTTCAACGGGTAAGTTTTATACAGCAATGTTTTGTCAAGCGATTGTGGGTAGGCTAATTCAATCCCTCTATGTCACCTGGGAAAAAAAACAGGGAATCTCCTATTTTCAAAGCAAGGAAACTAATAAGCATTATTTCCAGGGTTTTTAAACAAATTTCCAATACTCTTCTTCGGATATTGGGAAATTAATAAAAGTCCAATGTGTAGAATTTATTAGAGCAGACCATTTCCCACGTGAATAATCTTACAGAATGTTCCACGGCATTCTTCCTTACCTGCATAGTTTCACCTTTGAGTGTATATTGTAGTATATACCCAATACCATTGGCTGTTTGTCTACCGCTTCATACAGTCGGCATACGCTAGACGGCTAGTAGCAGAATGTAAACGCATGCACGAATCACTGATTCGTACTAGCGCTCGCTGTCATCGTCCACGCACTTGCGCTCTGCTACTACCCGACTAGATTATGTTGAGCGGTGCGAAACAGTAGACAGACAACTACAGCCGTAGTACAGGGTCTCTAACTTACAATACACACTCAACGGTTTTACACGCGATTTGTATTATTTGGTAGTTTTTTTTTCTAGCTAGTTTGTTCCTTGTATATGAGAAAACCTTAGCTACCAACCACATTCTTGTGACATCTACGTATTGTTATAAATAACTCTATTTCATCCCCCCATCCTTCTGATTCACTGCATTTTATACTACCCTCGATGTACCTCTCGCTGGATATGCGTAAAACAAGCCGGAACAAATTCCTTGGAGTTTTGGTGTTGGCATAGATGTGTTCACTGAGTTGGGAGTCTCGTCATCATCAGCTACTATCTCGCCATCCGGTGGCACTTGGTGTGGTCGCCGTTGACGGCACTGGAAGCCATCTTAGGTTGGAATTCATAGTCGGCCCCTACACCTAGGGGCGCCCATTGTTACCAAGGTAACAGTTGTTTCCATGTTATTTCCCATAAACAAAACAAATCCATAGCAACAATGGGTGCCCCTAGGTGTAGGGGCCGACTATGAATTCCAACCAAGTCCCACGGCTCTCGCGGACGCAGTTGATTGCTCAAGGAATATACCAGGTTACCGCCGGTAGTCGAACCCATAGTCTCCGTCCGACCACATAACCGCATCGTCTGTAATTGAGTCTCTGAAACCACAGCCTTCGTGATGTTGCGCGTCCCGCAAGGTCGTTTCAATGATACACTTGCTGGAGCGGTGACGTCATAGCTTGCAACCCATTGTGATTTGTTTGAAATAGTTCTTTCTTCTCTTCTGGCAGTATTTTCATTTCTCTTCAGTTATCCAATAAAGTTCGCCCACTCTATAACTACTTCGTATCATGCTGACCTCAGATCTTATCTACCGCCCGTTTCATGCACGATGTTTCAACGATAAACAACCCTACAGAAACCGTGACCCAAATAAAGTAGTTCGGAAGATTATTCGACTATCGATTACATTTGTAAAAATTCTCGTTACCCAAGGGGCATTCAACGCTTGCATCATTATTACTTACAATCACTTGTGTCAAAAACCCGCGAGTATAGAAGACTAAGCGTTCGTGTTTGTAGAAGAGATGGAAAGAGTATGTAAATGCATTTTGCGGTTTACGAGTTTCCCTAAATTACGATCTGTAATCATTCTTCACCTCGCAGACATGAAAATAGCTGCGTTCTAGAATTCGTTGGATTACTGATCTAACTCAACCGTGCAGTAATCCCAAGTGTGCCAATATTCGTACTGGATTGCGTCTTACATGTTCCAGATTCAATCTTGAGTTATATAGTTCATTTCTATTGGATATACCGTTCATTTTTAAATCCCATTAGTGTCCCCACTCCCACCTGGCGTCGTGGTAGGTAATCCGAGATAACTTATAAGATAGATCCTGAACACAGCTAATTTCTGCTACAAAAAGATTTTGTGATCATCTTTGCACTTGTCCACATCTGTTGCATCTCACTTGCGCCCCTGACGGCCCCAGGCGGTACAATGCAGGCCACGCCCACATGCAACATTGTGCCCAATGTCTTTGTCTGCGTCTGTCGCTACAGAATCACACAACACTAGCCGCGCCGTGCGATGTGGGTGTTACCGTGTGTTTGTATGAATGCACCCACTTACATTCCGGCATCATTCAATAATTGCACTCGAATCAATCTCATTTAGGCTGCAGTTTCGGTGGAACGTTCGAGGCGCTGCGTTTGACGCGTCAGTTGCGTTTACACCTAAGCGTTCTATATGCGTTACGGCTTTGGGTTTTACAGACGCGTGATAGTGCGCGTCAAATAGTAGGTCCAAAGTAGCTCTACCTGTCGTGAGAGGCGACAAAGGGGGTGAAGTGGTACGAGCTAATGGTTGCCCCTGTTTGCCCATATTATGGCACAGTAAAATAATTCAAGCCTAGTCCGCATCTGATTATACTACAACTCTGTTTATCAGGCGTTCATACTTCGGGTGTTCCATACAGGATGAGGAAGTTGTTGAATCTCGATGTTGATTCACCAAACAAGCGTGATAGATAGTTTGTTAAACTTGTTTGCATTTTCTTTAGGTTCTCGGACCTGTATACAACTCCGGATAACTGGGCCAGCTCAGCAAGTAGTTAACTAATAAGTTTCACGCGAGAAAAGTTGGACCAAGTTCCATACTCGCCACCCGATTGGTCATCCAATGTGTCCCTTCTAACGTAGTTACGATGTTTGCCACGGTGCTGCTCGTGTCACCCGCTAGAGCGCAGCACTGCACCTCACGCGCATGCGCACGCAACAGTTGGGGAATCCACCAAGCGTGGCTTCAAACTGCTCGCATCACCCGCTAGAGCGCAGCACTGCACCCCACGCGCACGTGCACGCAACAGTTGGGGAATCCACCAAGCGTGGCTTCAAACTGCTCGTATCGCCCGCTAGAGCGCAGCACTGCACCCCACGCGCACGCAACAGTTGGGGAATCCACCCAGCGCGGCTTCAAACTGCTCGTATCACCCGCTAGAGCGCAGCACTGCACCCCACGCGCATGTGCACGCAACAGTTGGGGAATCCACCAAGCGCGGCTTCAAACTGCTCGTATCAACCGCTAGAGCGCAGCACTGCACCCCACGCGCATGTGCACGCAACAGTTGGGGAATCCACCAAGCGCGGCTTCAAACTGCTCGTATCAACCGCTAGAGCGCAGCACTGCACCCCACGCGCACGCAACAGTTGGGGAATCCACCAAGCGCGGCTTCAAACTGCTCGTATCAACCGCTAGAGCGCAGCACTGCACCCCACGCGCACGCAACAGTTGGGGAATCCACCAAGCGCGGCTGCAAACTGCTCGTATCACCCGCTAGAGCGCAGCACTGCACCCCACGCGCATGCGCACGCAACAGTTGGGGAATCCACCAAGCGCGGCTTCAAACTGCTCGTATCGCCCGCTAGAGCGCAGCACTGCACCCCACGCGCACGCAACAGTTGGGGAATCCACCGAGCGCGGCTTCAAACTGCTCGTATCGCCCGCTAGAGCGCAGCACTGCACCCCACGCGCGCGCAACAGTTGGGGAATCCACCGAGCGCGGCTTCAAACTGCTCGTATCACCCGCTAGAGCGCAGCACTGCACCCCATGCGCATGCAACAGTTGGGGAATCCACCGAGCGCGGCTTCAAACTGCTCGTATCGCCCGCTAGAGCGCAGCACTGCACCCCACGCGCGCGCAACAGTTGGGGAATCCACCGAGCGCGGCTTCAAACTGCTCGTATCACCCGCTAGAGCGCAGCACTGCACCCCATGCGCATGCAACAGTTGGGGAATCCACCGAGCGCGGCTTCAAACTGCTCGTATCACCCGCTAGAGCGCAGCACTGCACCCCACGCGCGCAACAGTTGGGGAATCCACCAAGCGCGGCTTCAAACTGCTCGTATCACCCGCTAGAGCGCAGCACTGCACCCCACGCGCGCAACAGTTGGGGAATCCACCAAGCGCGGCTTCAAACTGCTCGTATCACCCGCTAGAGCGCAGCACTGCACCCCACGCGCACGCAACAGTTGGGGAATCCACCAAGCGTGGCTTCCAACTGCTCGTATCACCAGCTAGAGAGCAGCACTGCACCCCACGCGCACGCAACAGTTGGGGAATCCACCAAGCGTGGCTTCAAACTGCTCGTATCACCCGCTAGAGAGCAGCACTGCACCCCACGCGCACGCAACAGTTGGGGAATCCACCAAGCGTGGCTTCAAACTGCTCGTATCACCCGCTAGAGCGCAGCACTGCACCCCACGCGCATGCGCACGCAACAGTTGGGGAATCCACCAAGCGTGGCTTCCAACTGCTCGTATCACCCGCTAGAGCGCAGCACTGCGCCCCACGCGCATGCGCACGCAACAGTTGGGGAATCCACCAAGCGCGGCTTCAAACTGCTCGTATCACCCGCTAGAGCGCAGCGCTGCACCCCACGCGCACGCAACAGTTGGGGAATCCACCAAGCGTGGCTTCCAACTGCTCGTATCACCCGCTAGAGCGCAGCACTGCACCCCACGCGCATGCGCACGCAACAGTTGGGGAATCCACCAAGCGTGGCTTCCAACTGCTCGTATCACCCGCTAGAGCGCAGCACTGCACCCCACGCGCGCGCAACAGTTGGGGAATCCACCAAGCGTGGCTTCCAACTGCTCGTATCACCCGCTAGAGCGCAGCGCTGCACCCCACGCGCGCGCAACAGTTGGGGAATCCACCAAGCGTGGCTTCCAACTGCTCGTATCACCCGCTAGAGCGCAGCACTGCACCCCACGCGCACGCAACAGTTGGGGAATCCACCAAGCGTGGCTTCCAACTGCTCGTATCACCCGCTAGAGCGCAGCACTGCACCCCATGCGCATGCGCACGCAACAGTTGGGGAATCCACCAAGCGCGGCTTCAAACTGCTCGTATCACCCGCTAGAGCGCAGCACTGCACCCCACGCGCACGCAACAGTTGGGGAATCCACCAAGCGTGGCTTCCAACTGCTCGTATCACCCGCTAGAGCGCAGCACTGCACCCCACGCGCACGCAACAGTTGGGGAATCCACCATGCGTGGCTTCAAACTGCTCGTGTCACCCGTTAGAGCGCAGCACTGCACCTCACGCGCACGCAACAGTTGGGGAATCCACTAAGCGTGGCTTCAAACTGCTCGTATCGCCCGCTAGAGCGCAGCACTGCACCCCACGCGCATGCGCACGCAACAGTTGGGGAATCCACCAATCGCGGCTTCAAACTGCTCGTGTCACCCGCTAGAGCGCAGCACTGCACCCCACGCGCACGCAACAGTTGGGGAATCCACCGAGCGTGGCTTCCAACTGCTCGTATCACCCGCTAGAGCGCAGCACTGCACCCCACGCGCACGCAACAGTTGGGGAATCCACCAATCGCGGCTTCAAACTGCTCGTGTCACCCGCTAGAGCGCAGCACTGCACCCCACGCGCACGCAACAGTTGGGGAATCCACCGAGCGTGGCTTCCAACTGCTCGTATCACCCGCTAGAGCGCAGCACTGCACCCCACGCGCACGCAACAGTTGGGGAATCCACCAATCGCGGCTTCAAACTGCTCGTGTCACCCGCTAGAGCGCAGCACTGCACCCCACGCGCACGCAACAGTTGGGGAATCCACCAAAGCGTGTCTTCACAGTACGCTTCAATGAAGTCTTGAGTTGTTTCTTGCAGAAAAAGAAAACGTTTGTTTTTGTGGTTTGATCTAGTTTTGCGGCATCTCGGTGGCATTCACATTGGGGTCGGCCTGTTCGATTGACAATCCGAGTAGTTTATAGTAGGCCTACGTACAATACCCGGGGCCGAAATGTGCGGCTCTCTCGCACGCTATAAATAGCTCTCTCTCTGTTTGGGTCAGAGTTGGCTCAGTCAACCCGGTAGTTTACACGTTCGACCGGTTGTTGTTTGTTGTCTCGCTTCGTCGTCGTTGGTCGTGTCGAGTTGCACTTGCACGGGCCACTGGTCGCGATAATCCTCGCTGCCACAACACTTACGTCTGTCTACCCCTCACGTCTCCTGTCCGGATAGATGTATTACGTGTGTTTAGTTTAGATAACCTCGTGCATATTTCAATGTGATGTTTTTAAAGCTTCCCGGTTGAAAACACTCCCAGCTCACAGATATGTCTTGTATTTTATGTTTTCAAGACAAACTTACCATGAATTTTTGTTTATCAAAATCCATCTACATTTTAACACAATATACGGTCTCTGTATCCAAATCGACACTTGATTACCAAATGCAAATCCGAACAATACTGCGCTGTAACGGACCGTTATGCATTCCGGTGAAGGATGTCGGAATGAGCTAGAGCAACTGTGAGCAGCTCTGTTTCTTGACTTTAGTGGTGGATTCAATAACATGTTGTGAATTTGTGTTGTTGGAGACCTGTGCACTAAGTCCTCATAAGGACCCACCACCCACGTCATCTGCCAACATAAGTCAGTGCTGCCACTTAGCGGATGAGCCGGCGTTTCCTTCGCACTCGCATGTGTCTTGTGTGCATTCTTACTCCTCGATCTGTTTGTTTGGTCATGCACTCCAAGAGTCAAGTGGCGGGAAAGTGCACTTGAGCGGGTAAACGTTAATGTACACTTTAAAATCATTCTGCTTATCACTTTCATTGGGTTACAAGTATACTATAATAACCTTGCTTATTCTGTGGACACAGTGGGGGATCCCTCGCCTCGACCTATGGTGGGGCGCTCTTTAAAGATGGCGGCCTACAACATCCATCCATCGGGGAACCACTCGGTATCGCAGATACAATAATCAACGTTGTCTTTAAACGTTGAATATTACTCAAATTTTACTTTAAAAACAAAATCAACCAGAATGGACTAAACGGCAATCCGTAATATAATAGCACTTGTGACAAACTACTTATCTGCTCTATATACCCACTTGGCTACTACTACTGATTTCCATTGGAGATATTTCACAATGTATCATATTCATATAGTTCATAATCTCTAGTACCAACGATTCACACACTTTAGTATAGTAGGCTACACATCTATCTTTATTTCCACGTAGTATTTTACCGTCATCGTTTTTGGTATGTTATGTCACTTGTGGTTTACAAGTTGACTACAATTCTATGCAATAAACCGACGCAGTCTATTAGGCATTGGTCTAAGTTACCATGATTCCCTCATTTTAGATTTGAATATCGTCCGTGTTATTCTGTCACCGTCTTACTAATACTCTTACATCGCCCACTCAGTGTCTCATTAGACTTTTTGCTAGAATACTTGAACTAGAGCCAAAATATAACGGCTATCGCTAATAAATTTTATCTCCCAATTACCAAACTCCTTTAACAGAATTACAAAGTTTCTTACGCTATAAAGAGCTCTCGAAACTGAAAGTTATGTCCACAAGTGGAAAACAACGCGTCTGTTAATTAGCTGATTGGATTGGAGTGGGACTCCATAGTTCTCCTCGTCTTTGTCTCACGCGGGGGTGAACTCAGGAGTTGTGCTCGGGCCAACCGACGCCGTTCATTGCCTCGATCTTGGATTGGCTATAACGTAAACTTACTATTGTGACGTCGATAATCTATTAACGAGCGTCGGTCGGTCCATTATCCGCCCGCCCGCCTGGCTGCCTTCCAGAGGGAGACAAATTGATGCCCCCCCTCCCACACGCTACTGGCAAGTCTTGGCGAGATATATCTTCTCCCCCAATCAAACATTTATTATATATTCAGGTTGTATTTACGATATGTAGGGAGTATTCACGTGACGTCACAATTCGGCCGTTACGAAGATTGTGGTGTGTTGACATTTAGCTGTCAATAGAAGACGAATAGGCTTAAACACAAAACATGACAATTGTAGCACCTATAGAGCACTCAAAATAGACTACCTTGATGCATTCTGGGGGCAAGAAAATAAACTTCTATTAAAAGTGGTGTAGCTGTCAATTTTCATTGTTGTTTTATTGTTATTATTCATCAATGGCGCTGAAAGGAGGTTGCTTAGCAGCGCTATCTATGTTAGTTTTGAGTCCTCTATATCGCCCGATAAAGTTTACGAAATGAAAACAGGAATTGAAACAAAAGAGTTTATTTATGTTGCTTTCTCGGTTTGCTATTTATAATAATAGCAAACCAAAGTTAGAGAAAAGTTAAATTTGCATCAAAACAATCGGAAAATTCTACCAATGAACTACCAATCACTGCCATTGGATCCTTCATTATGGCCGCCAGGCGCAATACGTGAATACACCCTATTCATTTTAGTTTAAGCTAATGAGCTTGTAGCGAGCCACAGACATGATTGATAATGAGAACAAAGTTCATGTAATTGTCAGTACAAACGTTGTAACTCAGGCATGTGTACTCACATTACATGAATACACACTTCCTAAAACACACAACTTTCAAAGGAAGTTATAAACTAGTATTTCAATGTCTACGAGTGAGGCACGTGTTTTAGTTATAGTATGTCAAACTATTTACCTTTCACTTGTTTTAGTTTACATTGTTGACATTACGGCGCGGTTTCACGGACACCTTGTTATTGTTTGTTTTCACTGCTAGCTGATGAAACTTCTCGTGTCATTTACCTGTAAGCTTGTTATGGGGCCATAAACATAAACATACTTCATCAAAGGTGGGTACTTTTCTGCCCCCCCCCCCCCCCCCCCCCCACATACTCGTTCTAAACGACAACAAGAGATGCCAGTCGGGTATCGAACGTCAAACCCCTGAGTCCTCACCCCAGCCTTCGCCTTAACTATATGTCTTTGCGTTAGTCGCTTAGGCGTTTCTCTAATAAACTACGGTTCCTCCGTTCTATCATTGAGTTTATTAGTGTAGAGTAGAGGCCCAGCGCCCATTGGCGACTGTCTACCCAAAAATCTCCCGCGGACGCTAGAAGTACGGGGGAGAGCCGCTAGATGCCGCCACAGGTACCCATTGATTAGCACGTGCTGATGTGGCGGTACCTAACGGCTCTGCCCCGTACATCTTGCGTCCGTGTGAGATTTTTGGGTAGACAGTCGCCAATGGGCGCTGGGCCTTTACTCTACACTAATAAACTCAATAGTTCTACGTTCGAAGCCTGGGTTGGGTATGGATATGTTGTGACGTTCCATCTTCGTGTATTCAAGTCATTCCATCGTTACCTTGTGGATGCTGAAGTCATTGTTGAGTGCTGAGCATAGGCGTGCGCACGGCCCAGGCCTATTCGGCCCAGGCCGGACCTAATGTGTCAACTTGGCGGTCGGGCCGCGCTGGACTCCAATTTCTTTAGATCCGGCCTGAGCAGAGAGCAGTTTCACTTTAAACTTAACTTTAAATTAGTCTTTAAATTAAAATTCACTGTCAGTAGTACCTTTTTACGCAAAGACACACTTCACACGGGGCTGCGCAAATAATTTATAATTTATCTTTTATTTAAATGAAACGAAACATAGCTCTATATAGGGGCCACAAGATCCTATAACAGCGGAAAGCGTCGCGTCTTAAAATCGCGTTTTAGGCCATAAAAGTTAGTGCATCGACCGAAAACTTTTTCGCCTACGGCGAAATTGCCTCCGGCGGCTGGGGCTTCGCCCCAGACCGCAGCTATACCACGCCACCTTGTGCCGGGTCTAATGTTAGACGCTGCGCACGCCTATGGTGCTGAGGCTCGGCCAACCAATTGTGAGTATTTGGAAACATCCCGCTGATTGGCTCCGATTCACTCTTCTATGACGTAGCATCCACAAGGTTGCTGTGGAACCACTTAACCCACTAAGCATCGCAACAACATGTGATACGGTAGCCCAGGCCACGTGTCTATTGTACGCACTATCCGCCTCGCCGGGTATCGAACACGGAATGCGGGCGTAGATCGCGCCAACATGTCGAACATGACCGGCAACATGTTGCACTGGTCGGCCGTGCCAAGTTCTAAGTATATCCCGCGGTCGGTCCGAGCAAGGGGCGCCGCGACGGCCACCACAGTATCGGCCAGCGCACCGCGACGCGCGGACACGACGTCTTTTTCTAGGCCTAAGAACAAGTGCTTTGATATGACGCATGTCTTTGTTGTGTGCGAACAAGTGCTTTGACGCGACTCTAGTCTTTGTTGTGAGTGAAGCTTTGACGCGATTTTGTTGTGTGCGAAGAAGTGCTTTGACGTTACGCACGTCTTTGTTGTGAGAGACCAAGTGCTTTGACGCGACTTTGTTTTGTGTGAACAAGTGCTTTGACTCGATTTTGTTGAGTGTGAAGAAGTGCTTTGACGCTACGCACGTCTGTGTTGTGTGCGAGGAAGTGCTTTGACTAGACGCGCACGTCTTTGCTGTGATCCCTACGCCATTTAAGTGCTTTGCCGCAGTGATATCTTTGTTGTGTAAGCAGACACCATTGAAGTGCTTTGACGCAGCGTACGTCTTTCGTTCAAACCTCTTTGTTGTGTAAGCAGACACCATTGAAGTACTTTGACGTTGCGCACGTCTTTCGTTCATACATCTTTGTTGTGTAAGCAGACACCATTAAGTGCTTTGACGCACCATTGAAGTGCTTTGACGTTGTGCACGTCTTTCGTGTATACATCTTTGTTGTGTAAGCAGACACCATTAAGTGCTTTGACGTTGCGCACGTCTTTCGTGTATACATCTTTGTTGTGTAAGCAGACACCATTAAGTGCTTTGACGCACCATTGAAGTGCTTTTACGTTGTGCACGTCTTTCGTGTATACATCTTTGTTGTGTAAGCAGACACCATTAAGTGCTTTGACGCACCATTGAAGTGCTTTGACGTTGTGCACGTCTTTCGTGTATACATCTTTGTTGTGTAAGCAAACACTATTCAAGTGCTTTGACGCACCATTGAAGTGCTTTGACGTTGTGCACGTCTTTCGTGTATACATCTTTGTTGTGTAAGCAAACACTATTCAAGTGCTTTGACGCAGCGCAGGTCTTTGCTGTCCCCCTGCCATAAAATATAGGCATTATCCGTGATATCTGCATTCTCGACAGCAAGAGTTGCCCATTGTTTGTGCTGTTGCACGGACTCCAAACTTGTGCACCATAATAATTGAGAAACGAAATGATTGGTTTCTGCATTGTGTGTCAGCCGTGGTTCTATTTTGGCATAGGTTGCGTCACTACACGTCCTGCGTTTAGGTTCCGCTGTCACTGCTATTATAGTTTTACTAGTTTACTGCGGTACACGTGCACCGACCAGTTCACGTCTGCCGCGGGTAGGGTAAACACGAAATGATATTCATACGAGGAATAATACCAAAGTTGTGTTAACCTAGCGTAGATACTTCCGTTTCGCCGTCGATTGCAGTTTCGTTTGACTTCCGTGGTTCATTTTTTAAATTTGATAACTCTCTTATTATTTAATCTGGTTTACGAATAGAGGTAGATGAGCGGTAATACGCAAGACTAATTCGGCAGATCACAGGTGCGATACCGGTCACCGGCAAAACAAATTGTGACGTACCACTTTACCAAAACAACAAGAAAGATTAAATAATAAATGATGATAAACATATCCTTTATAAATACGCCAATGAACGTGTACCAAAATGCAAACCATCTTTATAACAGCCAATAATTTAACACTTACACGTAGGCCTATTTATACTAGTTTTCCAAATCATGCTGGGGTGGAAAATAATTTTTTTCATGTCTTAACCCGTTTCGAAAAATAGTTAACACCACTTTTCCGTATCACCACAGAATTTAGATACCCCCGGTTTCACCAAACGTTAAGCCATTTTGCTCCAATCAAACATGGCGACTGCAACTGCTAGGAGACACCATGCGTTCTGAATGTAATGTTTGTTGAAACCACGGTAACCAATCCGAGAATACTAAATCAATGATTAACGAAGTTTGGTGAATTCGGACGTTTGTATAGCTTAAAAAACCTTCCAATTTTTTTATAACGTAGCCTTGTTTGTGTCTGTCTTCGGGGTAGCTCTGCGTGTCGTTCGAGGCGACTGAAAGAGTCGACTCTTATAAGAGACCCATTCACTTTATTCACTACCTTTGTAGTGACTTTAAGTCCGATTCACACAACGTTATAAGAATGGTATAAGGTATAGGTATAGTCACAAGCCGAGTTGGGCCATAGGGATTACGTACAAGGGTTCACACAAATGTGTCATGGCAATAGCAATAGCAATTGGTATAAGACTGGTATAAGATTTCAACTTTCTTATGACGGACCAATCATACGTTGAAACGTCACTTATAACACGCCAATGGGATGCTAGCAACTTGAATCAATGTAATAGATGCTTTCATTGTAAATTATTAGTCAAAACAAAAACTCACCGTATACATCCGGTTCACATCAAATAGACCTTGCATCCGGTGACTACGTGCAAAATATCTTCTCCCATCGGCGTCATTAATGATTTAACAACACAACAATAATGAATAATAATAATTATTGTTTTTCTTATTATTTTTAACTATTGTTTTTAATTATTGTCATTAGATTCGATGCCATTTTAAAATGTAAATAACAGCTGCGGGAAGTCAGCTGATTGACAGCCAGCTGTAGTTACTCAAACTGCCGCCAGAGCCAGTCAAAGAAGTCTACACAAAAATGTAGTATCTTTTCAGGAAAGCCTTTGGCGTCCTAAGCTTATACCTTATACCACTTTCTTATACCCTATTCTTATTGCTATTGCAATACCTTATAACTTTGTGTGAATCGGACTTTAGGGTCTGTGCAAAAGTTAAAACAGCTTGCTTATTTGCTTACGTGATTTTTGTCTTACTTGCTTGTTTTAATAGCTTGCTTATTTTAATAGTTGGCTTCGTTATTGGAGCTTTTGACGCCTGCTTAAATATCCAATGAACACATGACATTTTAAGCAAATTTTTAAGGACACATCTAACTTCAAAATCATACCAACTTAACTGGCCTCTAGTGAAATACAACTTAATTGTTGTACGTGTAGGCCTAGGCCTAGGCCCAAGGTCTACTGGATTTACTCCTAGCGGAGTAATTGCGAAGCGCGCGCTGCAAGCGATCTAGTGGACCTTGTCTAGGCCGACCAATCAAGGAAACGAGCAAGGAAGCAAGCATAATTTGTGGCTTTTGGGTAGACCCTTCTACCCAAGTTCTTCTTCTTCTTATAGTCTAGACTCAAGAGCACGACTAGGCCACTACCTTTGTAGTGACTCTAGTCTAGACTCAAGAGCACGACTAGGCCACGTTGTCTGATGTCGCGTTGTTTCGCAGCATCGCCTGCGAGCACGCCCCCGCCCCCGCCCCCGACGCCGCCCCCACCAGCGACGGCGACGTGGCCACCAGGATGGACGGCGGCGCCATGTTGAGTCAGATGAAGGCGATGGCCGAGGAGGCGGCGGCGCGACGCAAGGAGAGGGCGGGGCGAGACAAGGAGAGGGCGGGGCGAGACAAGGAGAGGGCGGGGCGAGACAGCCACCGCCACCTAGACCGACAGACGCAGCCGGTCACGCTGGACGAGGTTCAACAGGCGGTGATGCTCAACCAGAAGCAGAACGAGGCGCTCGAGGCGGAGATGACGCAAGGTAGGTCCTCGCGATGCACCTCTCTACTAGAGTAACATGGCCTTGACAGTTTACACCCCTCTCATGCATATGTTTGACATGTTGACACGGAGAAACAGTTAAACCCAATGGTAGTAGCAACAAAATTGTTGCACAAATTGATTTATTTGGTAATTTGTGATTTTTAGTCTTTCTTTCTTATGTATTTTTAATGCTAAACACCGATTTTATGAAAACCATCTTGTGGGTTATACTTAGGTAAAATATGAGACCGATATGACCGCTGTGACACCACATGAAAACTATGTATTGCACCATACTTGCATTTAAAATTGATGGGGGTTTGACTTTTCAACCAAAGTAAACACAAACAAAAGAAATGAATGACTTCCCCCAACCCAAGGTCTGTCGATGTGGCGTCAACCAAGGTCCACTAGATCGCTTGTAGCGCGCGCGCAGCTACTAATCCAGTAGACCTTGGCGTCAACGAGGTACCCCACTTGATGACGTCATATCCGTCACGACCTTATCCAAGGTTGTTGACAGTTTTCCCGCCGCCTGGCGTTTTCTTTACGCATGATGTTCTGTTTTGCCCGCTTGCACGTTGTTGCTAGTGGAGCGTTGTAGGCTGTACCGTTCAACCACGCACGGTGCTCGGTTCCCATGTCTCTTACCGCGCGGCAAGGTGACCAACTCATGCCGCGCATCTTGCCGCGCGGCCAAAGACATGGGAACCGTTCATTACGCTTAACATTACTCTCATTGCTTCAAATATTATCATTGTAGGGAGCTGAATGATTTGTTTTCGAGAAGTTGCAAGTTTTTCTATTGTTTTTGTATTCATGGTCAATTTAATTTTTTCAACAATTAAGCTCGTTAATTCTCTGGTGGATGACGCCAGTTTTGCTGCCTCTGAGAACATTCAAAGCAATAGAGAAGATGTTTAGCGTTAACGCGCGGAGTTTGACGTCACCAGGCTTAGACGTGACGTCACCAAAGTGGTTCCACACTAACCTTGTGGATGCTGACGTCATAGATGAGCGAGACGAGCCAATCAGCGGGCAGCTCCTACATCTATGACGTCATAGATGAGCGAGACGAGCCAATCAGCGGGCGGCTCCTTCATCTGTGACGTCAGCGTCCACAGGGTTGGCGTGGAACGACTTGACCGCTCCCTGTGGTTCTGGCTTCACCCCTTGTATTGGACTATCATCGTGTTTGACCCCGAGAGGTATTTATCGCCTTCTTTCTGTTCTATGACAATATTATGTATGAGTGCGCGGCAGAAAACTCACAGGAATGAGATCGGATGAGCGCCAAACAATGGCGTTAATATTCCCCTCTGTACAACTTTGTGAAAGAACGTGTTCATGTTATTAATACCCACATGTTTACGCCGTATGAGTTTATTGGGCAGTGTAGGCGTAATTGGAGCCATTATAACAATGGCGTCGCATAGTTCAATGTTCGAATCCCGGCATGGGCTTCTCCGCATAGATTTCTTGTGGGGGGTTTTAACTTTTCTACTTCTTGTCACCAATTCGTCGTCTCGATTAGCATCGTTGCTCAAATATCTTCCCAATCGGGCATCTCTAATAACGGTTTTCTCCGCGAGTACGAAAGCTACATCGCTTCAGGGTTGATAATTGTTTTATTAGTAGCCGATTAGCAAAGGAGGACTAACATTAAAACTGAAAATTTTAAAATATTGTGCCAAATGCATTTAGAAGTTGGTAAATAGTGAAAATTTTCATCGCACGTCGTCGCGATTCTTAGAAATCTAAAGTTTAGCTTCCCAAAATGCGTTGGCGGATGACGTCACACTGGCGACAACTCAAAGTAAAACCTTAATAACTGTGGAACGCTTTGAGACAGAATTTTATAATTTCAGAAACGTCTTCATTACTTGTCAGACATGACAATTTTGACGCTTTTATCGTGTTGGTGGTAACGGCACCTACCGTTGTGGGTTCGAATCCCGCATAAGGCGTGGGTCTTTTGTAACAGCTGACGTCTACATCACCCCTCATCGTCTCGTATAGGTCAGTGGTGTATTCGAGCCTAGGCGGGTTTGGGCGCCGCCTAGGCACTTTTATTTAGAGGCTAGGCTAGCCGCTTTTTCACATTAAATTTCAGCATTCACAATATCTATAATTGAGGAAAAATATGTTACCTTATCGTCTTCATGTATTCAGGTTTAATTTCTGTAAAATCTTTTTCCGGGCACTTAAAACAATCGCCATCGCCCCCCTCCTCCCCCCCCCCCCCCCCGTGCACACGTAAATTTGACCACCTTGGCACTTTATATTTTAGGAATACACCACTGTATAGGATGATGACAATAATATAGAGATGTAAAGCAACAAGAATCATGAAACGTCCAATATTTTCTGTGAGTTTTCTACCACGTGTATCAATAGACAAACCGAGTAAGTATACTTTTTTCTTACCTCCACGTCTGTTTCTATTTGTTTGCATGTTTGTTGTGTTGGTATCGCGCGCATGCGCAGACGAAGCCGACCCCGACCCCTCTAAGCTAAGTCTGGCGGAGAGGGTGAGGCTGTTCAATCGGAAGGCGCAAGAGGAGCCCGCGCCGCCGCCCGTACCACGCAAACGCTCGGCGCGTTTCAAAACGCAACCGGTCACGCTCGACGAGATCGACACCGCTCAGCAGCGCGTCTCACCGCTGGCGGCGTCGTTCGTAAAGATGCCGCATCCCGAGCTCCTAGGTTCGTGAGCTCTCGTGTCACGTCGGCCGAACAGGGTTTATTTCCATCCTCTCTAACGGGGTTATGTTTACACGCCTGCCTGGCTGGCTTCCTGCTTATACCGGGATACGCACCGCTGTGGGGACACACGCGTTATGCGTAGCTTAGCTATTAATTAACGGCGATGGGTGGTCTCATCTGTTAAAACCGCGTAAAATTAACGTGTTTTAGTCATATTTTGTGAATGCAACACTATATTAAAACGTTTTGTACGACCAAACGCTGGATTAAAAAAGTTTAAGATATTTTGCCCATATTAACCGTTTTTTTTTTTTTTTAGAAACCAATTATAAACACTTTGTAATTGATTGGATTCAAATTCGTCAACCGTATAATGATTGCAATATCTGAAACTATTCGTTAATCTAGTTTTTACTTTGGGACTAGATGCACAGAGTCGAGTTTAGTGTAGGATTTGTTAATGGTTGTTATGGAATTGTTTTATTACATGCTATTTTCCATAGGAACCATAAACCAAACCCATACTTAGCTCGGCTGTCTATCTGGCCTATGTTGGTAAGTAAGAACTGTTTTAATATTGTGTAACGTTGTTGAGATGTTAATATAAACACGTTTGATTAAGCGCGGTTTTAGTTGTTGAGACTCACCTTAAGAGCGTTCGGAAGTAGTTTTGATGTTTTTAGTCAATTAATTGCTTTTTTACAAATAGTAGGATGATTATGAAAATGTACCTACTTGCAGAAGGATGTCATATCTACGCATGGTATTAAGTACATTTGTCACAAGCCTGCTCAAAAATAATATACTCGTGTTTGAATTATGCAAATAAATTACTTTCGTCGAAAATGTTCAGCGAAATAATACGGAGAATCTGTCCAAAAATGGGTAAATTATTTTTGAATAGGTTGGTGACAAATGTACTTAATACCATGCGTAGATATGACATCCCTCTACAAGTAGATAAATATTTACAATAATCCTGCTATTAGTTTAAGAGTAATTAGTTGACTGCCAATACATCTGTAAAACTTCTACTGCTGAACGCTATTAACAACACTGGCACTGTACATAATTGACCCTACCCTTAAGCGGCGTAATAACTAAACGTATAGTTGTCCCAACGTATCTAGTCTCATGCTGACGTCCAGTAGTACCAACTTATCTAGTTTATAATATCTATACTCGTCGTACAGCTTCTTCGGTAATGCTTCCGTCATGGGTGGGTAAGCGGCAGCCAACCAGCGACCGTGGCTAGCTCAAATACCTGCTCCGGTCGGCCGAGCGCGTAAACACGTCATTGATTGATGACGAAAGCATTACCGAAGTTGTTTTAAGAGACCTATAATTGAAACAGATCAATATTAGTGATAATTTACAACCGTGTATTAGCGACCTGAAAACCTAAAACACAGCCGGCGTGAGTATTGAGAAAAGACCGTCTTTACGAATGTGTGAAACAACGTCGGTAATCTGTTGATTTGCGTTAAAACAGCGTGCGTGAAATGGGGGATGGATAAGGACAAGAGGTCGGCATGAGACTACAGTTAGAGTGGGGGAACTTAACCTTGGTCGAGTTCTATTCAAGAGCCAACCTGCATCGTTTTTCCCGTCAGCACTACATTGTATGGATCCTTTAGTTTGCAGAATCAACACAAATGACCAAAACCTCGCCAATGCTGTATCATCTTATTATAATTGTTCCGAAACAACCTTGTCGATGCTTTCGTCTGATTTGTGGCCAACCAGCGAGCCCCAGTTTCAAATACTGATCGCTGGTTGGCCGATACCTCGGTGAGATATCGTGGAAGCATCGCTAAGGTTGCTTGAAAGCCACTTTAGTGCACCGTTCACCCTAGAAGACTCGCTCGTACACAGAAACGTTCCAAGTTTTGAAAGACCCGCCAAAGATTGGCTCTTGCATAGAACCGAACCGTATAGCCTAGGCCTAGCACGGTCACCGCGGTATGATCGCTTGCTTCGCTGTGTAACCAATCGTTGACGCTCTTGATTGCTATTGGTGTGTTGCTTCTTGACAAGAGAACGATTCGCTTGGTATTGGGGTTGCTTTATTTGTAAGCATGCATTGCACTTGCACGTACTTATGACTACTCTGCACATACTATGTACTTAACTGAACTCTACTACAGTGGCGGCTCGTGGGGTTTGAAATGGGTAGGGCACAAATCAGTTAACATTTAAGGGGAGGGAGGGCACATGCCGTTGTGCCCTTATGGGCGAGCCGCCCCTGCAGTCTTCTATCTTATAAGATCTAACTCAAGCTTCATTTCAGTGATATTTGTAACATATATATAAATACTCACTGTGTACATTATTAAAGTTGTAACTTCGTCGATGAAGGCGGCGACAGTGACGGTAAGGATGATTTCGTCATAGATGGGCGTGTCGGGACCAATCAACGAGCGGCTTTTTCCGATGCTAACGCCTCACTTATCGATGACGTCAGCATCCACAACGTTGCTGTGGAACGACATTTACCTAGGCCAACTGTTTGGTGATGGGTATTGCACTGGGCGGAGGTCATAGGCCGGCCTGGCTTGCGTCCAAAAGTGTGTTTACATTGATGAACCCATGGTTGTATGGTTGAGACCGCGCAACGTTATTGGGGCCTAATTATTGTGCCCGCTGTTCGTGTATAAGGTATATCATTGGTCTATAAAGCTCAACGCTTTGGTTGATGTGTGGCGAGACTGATGGGACATCGGCTGTCTCGTTCTCGACACTTGGCCAACATATTAACCAAGGGTGATACATACAGATTGAACTTCCCAACCCCTCTTCGTGACGATTGTTATAGTTGGGAAACTGTAAGAATGACGGCCCCCTCCTTATCCCCCCCACAGCTACCCGACCCCCCTCAACTCTATGAAACAACAAACTTAACAACTGAAACAAACTGATTTTCAGTTTCGTATTTCATTTTGTCAGGTTGTCACGGAGTTGAAGGGGGTCGGGTAGCTGTGGAGGGGATATGGAGGGGGCCGTCATTCTTACAGTTTCTCAACTTTATTCGTTATGTGAAACTACAGCAATCAAGACTGAGTGCTATTTGGCAACTTGTATATATTTGGTCGTTGGTGGAGGATATTAAAATAGGCTTCGCATAATATAAATACTATTGGATTAGCTACACGTGCTCAAACTTTAGCACAGGCTTATGTCGAGTGTTTCAAGTTCAAGAATAACTTTCAAACAGCGTGTTATATATATAATATATTGTTGTCGTTTGAAATCACACAATATAGGCTACCCTGTTCCCGTGGTGAAATTGCGTTATTGCTTGGTTCACACAAGAGGGAATTCACAACTGACATGAAGATGTGTCGATAAGGAACATGTCCTTACTACACTACGCGTGTATATTTACTTCATTGCTTACATTTACTTGCCCAGAGGCGAGAAGGCCGTTTAGGGCCACAGTACGGCCACAATACGGCCCTCTGCAGCCTAATACAGACATGTCGTAACACAAACAAATACAAAACACAAAGACCAGGTCAGCTAGAGACAGACATGAGACTAAGAGTCACAGGGTCAAATGTTTAGTCGTTCCTCACGTGCTCCTCAACTCAGCCTTTCCTCAGACTCGCCCAACCACCAATCACAGAGCAGTCCACATGGCAATGCCGCTCTGTGATTGGTGGTTGGGCGACTCTGAGGAAAGGCTGAGTTGAGGAGCACCTGAGAAACGACTATGCATTTGACCGACAGTCACAAAGTCATGTGGAAACAGCTCCGGCAGTGGCTGTTGGCGCGCCGTGGCACCGCACCACGCAACCCGCCGCACGGCAGCGTCGAGCGTGTGGCCTAACACCACAGCGCGCCGTGGCACCGCACCACGCAACCCGCCGCACGGCAGCGTCGAGCGTGTGGCCTAACACCACAGCGCGCCGTGGCACCGCACCACGCAACCCGCCGCACGGCAGCGTCGAGCGTGTGGCCTAACACCACAAGCGCGCCGTGGCACCGCACCACGCAACCCGCCGCACGGCAGCGTAAGCGTGTGGCCTTCTCCTCCTCTCTCTCAGGCGTTCGTAGTGGGCAACAAGTCTGCTGTGAGGCCGCCCGCCCAACACAGCTGTAGCGCTGGTTGCATCTCCTCTCTCTCACACTACGTCTATCAAGCGGACTGGGTTCGGACTGACTTCAGTACGCACCGAGTTCGGAACCCGTTTAGCAAGCATACTTCAATCCGGACTCCTCCTATTAGACCCTATCCCTGTCCTATTAAACTGGGCTAGATTGGCTTCTTAACAGAACTGAAATAAGCTCGAGCTGAGGTGTTTATCAGTCGAACTCGGTGCGCGCTAAACTCGGCTCGCACCGTCAATTGCGAGCTCAGTCCGCTTGATAAACGTAGTGCAGGCGTTCCTAGTTGGTAACAAGTCTGCTGTGCGACAATACGTTTATTGTACTCGTATCCAAGTAACAGTTCGGTTATATTTACTTGACAACCTCCGCCAACATGCGCGTATACACGTGTACTAACTGCCACAGTTACATACAACAATCACCGATAGAGGTGGCTCAGCGGTAAGACGCGAGACTCTAATTCGGGAGGTCGCCGGTTCGATTCCGGCCACCGGCAGTCCTGACTCAAGGTTTTTTCCGAGGTGTTCCTCAGTCGTTAAAGCAAATGCTGGGATTGAGTCATACTATCAGCCCTCGGACATTCCTTCCCAAATATCCAAACACCCTAATAACCTAGTTAGCCACCTGAAGAAGGGCACATCAGGTAAAGCTGGTGTGCACCCTAGAACGGGTATTCCTACAAAAATTATTATACAACAATCTACCTAGATACATCGCACTATCCCAAGGTCCAACGCACATCACTTGGATCTGCTAGTTAATATTTGGTATTTGCCGACGTATACGACAACTAGGTCAGATGAGGTTGGCCAGATCAGATCCATTGCACATCGCCGGGGTCGTCATAAAAAAATAGGGAGGTTGGGGTTTTAAGGGGGGGCGAGGGGTTTGGTGGGCATTTGGATTTCAAACAGAAATTTAAATTGGAAGGGGACGGCAAGTACATGATGAAAAAGAAGAAGAAAAAGATGAAAGTGAAAGTAGGAAGAGGTAAGATAATGAAGGTAGTGTGTCTATATTTTTAAAAGTGAATAGGCCTACGCGGGACAGAGTATACCTATCGGCCATTAGTCTGGGACTTGTAGTTCTGTGTGCTGTAAGGGGTCTGGGGCAGGCCCCAGCTACCGGGATCGAAACATGTTTGCTCTATTTTTTTTTATCCTCAAGACAGTATTACAACGATCTGAGCAAGCAAGCGTGGTTGACTTTACGATTAGATACGTTGCAGTGTGTACATATAGTTAACACACACAATGTCACGTTCAAGGTGTGGCCGTGTATAAGACATGATTAACTGAGACGTGAGAAGATGACTGTGATAATATAGTAGCAGTAGGCCCTACTGTTTGACTGGCTTGGCTCGGTGTCTCGGCCAAACATCGCGGATACATCGACGACCAATATTGGTGGAATACCGGCCCGATGTTGTCATACCGACGTGGCCCGACACTGGCAGTCAAAAGTGAAATGGTGGTTGAATGGGACCCAAGTCTTGAAACTTACGTTTTGAATCAAAACGTCTCATTGTGTCAGTTCATAATATCGACGTTTTATGGTTTGAATAAAGTACAGTCTTGAATATGTTTACTGGCGCTTTGATATAAAATATAAACCTGGTATGCTTTCGTTCCCGCCAATAATGGACCAATCAGAATCGAGTATCAGTAATTCCAGCAGCGTCTGTAGACTAACCCGAGCGTCGTGATTGAAAACGCTGAAAAATATCAAACAACGAGTTTTCTTTCCGTGGGTAAAAGAAAGACGTTGTGGGATGTAGAAAAATAAGCGTTTTGGTTTCAAGACTAGCTTGTTCGTGAACAAGTCGTTTTGAGACCACGTGACCTCCGATGACGTCAATCATTTGTCGACGTTTGTTTCAAGACTAGCTTGTTCGTGAACAAGTCGTTTTGAGACCACGTGACCTCCGATAACGTCAATCATTGGTCGACGTTTGTTTCAAGACTAGCTTGTTCGTGAACAAGTCGTTTTGAGACCACGTGACCTCCGATGACGTCAATCATTGGTCGACGTTTGTTTCAAGACTAGCTTGTTCGTGAACAAGTCGTTTTGAGACCACGTGACCTCCGATAACGTCAATCATTGGTCGACGTTTGTTTCAAGACTAGCTTGTTCGTGAACAAGTCGTTTTGAGACCACGTGACCTCCGATAACGTCAATCATTGGTCGACGTTTGTTTCAAGACTAGCTTGTTCGTGAACAAGTCGTTTTGAGACCACGTGACCTCCGATGACGTCAATCATTGGTCGACGTTTGTTTCAAGACTAGCTTGTTCGTGAACAAGTCGTTTAGAGACCACGTGACCTCCGATAACGTCAATCATTGGTCGACGTTTGTTTCAAGACTAGCTTGTTCGTGAACAAGTCGTTTTGAGACCACGTGACCTCCGATGACGTCAATCATTGGTCGACGTTTGTTTCAAGACTAGCTTGTTCGTGAACAAGTCGTTTTGAGACCACGTGACCTCCGATAACGTCAATCATTGGTCGACGTTTGTGTCAAGACTAGCTTGTTCATGAACAAGTCGTTTTGAGACCACGTGACCTCCGATGACGTCAATCATTGGTCGACGTTTGTTTCAAGACTAGCTTGTTCGTGAACAAGTCGTTTTGAGACCACGTGACCTCCGATGACGTCAATCATTGGTCGACGTTTGTGTCAAGACTAGCTTGTTCATGAACAAGTCGTTTTGAGACCACGTGACCTCCGATAACGTCAATCATTTGTCGACGTTTGTTTCAAGACTAGCTTGTTCATGAACAAGTCGTTTTGAGACCACGTGACCTCCGATAACGTCAATCATTTGTCGACGTTTGTTTCAAGACTAGCTTGTTCATGAACAAGTCGTTTTGAGACCACGTGACCTCCGATAACGTCAATCATTTGTCGACGTTTGTTTCAAGACTAGCTTGTTCGTGAACAAGTCGTTTTGAGACCACGTGACCTCCGATAACGTCAATCATTTGTCGACGTTTGTTTCAAGACTAGCTTGTTCGTGAACAAGTCGTTTTGAGACCACGTGACCTCCGATAACGTCAATCATTTGTCGACGTTTGTTTCAAGACTAGCTTGTTCATGAACAAGTCGTTTTTAGACCACGTGACCTCCGATAACGCCAATCATTTGTCGACGTTTGTTTCAAGACTTGGATTCCAGGTTGGGTGTAAATAGCATGGGGTACATTAGTACAATGTCTGCTAACAATGTATAACGCTGTACAATGCAATGTTACCAACGTACCGCAATGAGGTTTTATACAGCTTAAATGTTAAAATTAGTCTCACGGCTTCATTATCTCACCTATTAACGCTTGTCACGTTACATTCACATGTGTTTGTACAAACTATAACCATTCATAACTCCATCTTGCTATATCGAACCGAACCATATTTGGAAAGGAGCCACCTGATCGATCGAGTCCTTCGACCGATCAAATGGTTTTCTAGTGATTATTATTTCATGCGAACTCATTGATCAGAGTTGAATATCCTTTCAACGGGCAATAGAAGTGAATGTTCTTATAAGGCAGTTATACTGTCGCTTACTCGTTGTCTCTGTCTGTGTCTGTGTCTGTGTCTGGGCAGCGTGGGAGTGGCCTGGACATGCAACAGATGTCAGAGTTCAGTAACGGGGAGCTAAAATCTAACCTGGTAGCTGGGTTTACATAACTGCTTTAGAAATGGGACAAAGTATTGAAGTTTTGCTCTTGAATCTGAGAAAGTCCGACAATAATTAGTATTTTTGAAATTGCCTGGTTGCTCTTCCCTTATTTTTTCGTTAGTTAATATTGTGCCCCCACATGATTCTAAAATTATTATGTTCAATGACAATAGGTAACCGATATTTGTTTTGATATCTTGAAAACACTTCCACCAAGATTTCGAAGAAGTGATTCATACCCTGGATTTTGTTTACTCAGCTCAAAATGAATTTTTAAAATTCAAAATATTGTATTGTTAGCCTACATTTTGTACTTGTTATTGCTAATTCTACAATGAATAATTAGTTAATTAATTAATTTATTAAATGGACTGTAAGTTATTGAGTTAATTACCGAAATAACAATGACAATACAAGCCCTTGTTGACAGCGTGGTGGTTGTTGTTGTAGGCACGATGTCTGCCAGGGCCGCCCGGGAGAAGATGTTCGAGCACGCCCAGCAGTCGCTGCTGAAGAGCATCCTGAAGCCGGGGGCGGCCGTGGAGGGTCGCACGCGCACCCCCGAGCCGGCCCCCCCCGCGCACCTGCGTAGCGTCCTCAAGAAGGAGGGCTCGGAGACAGAGCCTCCGCGCTCGATCCTCAAGCCGGCGTCCGACCACCGCTCGTCGACGTCCGAGGAGTCTAGCGAGTCCGACGCGGACCCGACGCGCGCGCGTCGCGACGGCGACCTCGTCAGCATCTTGCATGACGTCGCCGCTAAGGAGCAGCACCGGAGGGTGGCCGAGGTGGCCGTGTCCTCGTCGGCCGACACGGGCACGTCGGATGGGGAGAGCTCTGGCGGGCGCGAGGTGAAGCGCATCATACGCAACGAGGCCGTGGCCAGGCGGAGACAGGCGGCCATTAACAAGCACAAGGACAGGTAGGAACAAACTCTTTGATTTACTTTTGATGTTGTTTGGACAGCTAGGTCATAATATGACGTCTTCCCAATCAGATCCATTATACACCGCGGGGGTCGTTCAAGTGCGAAGGGTATAGGGGGAATCTTAAGTGAGACAGGGGGGGAAGAGACAGAGGGTCAAATGCATAGTTGTTCCTCACGTGCTCCTCAACTCAGCCTTTCCTCAGACTCGCCGAACCACCAATCACAGAGCAGCATTGCCATGTGGACTGCTCTGTGATTGGTGGTTGGGCGAGTCTGAGGAAAGGCTAAGTTGAGGAGCACCTGAGAAACGACTATGCATTTGACCAAGAGTCTCCTTTTGTCGCCTCTTACGACTGGCAGAGTCACGATGGAGCTATTCTACCCCGGCCTCAAGTCAAACACTACTTAGTGCACCGACACTCATCGCGCCTTGCAGACGAACCCTATTTACTGCCCCCTCCCCCCCCCGTGCCACCGACAGCAATTCCTCACCCTAACCGAATCTTATCCAGCCCGACTGGCGCAATGTTTATCTCAAGTACTTTCTCAGCCCCCTTGTAAGCCGAGGTGAGCAGTATCTATTCGCTGTCTAAAGGGCGAGTTATCATGATGTCACGGCTTACATGGCGGCTTCAAAGAGGTATTTGTTTACAAACAAGTGCAATGTCGTCCAATCCGCAAAAAGCTATAGACGAGCGCGCGCTACGTCAGTTTCCTTGGCTCTAGGGACAAGTTCTCCCGCTAGGAAGCGCATCATAGCGCTACGTCAGTTTCAATGGCTCTAGGGACACGTTCTCCCGCTAGGAAGCGCATCATAGCGCCATCATAGCGCTACATCAGTTTCCTTGGCTTTAGGGACAAGTTCTCCCGCTAGGATGCGTATCTAAGCTCTGCGGTCGCGAATAAATTCAACGAGGTACGTAATGGTGTAATGTCACCCACTGAAAATCTATTCCTGTAATTGGGCGGGAAGACAATTTTATTTTAGACTAGAATAGCTCTGCCTATCGTACGAGGCCACTAAAAGAGCCGTCGTTATTTGACCTCGGAGTTGAGTGCGTCGTTAAAACAACTTAAGACTAGAGTAGCTCTGCCTATCGTACGAGGCCACTAAAAGAGCCGTCGTTATTCGACCTCGGATTTGAGTGCGTCGTTAAAACAACTTTAGACTAGAGTAGCTCTGCCTATCGTACGAGGCCACTAAAAGAGCCGACGTGATTTGACCTCGTTGTTGAGTGCGTCGTTAAAACAACGAATAAATACAAAATCTCTTCGACCCGAGCAAACATTTACCATTGTCGTGACGTCACCAAGCAGAAGGAAATGGCGTCGCTATTAATCAACCACCTGTGTGTGCGTGTGCGTGCGATGTTTGTCTTTGACCCGCGTAGTTGATCTAACCGACACCCACGGCGCTGCGGCTGTGATTGAGTTGCTCGGAGTAAGTTTCGCAATGTGTGCGCGATCTCTCTCTAGCTGTGGGGGGGGGGGGGGGGGGGGTAAGCATACTCTCTCTAGCTGGGGGTTAACATCAACACCCACGCTCGCAGCACAGGTCGCTCTTTCAAAGAGACAGGTGTACATGTTTGCGATCGACATTATGGCCGGGAGGGGATGGATTTAAATTGAATTTTCAAAACGTTGTGAAACGAAAAATATGTGAAAGTTCCTAAACCCCATTTTGTGCCGCGCCAGACTCAAACCTATAGTTTAGAATTAACATCAACATGTGTGACCTTACGATTTAAGTTATACCATAACGCTCTCGTAAATGTATACAACGGCGGCTGACGTGGTTGGGGCGCAGGTCCTAAGCGTATGGCATCTAGGGGTGTGGGTTTGAATCCCGCATAAGTCATAGGGTTTTGTAACTGTCCTCCATCTTCATCTCTATCTACTCTCGTCGTCTCGATTACCATTGTTGCAATAATAGAGACGTAAAGCAACATCAATCGTCATCGTAATGAATGTATTGTTCCGTTTATTGATTGGGAATACAATCTGCCATATTGTTCGTAAGCGTGGATGTGCACAGACCGAAGTGTTAATAATTATAACACAACCTTGGAGGTTTCAATGGAATTAGGTTATTGGGGCGATCACGACAACCGCGGTGGTAAACAAACAAACAAACACGTACACGACGTCGCCCGCTCCGTGTGGAGCCTGTGAGCCGTCCATGCTAGTCGTGCGCATGATATAGGTCTCTCACAGCAAGAAGTAAGATAGTATTAGGACCGCCCACATTTAGTTTCCAACTTAACAAGCGCGAATCACTGACGTTTTTCCCGATTATCTAGTACAATTTGGTTGCGGTAAGTTTTTCGACGGTAACGCACAAGAAAACGTGCAAGCAGGTTTCCGCCAAAAAACTTAACGCAACCAAGATAGTCGGGAAAAACTTTAGTGATTCGCACTTGTTAAGTTGGAAACTAATTGTGGGCGGTCTTGACTCCCATGACACTATCTCACTTCTTGGTGTGAGAGACCTTTACAATAATAATATTCCTGTGTGTGGATATATCATGAGTCGTGCGCCAGGCCGAGCTTTGCCACCGCAACGGTAAAACCATGACTGTGTTTGCGTGTTGTGCTGTAGCGGTGGCTCCCCCTCCCCCCCCCCCTTTAAAAGTAGCGAAACATTGACTTACATAAGCAAATTAAGGCTGGCTTTATAAGAAATGTATTCGTTTTAGCCTCTGTTTCATCAAACCGTTGAGTGAGAAATATACTCACTCAACGATCAAACTGTTAGTTCTGACATTGGCGGCTGAGCGGACATCAGCTCCGAGCAAACATGGTAATAGGTAAAACACGTCATCATTTGAAGGTAATATTTGTTGAAACCATGGTTTAGTTACCAATACGAGATTAACCAAGTTTGGGGAATTCGGTCATAAAATAATGTTCCAGCCAGTCGAAAAGAAAAGAATCTCGGATGTCGCTCTGCCCCAGACCCGGTGTTAGCAACGGCATCCTGGGTGCTCACTGGGCTGTAGTGACGTCACTGTCGTAGAGGTGAGAGGTTCTGGACAACGAAACAGTTTTTTACGCTCGGAAGAATTTTACTGATCTGAACTGGGTGTGTTTTTGTTTTTATTTAATATGAAAATTGATTGTATTTTTTCGTCTTGTTACACACTTGTCTAGTTAGTACCCTTATAGACTCACGTCATGACATTGTTCGGGCTAACTAAGAGCAGTGCGACAATAATGTGATCGTTTCAGCGAAGCTGAATGCGGGAAAACTTGATTTCTGTCGGAATTAGTTCTGAAGTAGTGAACGATCATAACAGACGTGTTCGCGCTCCTTCACCCATGCGAACATCTACTACTTTCCCTCTCGACGAAATAGTAGCTACATCATGGTGTTGTAGCTACATCACATCCAAATACATGTTGGTGTTTTGTGCATTACATACAACCAGGATCTTGATTCTCTGACTTTCGTTTTCAACTGTTCGCAACATGTTTATCGGCCGTTAGATAATGTCCATGTTTCCTCGTACACGTTAGCTATAGACAATTACCTTTCAATCAAGTTGTAATTACAATCAAAGCCGAACACTTGCTTTTTGTTCTTATTATTTGAATTACTTCTTGATTTGAAGATTCGAACATTTTCAAAAACAGTAGTTTGCTTTGGGCAGACATTCCCTTTCATGTTTTACGTGACTCAGTCGTTCGCGTAGTGTCTCAATGTGACATTGAACCGCTAATTGCGTCTCCGTCCTAAATGTGGTGTATATACAGTTTATGACGTCATGAAAATACGGCTTCGAATTCATGTGGAAACGTCACAAGAACGATTGAAATCGCCGACATTTTAACATCTCGACATATTTTTCAGTAATCAATAAGTAGTAAGTACTCTAAAATTTTGAATGATATGATTTCAACTTCTTTGTCAACATGACTTCAATTATTGTTTTGGTTTTAATCGATTGGTTTAGTTGAGAACTTTTCTCATAAGGCGGACAAGTCTGTGAAGTGCTTGAGCGCGCTCTTGATGTGTGCCACGATAGGGGTGTGGGTTATGAGTGAGAAACACAAGACACGTGTTGCTGTGAGTTATGAGTGAGAAAGGCACGTGTTGGTGTGAGTTATGAGTGAGAAAGACACGTGTTGCTGTGAGTTATGACGAGTGAGAAAGACACGTGTTGCTGTGAGTTATGACGAGTGAGAAAGACACGTGTTGGTGTGAGTTATGAGTGAGAAAGACACGTGTTGCTGTGAGTTATGACGAGTGAGAAAGACACGTGTTGCTGTGAGTTATGACGAGTGAGAAAGACACGTGTTGCTGTGAGTTATGAGTGAGAAAGACACGTGTTGCTGTGAGTTATGAGTGAGAAAGACACGTGTTGCTGTGAGTTACGAGTGAGAAAGACACGTGTTGCTGTGAGTTATGAGTGAGAAAGACACGTGTTGCTGTGAGTTATGAGTGAGAAAGACACGTGTTGCTGTGAGTTACGAGTGAGAAAGACACGTGTTGCTGTGAGTTACGAGTGAGAAAGACACGTGTTGCTGTGAGTTATGAGTGAGGAAGACACGTGTTGCTGTGAGCTATGAGAAAGACACGTGTTGCTGTGAGTTATGAGTGAGAAAGACACGTGTTGCTCTGAGTTATGAGTGAGAAAGACACGTGTTGCTGTGAGCTATGAGAAAGACACGTGTTGCTGTGAGTTATGAGTGAGAAAGACACGTGTTGCTGTGAGTTATGAGTGAGAAAGACACGTGTTGCTGTGAGTTATGAGCGAGAAAGACACGTGTTGCTATGAGTTATGAGTGACGGCGCCTCATCAACACAACGGAGCCTCGCGGCGCATAACAACAATACACTTTCTCCGCTAAAACAAAGGTACCACCTCCATAGAAGGTCCTAGGGCCATCATTTCGCGTTTTCCTTTTTTTCTAATTCGCTTTTCAAATCAGTGGCTCGCGAACAAGTGTCCGCCGAGCGTGTCAATGCGTCCCTGCCCGCCCCTCCCTCCAGTGCTGCGCATAGAACACACTAGTTGGAGTGTTGCGTGATTGCGTGATCCACTTGTTGCATACTGTCTTGGATCTACCTTGGATACAGCGAGCTGCTGCTCTACCCGTAAGTCACGTTCATTTTATGTAATTTCTTTGTTTTAGTTAGAAATATCGGTCATTAGCTCGCGACTCGTTGATTTATCTAGTGGCTTTATTAGTGCAGGGTTCGATTCCCTGCTCGGGAGGGTTCGGTTTTTAACGTTGGAAACGACTTTGGTATTTCTTGCGAACAACTGATCCGGTGTTCTACTCACTTTTAGTGTATTCCTTTGGGAGATTATGTACGTAGTACATACACATTATCTGATTATTTGTCTGTAACTTCCACTGTTTTTTTGTTTGTTTTTTTTAACAAAAAATACGTTTTTTGATAGTTAATTTCCATTTTTAAAATACATTGTTTTGACATGTGAATCACGTTTAATATGGCAATATGGCGTTCGAGCGGAAGCACAGAGACGTTCAAAAGGTTAGGGGGAATGTTCATTTTGAACCACAAAAAGGGAAATGAGGTAGGCCTAGGCCTAGACGGAGACGCAACTTTATAACGCATAACGTTGGTGGTTTTGAACGAAAAAAGTGGAAATAATTGAGCAGAACAACCGGATCAGCTGTACACAAGTTTTATCACGACTTTAATGTACAATAAGAACAGTGACTTTGGAGCGGTCATACATTTGAGCCTCTTGTTTGCCATCCTTACTGTTTTGATTTAGTTTCTTCTACCGTTTGAATAGACGCTGCCTTCTAAGTGAGTTGGTCTGTAGTGGTCCTGTTGCCGACACAACGAGATCGAACGACATGGAACACTTGTTACTCGTTAGCCGCTAATTCAATCACTCTATCTCGCCTTGATGCACTGATTTGATCGCGGGTCAGCGGCTCAATTTGAAGGCAAGACGAATGGAAGCAGCGTTATGATGATTCAGAAGCCGTTTTAACATCGTTCTTGTGCTGCAGTCACGTGGTATCTACATGGATGACCCAACATGTTCCTAGTAGGCCTAATAACATCGTTCCGTGGTATCAACATGTATGAACCAACATTATTGACTGGAGATCTGGGGGATGTATAGGGCAATATGTATTTCGTTGGTGGTATTATAGCTGCTGACAAATTGCTTGACTTGTTTGCCATTCGAGTAGTGTTTAAAAGTATTATTGTTTATTTACTTCGATTTTCTAGTATATGGCCTGTCAAGGTATAGTGTGCTCGATTCTTGCCACCAGTAACATATTTGTTTATAATCAAACACGTTGGCAATAATAACTATGCTATAGATAGGAGGTAGTGGCTAGTTGTATTGACTAATTACGTTTAGTGTATTGATTGATTTCATTGATAGTTTGCAACAGGACCGAGGCGCCACGAGTGCAAATTTTATAAATATATGGCGACTGATGAATGATACTGGAGAGTGGAGGAGGTGAAACCTGGTACCGGCCCGTAGTCTACTCTTGTCTAAAAATACTAATGGGGATGGTGAAAGGTGCGTGAAAGTGTAACTTTGACCAGTTCCAATATATATTGGTTCCTCTATGCAGTACCAGTAACCTGGTCTGTCAAACAGTTGACGAGAAGAACGAAGCTGTAACACAAGCGGAACCGTCCAAGTGCCATGTAATTCGTGGGAGAGCGGTTAAATCCTCTATCAATTTAATGGTAACTGTATTTAATCAATTTGCATCACCTCTGCACGCCTATAATTGGCGCCAGTTAATTGTCCCGTGTAGTACTGGCATAAGCGGCCGTTACCGCGCATGTGTACATGTTTGGCGCCAAACAACAGCCGAGCTCCTCTCTGCCGCGCATGCGTGCAAAGTGCGTCGCGCGCAGTTTGATAACACGCAGATAACGCTGCTTATCTAAACGTTCACATGATGCTAATTATGTAATTAAAAGCTAATAACTCAGTGTTTATGAGGTATCTTGGAAGTAGCTCGTTATCGTAGCGGTCTTGTGAATGGGCGACCTTCTTTGCCTACTGTGATTTATCTGCGTTCTGTTGTCGGGGTGACGCCCGTAACTACCTCGTTATTGTGTCTGTTTGTCTGTCTGTCTGTCTGTCTGTCTGTCTGTCTGTCTGTCTGTCTGTCTGTCTGTCTGTCTGTCTGTCTGTCTGTCTGTCTGTCTGTCTGTCTGTCTGTCTGCCTGCCTGCCTGCCTGCCTGCCTGCCTGCCTGCCTGTCTGTCTGTCTGTCTGTCTGTCTGTCTTTCTGTCTGTCTTTCTGTCTGTCTGTCTGTCTGTCTGTCTGTCTGTCTGTCTGTCTGTCTACTACCGAGGGCTATATTCACATGACGTCACTACGGATAGTTTAGAGGCCAAAATGTATGATGACATTTGACCTGTCAATAGATGATTCTCAGACTTGATCTATGGACGACCCTTTGACCATGGACTTCAACTATCTGGATGTGCAACATCGTTGGAATACGCGTCTGCGATTCTCATTTCCGGTTTTTGACATTCTCGGACATTTTAGCCTTTATCGCTAAGCAATAGGGAACATACCACATTTCCCGATATTGGTTCGATCATATGAAATAGATAGGCCCTTGTCTACAAATACCGGCAACATACTTTTCCCATTTCAAAATGTCACAGTTCGATTTTTATAACGTTACAAAGTTTGACATGTTTCCTTTCCCGGACTTTTATCGTGAAACGGAAGGTTACGTCATAACTGACTAAACATCACTGTTTATGAATGAATTTGCCAATCACCGCCTTGCAACACTACAGAATTATCGAAAAAACAACGCATTCATTGTTGTCATCTGTGCACAAAAATACTATCAAACACTGAAATAATGTTACATTATTATAAATAATCATACCAGTGTTGTAAATTAATTGCCGGACACAATTATTATTCATTTTGGAACCGAATAACAATATAAATGCACTCTTTTAAGTGAGATATACGAAATAAATACGTTCTTAGATTATCTTTGTGTGATAGGCTGATTGATATTAGTACGTTCTGACGTCATGACCTGTTTTTCCCGCCATGATTATTTGTGAAATTTTCAGCTCACTTTCTTGACTGAAAATATTTACGAAAAAGGAAAAGTGAAATATTTTTGACGTCATAACATCGTCATTAATTTGGTAAGGACGAAAAAAATTAACATGCATATTCCCTATTACACATCAACAGTCACAACAACAATGTGAACAATGTCAAAATCTGAAACTTTAGGGCTAAAATGGCTGCCCACCGCCTTCTTCCCTGGCTATTTAATTGGTACATTGATTTGTTAGCCGATTCTGGAGCCCGATTCTCTAAATCTGTGGTAAATTTCTCACCGGTTTCTGTCGTTACGGAAGGCGAATGGATGGCTGTGATTGGGTCACAGCCTTCTCAAAACGACCAAAACCGGTGATCACCTTATCGTTGACCATAGAGAATCAAGGCCCAGGGCCGCGATTCTGAATGGGCGTCGATAAGTTTAACCCGAGTTTTTGTCGTTAAAAGAAGGCGGTGAGCCAATCACCGCCTTGCATTCGCCTACTGCAACGACAAAAAGCATGCGTTAAACTTATCACGGCCCTTCAGAATCGCACTGCAGGTCCAGTAACAAGTTACTATTAAGTTAGTTACGGTCTTCTAAATCGTCAATGACAACAATGTCAACAACTAGCTTTAATATGTCAAGTTGCATTTGTAATTGTTGTGCATTGTTGTCAATGACGATAGAAGACCGGAATTAGCTCTGTCTAAGGGTCCTAGATCAATTTTGAAAATCATCCACAGAACACGATAATATGCTTATAATACAACTTTTTCGACTTTCACAACATTTTTAGCCCGTATATCCCTCGATAAAGTTTACGGAAATAATTATTATATACCATCGTAAACTATTAAAAGATTCATCGAAAAGAAACAAAAAAAAGGAATAAAAAGAAAAGAAACGAATAGAGTTTATTTATGTTGCTTTCCAGTAATAATAGCAAACCAAAGTTAGAGAACAGATGAATTTGCACCAAACGCTATTCTAACAATAGACTACCAATCACAGCCATGGTGGCCTCCAGTATGGCCGCCATGCGCATTATGGGAGTATTGAAAAACCACTACAGTCGATCGATCATAGAACTTATACGGGTTGGATAATATGTTTTAATTCTTATTTCCACTAAGATGTTGTGGAGGCGATGTAGCATGACATGTGTATGATGGGAGACGTAGCCCCCACAATAAAGGGGTCCACACTATTTCTACGGGAATCAATAGATCGGAGACATTCGTTCCTTCTTATGCACCGCCTCTAATCAAATCAATAAATAAATAAGATAATAGATATGTGTGTACCTCTCCACTCAGTTATACCCTTCATGATGTGCTTCGTTGCTATGACGGCCCCAGTACCGTATGAGATAGATTTCAGTATGAAACCCCAGCCTGAGCCGGGAGTTGAACCCTGTGCCTCGAGCATCGGAAGCAGTAATAGCTAAGTAGATCTGTTTTCTTCAGCGCGATGGTATTGCTGCGTGGGAATGTATCGGCGTCGATTAAGTGCAGAGGTGTGAGTTAGCGTGGGGACAAAGAATTTGCTGCGATTAGTTTGACTACACAGTTGTTCTAACTGTGAATGTCTAAAACTAAAGCAACACTAATAGGTGGGGCCCGAATAGGAGCTCCACACACTTCTGCAGGCCTCTACGCTCTAGAACTTTCTGCACATCGTACGTGTTACGCTCATATCTTTAAAACGACTCTAAAAAAATATTACATGAAAAAAATATATTTTTTTAAAAACAACGCTTATATTTAAATGCACTAAAAAGTAAAAAATAAATTTTCGCCCAACAAATTTTTGCCTCACTCGGAAAATAAAAGCGTTGGGCGCTTTCGGTATTGACATAGATTGCAGTATTCTGCTGTTTATGCAGGGAAAGCGCCCAACGCTTTTATTTTCCGAGTGAGGCAAAAATTTGTTGGGCGAAAATTTATTTTTTTCTTTTTAGTGCATTTAAATATAAGCGTTGTTTTTAAAAAAATATATTTTTTTCATGTAATACTATTTTATACTTTTAAGTCTTAAAGAATCTTGCAATCGAATATATATCGAATATCGATTGATTAATTAATTATGATGGTTTAGTTGATTATTTTGTAAACATGACAATTGATTCATGTATTGTCATTAAGAATACGTCTGTGTGCAAACTTTCAGCTCAATTCGACGTTCGAAAGTGAGTGTTTTGTCGATCCCCATATAAAACATCAATTAATTAATTATGATGGCTTAATTGATTATTTAGTAAATGTGACAATTGATTCATGTATTGTCATTAAGAATACGTCTGTGTGAAAACTTTCAACTCGATTCGACGTTGGGAAGTGGGTGAAATATCGATTCCCATATAAAACATTAATTAATTATGATAAATTAACTGACTATTTTTAGTAAATATGACAATTGATACGTGCATTGTCATTAAGAATACGTCTGTGTGAAAACTTTCAGCTCAATTCGACGTTCGGAAGTAGGTTAAACATCGATTCCCATATAAAACATTAATTAATTATGATGAATTTATTAATTATTTAGTAAATATGACAATTGATTCGTGTATTGTCATTAAAAATACGTCTGTGTGAAAACTTTTAGCTCAATTCAACGTTGGAAAGTGGGTGTAATATCGATTTCCATATAAAACATCAATTAATTAATTAACTATGATGAATTAATTGGTTATTTAGTTAATATGACAATTTATTCGTGTATTGTCATTAAGAACACGTCTGTGTGAAAACGTTTAACTCGATTTGACGTTGGGAAGTGGGTTAAACATCGATTCCCATATAAAACATCAATTAATTAAATATGATGAACTTATTGATTATTTAGTTAATATGACAATTGATTCGTGTGAAGTCATTAAGAATACGTCTGTGTAAAAACTTTCAACTCGATTTGACGTTGGGAAGTGGGTTGTACATCGATTTCCATATAAAACATTTATTAATTAATTATGATGAATTAATTGACGATTTAGTAAATATGACAATTGATTCGTGTATTGTCATTAAGAATACGTCTGTGTGAAAACTTTCAATTCGATTTGACGTTGGAAAAGGGGTTAAACATCGATTTCCATATAAAACATTAATTAATTAATTATGATGAATTATTGACAATTTAGTGAATATGACAATTGATTCATATATTGTCATTAGAAATACGTCTGTGTACAAAATTTTAGCTTGATCGGACATTTAGAAGTAGGTGAAATATCGATTCAAAGATTCATCGATTTTCATGTAAAACATTAATTAATTAATTATGATGAATTAATTGACAATTTAGTAAATATGACAGTTGATTCATGTATTGTCTTCAAGAATACGTCTGTGTAAAACATTTCAGCTTGATCGGACATCTAGAAGTAGGTGGAATATCGATTCAAAGATTCCGTCCAGACAAACAAGGCAAGTTAATATAAGCGTTGTAATTAAACTTGAGGAATTATGTGGGTGTAAATCTATACAGATATTATAGATTTGTTTTTGAGATGCAATTTCTATTGTATTGTTGATAAGAGAACATCAGACTTTATTAGAGATGTTTATGAAATTTTCGGTTTTCACCCATAGCATTATTTTGCTTACCTTTTTCAGGAAAATAGTTTGTAGTTCTTGAAAGTATCAGATTAGCCTGTATTATTCCAAGAAATTGATTGTACACGTTGGATAAAAAAAAAGGAAACGTTCACTTGTGTTATTTTCAAGATATCTATGGACCGAAAGGCTCATATACCGCGAATATAAAACTGCATGAATTTTGTATTTTTACTTTTAGTCATATCTCAAGAATACAACTTGAAATAGCCCCGGATAGGGTTCGTAAAAAATACACTACAAATCTATAATATTGCAAGTGTATTTCATACAGAACTATAGGTAGGTGAGTTTATGTTCCCACTTTGTTCAAGCTCTGTAGCTTTATGAGATATTATGACTTCAAAACTTAAATTTCGCATGGTTTTAAATTTTAATATTGGTAATACAGTTCACCGGCTTATACACAACATTATCGTGGTCTGGGATTCGAGCCCGCGATCGTCCACGCCTGAGTCCCGCGTGCTCTCACAGTGTCGTGGTTGTATATACACTTGATATTTGCAACGTTCCTCTTCGCTGTCTGTCTCCTAGGAAGGTTTAAGAGCGTTCGGCAGTAGGATTTTTACAGATGTATTGGCCGTCAACCAATTACTCTTAAACCGATAGAAGGATTATTATAAATATTTACCCACTTGTACAGGGATGTCATATCTATGCATGGTATTAAGTACATTTGTCACCAACCCATTCAAAAATAATGTACCAATTTTTAAACAGATTCTCCGTATTATTTTGCCGAACATTTTCGACGAAAGTAATTTATTTGCATAATTCAATCGTGAGTATATTATTTTTGAGCACGCATGTCACAAATGTACTTAATACCATGCGTACATATGACACCCCTCTGCAAGTAGGTACATTTCCATAATAACGTTAAGCCCCATTAATCAATCATCATCATAATAATCCTATTATTTGTTTAAGAGAAATTAGTTGACTAAAATCGTCAAAACTGTACTTCCGAACGCTCTTAACTTGTTGCATCGATCGATCAGCTAATCGATATTGTCTGGCTCGCCGACTAATGATCGATAATCGTCGATCAGCATCATCGTTGTGTAGATGAGGCGGTCGTGGCGGGCGATACCGTTCAACACTTCCGTCGTATCTGACACACCTCGAGGCCTCGAGCTCAGTAAAGCGGGGTTTACACAAATTACTAGTGATGATTGACTAACCCCCGTGATGATTAAGCCACAGGCTTCATTCATTGGCTATGAGTGAGAATACTGCGCTCTGATTGGCTGTGACTAAGGTTTGTCTTGACTTGACTAAGGAATTAACATATTTCAATTCCTTGATCAAGTTGGACACAGTCGTCGAGTACTTCCATGTCTCCATGTGCTTATACCGCATTTAACTCTACTTAATAATACTTAAAATATACCATTGTTAATATTATTTGCTCCAAACCAAACCGAAAACATGTTTTTCTTATTGCTGTTGTTGTTTCGTGAATATATCACATGAAATTAAACGGGAGGTTGTTAGAAAGGTCTACTACGCCGCAAAGAAAGTCGGCCTGTCAGCATCTTCTATGTAATATGATTATTTATTACAATATAAAATGCATTTATAATATTAAAACAATCATAATTATTAGCATACATTGAAATTATTACATTACATTTAAAAAAAATCAAATAACTCTTATAGAATCTAAGTTTAGAATGCTGCATTTGTTCAGCAAGGGAAAGTGCATGGATTGCCGTACTGCGGTACTATAGGCCTAATTACAGACGTATATGTCGGCTCTAGTGTAGAAACCACTATGTGCGCTGTTGCGAGCGAGTGGTCAGCGCATCAAAGACAGAAGAGAAAGATATTGAGAGGATACAACCGTATGGGACGTGGGTTCGAATACCGGCCCCCGTTATAAGTCCAGGGCAACTCCACATGTATTATCGAGAAAGGGTATAGTAATCTCACTACCGTATTGAACAACTTTTATACTTTTCGTAAGAATTGAACTTTGAACTAAAAGAAGTTTCTAATAAATATTGCTTTAATCCTTACGGTTGTTATTTTGTAAACATTTGGAAATATATTTATAATAAATTGGTTTTCAAACAACAACAGTAAAGTGATTGCAATTTTTGAATTGTTTTCAATTAAGTTCTTTGTTTTTGTGAGAAAATGTTTGTTTTTAACAGTTGAGGGGCCGACGTCGTATGACCCAACAGTTGAGGGGCCGACGTCGTATGACCCAACAGTTGAGGGGCCGACGTCGCATGACCTAACAGTTGACGGGCCGACGTCGTATGACCCAACAGTTGAGGGGCCGACGTCCTATGACCTAACAGTTGAGGGGCCGACGACGAATGACCTAACAGTTGAGGGGCCGACGTCGTATGACCTAACAGTTGAGGAGCCGACATCGTATGACCTAACAGTTGAGGGCCGACGTCGTATGACCCAACAGTTGAGGGGCCGACGTCGTATGACCCAACAGTTGAGGGGCCGACGTCGTATGACCTAACAGCTGAGGGGCCGACGTCGTATGACCTAACAGTTGAGGGGCCGACGTCGTATGACCCAACAGTTGAGGGGCTGACGTCGTATGACGTAGCAGTTGAGGGGCCGACGTCGTATGACGTAGCAGTTGAGGGGCCGACGTCCTATGACCTAACAGTTGCGTGGCCGACGTCGTATGACCTAACAGTTAAGGCGCCGACGTCGTATGACCCAACAGTTGAGGGGCCGACGTCGTATGACCCAACAGTTGAGGGGCTGACGTCGTATGACGTAACAGTTGAGGGGCCGACGTCGTATGACCTAACAGTTGAGGGGCCGACGTCGTATGACGTAACAGTTGAGGGGCCGACGTCGTATGACCCAACAGTTGAGGGGCTGACGTCGTATGACGTAGCAGTTGAGGGGCCGACGTCGTATGACGTAACAGTTGAGGGGCCGACGTCGTATGACCTAACAGTTGAGGGGCCGACGCTGTATGACCCAACAGTTGAGGGGCCGACGTCGCATGACCTAACAGTTGAGAGGCCGACGCTGTATGACCTAACAGTTGAGGGGCCGACGTCGCATGAACTAACAGTTGAGGGGCCGACGTCGTATGACCCAACAGTTAAGGGGCCGACGTCGTATGACCTAACAGTTGAGGGGCCGACGTCGTATGATGTAACAGTTGAGGGGCCGACGTCGTATGACCCAACAGTTGAGGGGCTGACGTCGTATGACCATTGGTATGACCCATGCAACAGTTGAGTGCGTCGAAATCGCATCCCGCAACAGGAATGTGTTTAGTAAGCGCGTGGTTCTGTCTGAATAGCAACAACACAGATGGTTGAGACTTCCGGTCCAGATGGTCCAGTGGCCAAGGTCGCCGGAGACCCGGGTTCTAGTCCCGGCCGTTGATGCGCTGCTAATTGACCCGTCAGACTGTGACAGGAACCACATTGCGCCGACACAAGGAGCTCACTGTCCACGCACTAAAACGCATCAACACCTGCGTCATCGGCTGCTCTCACTGTAGGGACTTCTTTACCATCAACTGATGCTCGGCACTTCAATTCTGTGAAGAACCCTCGGTGTATTTAGTTACCACCTTCTTTGGGACGTAAGCCACGCCCAACGTATAACTAGTCTCATGTACCCATTTACTCCCCCTGCTACCGCCCCTGTCATACACGCTGTTTCAACGGAAATCAACAGAAGGGAGCGACTGTCTTTATAGAGATGGGTAGCCAGGATCTGCGTAGAGGGAGCCAGTGGCGGCTCGGGGGGTGGGCTGCCTGTATATTGTCTTAGGGCCGCCACTGGGGGAGCAAGGTAAATGATAGGGGCGCCAACTCCTGTTAACAAATGTTTATAAACACATTACAAAATGTAGGCATGTACCAATAAAATTCACTGAGCATATAACGGCGAGGTGCCTCACTGCCTGACAATAGAAACTCGGTCACTTGACTTGTGAGGTGATAAGATATGACGTGCTCACATTTCGAGAATAGCCCCACAGCTTTTATCTCCCCAACCAATGGGTCTGCCTATATTAGGGCATTTGTTTTTATTAGTACCGGTGTTTGGAGTGGAGGAATAAAGAACAAGGGGCGCCATGTGACGTAGGAGGGGGCATTCGCCTCCCTAACCCCCCCCCCCCTGCCCGCTACGCTACTGCCTGCAACACAGGCTTCTGTCGCTACTAGAATGTTATTGTGATTGTAGACCGCCAGCACAGTCTCCCGTCGCGATTAGCCTCGTTGTTTGATTGTCTGGACGCGATCGTGACGTCACGACACGATATCATCGGCAACAACAACAACAACAACAACAACAAGAATCTCCCACGCTCCAAGCGATTTGCATAATAGACTCGCGCGCGTCGTTCGGCTTCGTCCGTCAGTCTTCGGCCACGCTCGGCTCGGCGGGTTGTATTGTACCTACTGATAATAATTGCTTCCTCCTGCATGTTTAGCTGTTTAGTTGGCGATTACGGCAAACGCCACCACGGTTTTCAGTTGACATGTTGTAAACGTGAGTGTATGTAGCGCGTAGATTGTACTCGCGAGCGAAGCGTCACACGCGACTCGTGTGTGCGTATAGTGCGTGTGACGTCATAGGCTCGGGACAGTCTTGCAGCATCCATCAGTGATCTCTGGGCTGTCGTGCTAGAAGGTGCGCGCGACCGGTTCGCTCTCTACTGTACTCGTGCGTCGCTCAACAAGTAGTTATCACGAGGCAAGCAAGGTATGTAGTGTGTGTGCTGTACTACTGTACTACTGTACTACTGTTACCGTACAACAACACCTTGCTGCTACAATCAAGACACTATCGTTATAACTAAGTGAACGTATCCACGGTCGCAAATGTCAACATTACGTTACGGCAATGTTAGAGAATACAAAAGTGGGTCCCCTCTCGTGGTGACCGGTGCCGACATAGATGTGCATCTCCTAGTGTCTCCTTTGCCCTCTTTGCGATCCAAGCGCCCACCAACCCCCCACGCTCCCTACACCCCCCTGAACTCTCCAACGTTCCCTTATGACGACCCCGGCCATGTGTAGTGGATCTGATTCGGCAGATTCCTCCTCCCCCTTGACCCTGCCCTCCCCCCTCGCTGGGCTGGACTACCCTTATGACGACCCCCGTAATGTATAATCGGAAGACGTCATATCACCTAAAAAGATGTCAAGTACGTCGTCAAACACCAAATACAACAGCAACAATTACAACACACAACAATTCGAACAATTTCTATGAAATGTGCTTATCTAAGCCTAAATCGACCGGAAACACTCATTTCATGCATTTTGATCGAAATCTTCACGAATCTAAGGTAATTTCTTGTTTTGTAACAAAACGTGCACTGTTCAGTAATGATTGAAAACGAACAATTTACATAAAATATGCTTATTTTAGTCTAATTTGATCTAAAACACGTAAATAACTAACTAGCCAAACAAAGTTGTGAACTCCTTTTCGTGTGCGTGTGTCTTGGGGTGGGCGGTAAACCGTGGTTCCTGCGTGTTGGACTAGACCCTCGGCTTGGACATGGATGGTCTGTGACGTCACATCGCTGCTGTGCTATCTTACAGTCAATGTTTACCTAGGTCTCCGCGTACAGTGGATGAATGAATGTGTGCAACAGGTGCGGCCAGCCCACGCCCGTCTTACACGCGGAGTAGAGTAGAGTAGAGTAGAGTAGAGTAGAGTAGAGTAGAGTAGAGTAGGCAGGGGTGTAGCAGTCTAACAGTCAATGTTTACCCAGGTCTCCGCGTACAGTGGATGAATGAATGTGTGCAACAGGTGCGGCCAGCCCACGCCCGTCTTACACGCGGAGTAGAGTAGAGTAGAGTAGAGTAGAGTAGAGTAGAGTAGAGTAGAGTAGGGCAGGGGTAGTTTGCAGGGGTGTAGCAGTCTAAATCTAACAGTCAATGTTTACCTCCTCTAATGCTTGTTGCACTTCATGGACGTCGACGAGCGCCGAGCGCCGGAAGTGGATGATCCGACCAATCAGGGCGAAGCGGCGCTTGCAAGCGCAGAAGTTGGTTGGTTCCAACTTCTTCGGATCATCTACTTCCGGCGCTCGGCGCTCGTCGACGTCCATGTAGTGCAACAAGCATAAGCGGTAAAAGGTCTCCGCGTACAGTGGATGCAACAGGTGCGGCCAGCCCACGTTACACGCGGTGCAGAGTAGAGTAGAGTAGAGTAGAGAAGAGTAGAGTAGAGCTAGACCTCACTAATAACTGGTGTAGTAGTTGCGTTGTGGTCCGATGCTCGTCGATTACCAGCCCATATACTCACAGCACAACACAAGTCTTTATAAGGCGCGATTGTTTTCACTGCGTTCACTTTCTCCGACGTCATATTGTTATACAACAACAACAACAACAACATTGTTGTGTTTATTGTCAGGACCCCGAGTGGCGTATCCGGGTAGTGAGCGTAGAACCGTACTCTCGGAAGCGTCAAGTCCGCGCGGTTGTCTTTTGCGTATATATAGCAGACTAGCAGCTATAGTGGGTGGGTATAGGTCTGTTGGTAGGCTTTCTCATCTAGAGGAAACAAGAGTTACGTTAAAAAATGCGGGTTCTGGTTCTGGGGCAAAGCCCCAGATGCGCCTGGGATTGAATCCGCGGACATTTCTTCCCAACTATCCAAACATCCGATTATATACCTAGTTGTCACCTGAAGAAGGTCACATCGGATAAAGCGGACGTGCACCCTACAGCAGGATAATTACGCAAACTAATTGTTATTATCCATGATGCACAAATCGTCGCAATTAGCGTCGTTGTATAAGGCCTAAGTGGCGCACACAGGCGTGTACGCTTATCATCACCTACTTATGGTTAGATGGATAGCCCGGTATAACGTACCCGTGTAATTATATCTGTAAGATAAATACCCGCCTGAGAGTCTTGTTGTGTGTTGTTGTGAACCCGCCCACAGAATAATCATCACCTCCAAATAGGCGATGTTTATCAGTTCGGGCATGAGTGGGAGTTGCGATCACTCCTACGTTGTTGTTGTCTTTAGGCCCGCCCGTCTATAGTTGTCTTTAGTTCGCTTCCTTTCATCACACACAAGAGGTATAGATACAATACAAGCAACACATTATTGTTCCTAAGAATACCTGTTACAGGGTGCACTTGACCTGATGTGCCACTCTATAGGGAGTATTCACGTGACGTCACATCGGCCATATTGGAGGCCACCTATAGTACTAGTTCAAGTTTCATTTAGCTGTCAATAGAAAAAATAATATTGTTTACAAGGAAATATGACAAGTACAAACACATATAGCCCCCGATAAAGTGTACGAAAATTATTATTGTATGCCTTTTTAAACGAAAAAGAGTAATCGAGACAAAGGAGTTTGTTTATGTTGATTTTAAGTAATAATAGCAAACCAAAGTTAGAGAACAGTTGAATTTGCATCAAACGCCAGCTGAAACATACAAACAATGAACTACCAATCACATGCCATTGTGGCCTCCAATGTGGTCACCATGCGCAATACGTGAGTACACCCTATAGGTATATATTAGGGTGTTTTGATAGTTGGGAAGGAATGTCCGAGGTCTGTAAGTAGCACTCTATCCCAGCATTCACCTTTACGAGTGATGAAACCACGGAAAAACCTTCAGTCAGGATTTACAGTGGCCGGAATCGAATCGGCGACCTCCCGAATTAGAGTCTCGCATCTACCGCTGAGCTACCTCATCAGTATGATAGGCGAGACGTCGTCGATAAAAGTAAAACACTGCAATGCGCAATGCAACAGCGTTTTCTTGAGTCTGGATAGTTCGTGAAGGTGCTCTTGTAGCACTCAAATCATGATTGAGGAAAACTTCAGATAACCCCTTCAGTTAGATTTACGAATTTTGGGAATCGAGCCTGCGAACTCCCGAATGAGAGCCTCGCGTGCTATGTAGGCCCCTACGTGTCCCGCAACAGTACCTGACCGATGTTTCGTCATAGAAGAGGGACTCGGGGCCAATCAGCGATCGGTATTTCTAAATAGGGGCTCTCTGGACCCCTACTCGGTAACTCGACCGAATTAATTTTGGATCGAAACTACATCCATTTCCGCCGAGAACGCTCACATAACTCTTGCATGATCGTTCTCGCCGCAAATGGTTGTAATTTCGGTCCGTAATTGATTCGGTAGAGTTACAGAATAGAACAGGGCCCGGTTGAGTTGTACTACCCACATTACACGGTTCAATACTTTCGTCAAACTTATTGAATTCAAGGACAAAAAAACATTAATTGCAGTTTTTACCAAACAGTTTTTGATTCGCTTTTGTTCTTGAATTCAATAAGTTTAATGAAAGTATTGAGTCGTGTAATGTCGGCATTAGAGAATAGAACAGAGCCCGGCCTGGCCGTCACGACTCATCTCGTCCGTGACGGAAGCCCCTCTAAGGTTGTTCCCGTGACATTATAACCGCCGAGCAATCTGTATCGGTGTCTCAATCGCGCCCAATCATCCCGAAGACATTCGACTTCATCTCCGACCATGTTACCGATGCGGATTGCGAGACAGCGATGTTGCAACAGACGTAATTGCGAAGACGTTGTAGTCAGACATCGGGAACAGAAGTATTCCTCTATGCCGACCTGTCTCTCACATGGCTGGAATAGGCGTTGCCACTCGACGAGCTGTGTGATGGTTTGTGAGCATGTACTGAATATATGCATAATCACTTTATGCTAAGAAGTATACGTATGTTATTATAAGAATTAACAAGTTGCTAAGTTGCTAACAATTGTATATACATACATTATTATCAAATTAGTAGTGTTTATAGTTTACGTTGCGCTGCTGGACAACTCTCCATAGGTAATTCAACTTATCAACCTACATGAATTGAACCGCGTATATGCGTAGCTGACGATCAGACGTGTCATTCAACTTATCAACCTACATGAATTGAACCGTATATATGCGTAGCTGACGATCAGACGTGTCATTCAACTTTCCTTTGCAAGTCAAGTCGAGGTGGGGCCCTTCTAGTGGTGACCGGTGCCCGCAAAGAGGGCTCTTGTTTCGTAAATCTTTTATCATCCTTTTGCTCCAACATCGTGGTCGCGCTCACTTTTTCTTCTGTCTGTCTGTCTGTCTGTCTGTCTGTCTCTCCTCATTTATACAGGTCCTCTTTGCGAAGCGAACGCCCCCAAACCCCCCAGCGCCCCCCAACCCTCAAACTCTCTAACTGGCCTCCCCTTATGACGACCCCGGCAATGTGTGATGGATTTGATTCTGCCAACATCATAATCTTCTGTAGCTGTCGAGTACGTCGAAAAACAATGAATAATTATTATAATAATAATAAACAATTGTCAATATCGAATCCGACTTTGAAATAAAACTGGAGGTTTGTGTATTGGTTTTAACACGTGTGTTTGTGGTTTTCTAGAGGAACAATTTATTTATTTTGTATACAATACAAAAGTATGTACAGTACTGTGTATAAAACTACCAGAGTTGTTGGATCTCGACACTGTGACATAGGTTATAATACAAAACATAATGGATATCTATGAGCGTATATTGGAGGTAGTGCGGCATTGTCCCGGGCTTCCAGTCACCCGTGAGAACATTGTAACACGTGTATCTCCATCACAGGCGCGTCCTTATCGCTCATCCGTCCACGTGCGTGCGTGCGTGCGTGCGTGCGTGCGTGCGTGCGTGCCCGCCAAGTGGATGACCTGCCAAGGGCACGTCCACAAACTCGACCGGCCCTGTCACGTGGTGGCCCGACGCAATAATCGATCGATTGTCCGGTTTGACGACGACGCGTAACGAGTAATCGCTCGCGGAAGTATCGACTAACGACCGATACAAATCGAATGATCGAACAATGCGAGTCGGATAATCGAACAGTTGTGTCTGGTTGACAGTTCTGTCATTAATCAGTGGACTGGATTAGACTTGGACGGCTCCATTCTTTGAGGCAATCTTATTAGTCCTGCGAGCAGTGCAGCGATTGTACTCAAAGTTCATTGATACCCATGTAAATATAGGTGTCGACAAACCTTGCCGTGAAGCGGTTATATCTCTGGAGTTGATCGATTGATTTATTCCATATTTGCAACAGGACCGAGGTCCCATTAGGGCAAGGTGATTGATGAAGGAGGAGGGGAAACCGTGTACCCGGCACGTAGCCTGCTCCTGTCGAAGATGCTACTAAGGGGGTCATCGGTTTTGCGTCCCATTCGGAAGGACAGTAACTTTGATCAGACATGTAGTAGGTTCCTCCACTAACCTGGGCCCTAATTCCAGTACGTAAGTTGTAACCGGCTGCAACTTGCACCCTGGGTTCTGTTCTGACATGAGGGCCCTGGACTGTCGAGCAGTGACGAGAAGAACGTGTCGTGTTCCACAAGTTAACCCTCCAATCAATGTTCAGTCAATCAGTCGATAGAGCTGTATATTTCAGTGTCATTCATATTCAGTCCTTTACATTGATTTTGAACCGTAACAGCGAGGTGGAAAACACTGTACACGGTTATGTTCAGGATTGCGATGGATTGGTCTCGTCGTCTAGATTGACCTCCACAGTCGCCTCCAGGCAGCAACACTTGCGAGGCGGGTCCGCGAAGCTACATTCGATCTGATCGGCAATTCATTACAGAGACAGACCGGCTGAGTGTGGCCACGTTATGTAGGCTTGCTCGCCTCCACTCTGCCTGCCTGCACACCTTATAGGCAACTAGTTGCTCGGCAGAGTTGATGTTGAGCTAAATGAAATCGTTGCTACTCGAAATAGTTGGCTTAATAAAATGAATAAATTAATAAATAAATGTATACATTTTTTAAATGGCCACCGTAGATAATAGCACCAGTAAAAGACAAATAGTGTCTTGCTAATAGTTATACACATTTTACCAATTAATGTAATCTATTAGACCCATAAGTCTAAAGCGTTACTTCCGCTAACAAGCAGACAGTGGGTATAGTGGGGACAACTTTTGTCTATTGATTGTAATGTTATAACATCATATTCATATAGTTCGGTTTTAATGCTATAGTTGCAGTATCAGTGTACTTATACAGCCAAGCATCTTTGTATAGCCCAGCATGGATGCATCTATATACAACCAATACAACTGGTATTTCATTAGCTGTAAACCCGCTCTATCGATTACATCATTCACTATATAGGAAGAGCTCGAACTGGTATCAGGAGCCCGATTCTCTAAATCTGTGGTAAATTTCGCACCGGTTTCTGACGTTACGGAAGGCGAATGGATGGCTGTGATTGGGTCACAGCCTTCTCATAACGACCAAAACCGGTGATCACCTTATCGTTGACCATAGAGAATCAAGGCCCAGAACCCGTCTCGTTCCACCGCGGCCTATTGATCATTGCTGTTGCTGTTGTTGTTGTTGCTCGCTCACGTGCACGAACCTGGACAAGTGTTTTGAGTATAGTAGTCACCTTCATATCGTAACTCGTCTTCAATGAACGAGTGGCGCGTAGATTTGAAATATTGTACCCAGCCTGGATTGTTGGGGCGCACCCCCCCCTCCCCCCCCCCCCCCTCCCCCGCATACATATCACAACGTGTTGTATTCCAAGGTTAGGCTCGTAGCCTTTGACTGTTGCTAACCGAACCGATCGTCGAGGACATTTTGCCCCCCCCCCCCCCCTGAACTTGTGGCGCGTACAGTCACCGTGTTTCTTCATAAATATTGTGTACATACATATTTTACCGTTTTATCGTTGAGTAAGAATTTTATAAGGAGTGGCTCGCCGCAGTTGTCTCGTCGGGGGGGATGGGCTAAACGTATTTCACTATATGGGAATGGTTACAGAGATGGGATATGATCCCCCCCCCCCCCCCAACGTAACCAGTGATGATTTCAGGCATATCCCGGGGGGGGGGGGGGCAGAGCCCCCCCTGGCAGTTGTAAATGCCCTTCCCCCCTAGCAGATTGAAAAATCACATGAAGTAATGTAAATTTGCAAAAACAAAAATGCAAAATACAAGAAAATGAGGTTTTTCCACCTCATATAGGACTAGGAAATAAATCGATTTCCACGAAAAACTCATCTACATAAATGTTGCAACATTTTATTTTCTATTTAAACGATGTTAGGTAAAGGTAAGAATAGCAAATAGGAATCACCTCATATTCGAAAACTGAAAGGATGGCATCAACAGAGACCGTAACCCCCTCCACCCCTGCCTTTTGTCACAGCGTCAAAAAAAAGCCATAAAATGAGTTACTAATTTAGCAACACCCCAGATTTTTATCAGCCCCCCCTAGGAAAAATGTCTGAAATCATCACTGAACGCAACTCTCCCAAATCGACCTGCGACGCTGGAACGCAACTCTCCCAAATCGACCTGCGACGCTGCTCGCAGTAATGCTCCGCGTGTCGACCTCAATATGGCGGTGCCCGTAAGACCATACAAGGCGGTGAGTTGCTCGGGTCACACTCGCCCGGGGTGTTCGTTTACCTTGCGACGAGCTACGAACATTCTCTCTGATCACACTGAAAACACGCCGTTTTATACTAAATTTTAAAAATTTTGAAAAACTTCGATAAATTAACAAAAAAAGTAACTGTAATTTTACTGTAATTGTACTGTTACTCTCTGCCTCTAGAATGTTCTTTGGTTTCCTGTTGTATACGTGGGTGTTCCCGTGTGCTATGCCATGTGTTGTGTCGTGTTATTAAAATTGATTATACGATGAGTGAGTGATGCGGGCATATTTCAATCAAGAAATAATTTTTCAGCTGCCAAAATCGTGAACACTGTTCAACCATTACAGAGAAAACTAGTCTCATTCCGACCTCTGACCCTTGTCTAGCGGCGGCCCGTTCATGCACGCTGCTTCGACGACTATCAACTCATTCCTGGCGTCACAAGGCCGAGCATTATACTTACAGTCATTAGTCACGCTCACTGTGTTTGTGGTTTTCAGAGTTCCAATACACGATCGTAAGTTATCGCTAATGAATGACTCTGTGTCAAGTATAGATGTTTGGAACTATAGCGATCAGTGATGATTTCAGGCATATCCCGGGGGGGGGCTCCGCCCCCCCCCCCGACATTTGTAAATGCCCCCCCTAGCAGATTGAAAAAATCACATGAAGTAATATAAATTTGCAAAAAAAAATGCTAAATACAAGAAAATGAGGTATATTTTTCCACCTCATGTAGGACTAGGAAATAAATCGATTTCCACGAAAAACTCATCTACATAAATGTTGCAACATTTTATTTTCTATTTAAACGATGTTAGGTAAAGGTAGGAATGGCAAATAGGAATCACCTCATATTCGAAAACTGAAAGGATGGCATCAACAGAGACCATAACCTCCTCCACCCCTGCCTTTTGTCACGGCGTAAAAAAAGCCATAAAATGAGTTACTAATTTAGCAACACCCAAATTTTTATCAGCCCCCCCTAGGAAAAATGTCTGAAATCATCACTGATAGCGATGTATTAAATTAAATTGGTATTATTCAATTCGTTCTTTTTCGTCAGCTTGAGACTAGATACGTTGGATAGACCCACACAGAGGGCGCTGGCATCAGGACTCCACTTGCCAGTTCTTGTTCCTACCGCATGAGTGCGTTAATTCCGAATGAAAACATAGTCACTCCACAATGTTTTGTTTTGGACATTGAATCTGTGCGAATCAAAGATAGACACAAGACAACAATGAAACTACCTGGCCGCCGATTACTTGTCCGACCTGTGTCGTCACAGCCCCCTTATTCGTTATTAATGTTATAGACCTTTTTCAGAATTAATCTATAGAATTAATCACGGCCCTCTAGATCTCCAATGACAACAATGCACAACAAATATACAAATGCATCTTAACATAACATTTGAAAACTAGTTGTTATTGTTGAGCACTCAGAAGTAATCAAGGCCCTCTAGATCAATTCTGAAAATCGTCTATTTGCAACTGAATAGTTGACGACTTACATCATCTTTCCCCTGATCTCTGATCGGAGAGTGTAACTTGTATTGTCTCGTTTATTGTATACGTTGTTGTAAGCCAGAACGTTTTACTCACTGAACATAGCACGGCTTAGCAGAAACACCTTTTGTATTGTTTCTATTGTATACTGTGCGATCTATATAATAATGTGATACTTTCTCGATTGAAACTCGTCATAGTGAAGAATAATACTTGATCCACTACTGTATTGCAGTGGAATAGGGAAGTCTCACGCATTTTTTTTATTTGCTTACTGGTTACCCCAAGTTAAAATAAACGGGAATTAATTGGTTTCGGCTCGAAAGGTGCATTAACATCGCTTTAACAGCAAGTCAAAGATACTGCTGTCAAAACACGCTCAGAAACGGACCTGCGCCATCTTGCTCGTGATTTCAAGGTTCTGACGTCATATGTCAGTAAACAGTAATTTTATATCATACAAATAGTACTGAAATCGCACCCTTTAGTAGATTATTGCTCTCATAAGACTCTAACTGAACCAACGTTTATTTATAGTTAGTAAATGAACACTTCTCAACATTAATTAACAACAATATGTTAAATAATTGCATTATTTTAAACACGTTTTGGTAAATACTGTATCAAAATGTATTTTCTGAAGAAAACAGTGGTATAAAAGACATTGTTGTAAAGTCACTGCATCCTAGATATTGTCAAATGTCCAACTTAATATCGTTGATATTATTAAGAATACTTCAAGGAGGCAGTTGTTTACATGACATATGACGTCAAGAGCCGTTTTTCAATTACGGAACAAGAAGTTCCAAATTTCAAACTTAAAATGCTAATAGAATTGGAAATATACGCTTCTCAAATATAAAAATTATACCACCCGTACTTTTAGATAATGATCTTCCATTTTTAGGTACTTTGAGGAATATTTATTTTTGATGAGACTTCCCTATTGTAAGTGGAAATATTCCTGTTTTCATAACCTTGCATATCTCTACGCCAGACACGCATTTCCTTGCCTCGTGCAGCATACATATTGATGCTAGAGTAGTGCATAGCTGCATGCACGCACGCACGCACGCATATCTCTCCCAAGGATAGTCATGCTTATATAGAAGGCTGTGTGTTATTGTAAGCGATCGCGGTGGGAATCTAGGCGGCCGTGCTTTGCTGCATGGACGGTGATATTCGATACCATCGCGCTGACATAACTTCGACCTCACTATCTCGTTCTATAAGGTCATATCTCACTTTGTCCTGTAAGTATTAAGGGCCGGTTTCACCAGCTTTTTAAACTCCGAATTGGGGATTCTGTACGAACAAACATGGCGACTGCCCTGCATTTTCATTCTAATGTTTGTTGAAACCATGGTTGTTACCAAACCGAGCTTACTAAGTCGGAGCTTAACGAAGTTGGTGAGTTGAGACCTAAAGGCCGGGCTATACGTAGGGATCAATAAAGTTTTTGCAATTGTTGCAATGGTTCAAATGTAAAGCAATTGTTGTGAATAAGAATTGTTATGTTCACACATACATGTGTTTTGTATGTTTCAACTTTGTTAATCACATATTTCAAGTTCTTAGCAGTCTACGTAGCCCGGCCTTAAATCTTATAATCTAGTTATTGATTAGTAATCTCTAACGCATTCCAGGTTCGAATCCTGGCTACATCATAGATGTCACGTAGGGGTGTTTTATCGTAGTCTTATCACCCACTCGTCGTCTCGACTAGCCTTGTTACGAAAATACGAGAATCGTTTAACCATTAGGAAGGATTGAGAAGGCTTAGATGTGCGCCAAGCCTTTAGTAAAACAGACAGTTATACTGTTTGTACTTTTCTTTGGAGAACAAAATACTCAAACGTGTAAAATGTGCATACAGATTAAAAGTTAGTTAAACAGCTATCGAAGAGAAAAAAAGTCTCATGATGTAACCATGGGCAATGTATTGCAGTTATGTGCTATTGATCCGTGACATAACTTGTAATGTAATGTCTAATGTAATTGTAATGTATAATGTTGTAACTGGTAATGAGCGTGAGGTTAATAGAATACATTCAGTCGTTACCCAATCACTAACGACTCAATTCCTCCCGCCCCCACCCCCACCCCCTCCCCCTCAAGTAGATCCCCTGTACAGTCGCTCGTAGCTGAACGGTATTTCCATTAGACAGCAGTTTCTCATCCCCCGCCCCTGTCAACACTAACCCACCCCGGGGGCCGACGGGAGTACAGACAGCTAATTACTCGGCACGTTGCAATCAGCTGTCTGCCGAGTGTAACAACCTAGCTGATCTCATACAGGCCTCACATCCTTATTATCTACTGCCGCTTCCATGCACGCTGTTTCGACGAAAATGAACACATACATACCTGGCGTTCTTTCACACATTCGTGAAGGAAGTATTCTGCTTAGAAGTCACGCCCGCTGTGTTAGGAATTGACATGTGAACACTTCAAGGATGTGAATTATCCCCAATGGATCTGTTTCAACAGGTGGTAGAAATTGGAGAAGTTGAAAATTAAGTTGGTACTATTGGACACTCGTCGGCTATTACGTCAGCAGGAGACTAGTTATGTTGGGGTAACTTTATAGCTTGATGTTTATCGTAGCCTATTTGCGGACACTTCGGCCGAGGACTTCAATGTGTGTTGGTACTTGTTATGCCCGTCTAGTAGATGGGCGCCCCTAACGCCTAAACTCTGTACCAAACAACGTTCCAACCTCGTTCACGGGCTAAGAGCCCCATGAGTTGTTACGACGGATCACGGTTGGGAGTTTTCATGTAACAGCCGCTACTCTTGTCTGTCACAGAAACAACGCTGCCCCGCTCAACTCGCTGACGAAGAGTCACAGCCAGACGACGGTGACGAGCCAAGATGACGCGCCCAACGAGGCGCCGCTACCCCTGAGGAGGAGTATGACGCAACCCATGGACGACGTGCAGGAGGATGCGGTCAAGGGGAACGCCAGCATCGCGGAGAGGTAGGCCTAACCCCTTCATCTATGGAACCTGACGCCCACCCGTCATGTGACAGACCCGGGTTCGAGTCCCGTCGTCCATGCGTCCATAGTCCACCAACAGAACACTTTCTTCCGTGTCGTTGAACCGCCCCGTAGAAAGTTAGTTTTGATGAGTTATTACTGATGTAATTATTATCTCTGGGCCTATCGCTTCTCTGCGCACCTAAGTCACGCTAAATGCCGGTGCCTCAGTAATGTTGTGGAACCAACCAAACAAACATTAGTGCATCCGTGCGTGCGTGCGTGCGTGCGTGCGTGCGTGCGTGCGTGCGTGCGTGCCTGTCTTCCTGCGCGTAAGGTAGTAATCGTCGGGGGCTTTGATTGTGGGTGTTGCATAAAGAAAGTCAGTTGTGGCGCATTGAAAACCAGTTTTGTCGTTAATTGACTGTTTGGACGCTACCCTGTCTTTTCCCTGTCTTGTTGGGGGGGTCGTTACCCCCTTTATCAGCACGTCGAACGTAACTAGTCTTATACCGACCACTGATCCTTATCTATTGCCTCTTTTATGCACGCTGCTTCAACGAAAATTCACATATTCCTGACGTTGTTTCATTCGTCTGTAGGCAGCCTTCCTCTATGTAATAGCTCGCAAGCATACGGATTATTGTGATACGACCATTATAATCAGGGATGCGACTACGATAAAAGATCCCAAAAATGTTTCTTTATTATAAAAGTACCGATAGGGGTGTGGGGGGGTGGGGGGTGTCCAGTACTTGTCGAGTCTGAGCTGAGGTCAAGACTTCGGTTATTATGATGATATGCCTGAACGTTGTTCGACCAAGCTGTCCTGTAGCAATAACAACACATATGGAACAACACATTGTTTAATAAATACAGAACAGAGAACAGTATATATTCGCAGTTTTTAGTCAGTTCAGTAACCAGCGTGGTCTTGACTCAGAGTCACGAGTGATCGACGCTTACATTTTTCGGTTCATTTTTCAATATGTCTGTAGGAAATTAGGTATTAATATATTCAGAAGGAAAAAATACAAATAAGTGGTATGATTCCGTTATCTGGTTTGCATTAAAAAAACTTAGATATTCACAGGTCATCAAGGTTTGATTTTCGATACAAAAAAAAAACGAGTGAATCGGAGCAGCTAACAGGTGTTTGTCAGTGCAACAGTTGCGCAATACTGGTATCACCTCATATGGCAACAAGCTATGCACTCGGCTGATGAATTTGCGTATACGTTCAGATCAGATACAGTATTCGTCCCATTTCGAAGCACAGTCTATGGTTAACTGTGTACTAGTCCAACGTGTAACCAGTCTCAGATCCTATATACCGCCCTTTTATGCGCGCTGTTTCAATGAAAGTCGACAGATTCCTGGGGTTCTTTCACACCACGCGTCAAGGCAGTCTTTCGCCAAGTGGTGCACAAGCCTCGCCTTGTTAGTCACGCCCGGTGGCAAGAGTTTCCAGGTAGCCAACCGAAGTCGTAAGTTATCCCTAATGGAGATGCTTCAATTAGAAGTAGTCAATGAGTTGGTGGCTTTGGACTCGGCCATTACGTAAGTATGAACATACTTACTTTTGGGCAACTCTAGAACCGTTGAAAGTATGATCTGAGTGTGCTTCATCTTTTAGCATGGGCTCAAGCGCATCGCCTGCTGTGCTTCTAAATATATCTGCAACATTACTGTAGAAAGGAGATCCGGGATTCTCATGGCGGGTATTTCACATATATGTGACCATGCTCGCACCTTAGGGTCGGCTTTCACTAATCAACTATACAAGCAAACAAACAGATACCCACTGTGTAAACACACTCAGCTGCGCAAACCATAGTGCGAGAACGACGGCTTCCGTGATTACCAGAGTGGATATCGTTGACTTCACTCGTCAGAGTCAAGTCCCTCTCATAATCCATGGTTCTGTATGGATCCTTGGTGTTGTGGGTTTATTCCTGCTTCACATGCAGAAGGTCACGGTTTCATTCACCGTATATGGGTTGAGGTTTTGTAACTTGGACATGATTGACATTATGATACTGGCATACTGTAAACGATGCCACCATAGCAACCAAGCACACAACAAATGGTATAATGTTGCCCACTGAAAATCAGTTCTTGTAACTTAGTAGGTAGACAATAACTGCAAATTGATTTCAATTTTTTTATGCTTCCAACACAGCATGAGAATTAACTTTTGATTTTCAATCGGTTGTCTGTATCTGCAGTATAATTATAAATCTCGCAATACTGTAAAGGTCACTTGTGTACGTCGCCCATATTTCTTTATATCCTAGAAGGAAGGTGCGTGTTTTGCACACGGCTGTACTTGCACCTCGTGACGTCACTCGCTATCATGGTGGCCGTGACGAGGATGGGTTCTGTGACGTAACACTGACACTACTGGGCGGCCTCAGCATGGCTGCCAATGTATAATCACAGTATAACTAGGGGAGAACATACACCCTTTTCAGTGTGTGTTCTCACCAGAGTCGGTAAAGAAGTTCTCCTCTTGAGAAGATGGCTCTCAGTACAGTCATGCTCTTTAAGATAATAGATATGCCAAGTAGGGGACTCGAACCCTCGTCCTTCGATTGAGGACAACTCGGACTGAGACCCAAATAATACACGTCACTCGTCTGCTACCCTAGAGAGTCTTCAAAGCGAGATGGCAGAGAACTATCACAACGAGGGAGGTAGATTCACAATTAATAATAATATCATACCTGGCGAAGAAACTGATAGAGCTTGTGGAAACATCAACCTGTCCTGCGAAGACAAAGGACGTGACTAGCGACAATCACAATTCCGTCTGTATTCTTAATAAAATACTAGAATGTGTTCGAAAATGATCTGCTTCGTCAAACGCCGTATATAAATATCTGCTAATGCGCTAGACACTTTAACAGTTTGGTCTTTTAGTATTGTGACGTCATCAGAGCTGGCGGTTGCAGCAGTATCTCGGGCTTAGCTGGCCGTGTGACGTCATCAGAGCTGGCGGTTGCAGCAGTATCTCGGGCTTAGCTGGCCGTGTGACGTCATCACAGCTGGCGGTTGCAGCAGTATCTCGGGCTTAGCTGGCCGTGTGACGTCATCACAGCTGGCGGTTGCAGCAGTATCTCGGGCTTAGCTGGCCGTGTGACGTCATCACAGCTGGCGGTTGCAGCAGTATCTCGGGCTTAGCTGGCCGTGTGACGTCATCACAGCTGGCGGTTGCAGCAGTATCTCGGGCTTAGCTGGCCGTGTGACGTCATCAGAGCTGGCGGTTGCAGCAGTATCTCGGGCTTAGCTGGCCGTGTGACGTCATCACAGCTGGCGGTTGCAGCAGTATCTCGGGCCTAGCTGGCCGTGTGACGTCATCACAGCTGGCGGTTGCAGCAGTATCTCGGGCTTAGCTGGCCGTGTGACGTCATCACAGCTGGCGGTTGCAGCAGTATCTCGGGCTTAGCTGGCCGTGTGACGTCATCACAGCTGGCGGTTGCAGTAGTATCTCGGGCTTAGCTGGCCGTGTGACGTCATCACAGCTGGCGGTTGCAGCAGTATCTCGGGCTTAGCTGGCCGTGTGACGTCATCACAGCTGGCGGTTTCAGCAGTATCTCGGGCTTAGCTGGCCGTGTGACGTCATCACAGCTGGCGGTTGCAGCAGTATCTCGGGCTTAGCTGGCCGTGTGACGTCATCACAGCTGGCGGTTGCAGCAGTATCTCGGGCTTAGCTGGCCGTGTGACGTCATCACAGCTGGCGGTTGCAGCAGTATCTCGGGCTTAGCTGGCCGTGTGACGTCATCACAGCTGGCGGTTGCAGCAGTATCTCGGGCTTAGCTGGCCGTGTGACGTCATCACAGCTGGCGGTTGCAGCAGTATCTCGGGCCTAGCTGGCCGTGTGACGTCATCACAGCTGGCGGTTGCAGCAGTATCTCGGGCTTAGCTGGCCGTGTGACGTCATCAGAGCTGGCGGTTGCAGTAGTATCTCGGGCTTAGCTGGCCGTGTGACGTCATCACAGCTGGCGGTTGCAGCAGTATCTCGGGCTTAGCTGGCCGTGTGACGTCATCACAGCTGGCGGTTGCAGCAGTATCTCGGGCTTAGCTGGCCGTGTGACGTCATCACAGCTGGCGGTTGCAGCAGTATCTCGGGCTTAGCTGGCCGTGTGACGTCATCACAGCTGGCGGTTGCAGCAGTATCTCGGGCTTAGCTGGCCGTGTGACGTCATCAGAGCTGGCGGTTGCAGTAGTATCTCGGGCTTAGCTGGCCGTGTGACGTCATCACAGCTGGCGGTTGCAGCAGTATCTCGGGCTTAGCTGGCCGTGTGACGTCATCACAGCTGGCGGTTGCAGCAGTATCTCGGGCTTAGCTGGCCGTGTGACGTCATCACAGCTGGCGGTTGCAGCAGTATCTCGGGCTTAGCTGGCCGTGTGACGTCATCACAGCTGGCGGTTGCAGCAGTATCTCGGGCTTAGCTGGCCGTGTGACGTCATCACAGCTGGCGGTTGCAGCAGTATCTCGGGCTTAGCTGGCCGTGTGACGTCATCACAGCTGGCGGTTGCAGTAGTATCTCGGGCTTAGCTGGCCGTGTGACGTCATCACAGCTGGCGGTTGCAGCAGTATCTCGGGCTTAGCTGGCCGTGTGACGTCATCACAGCTGGCGGTTGCAGCAGTATCTCGGGCTTAGCTGGCCGTGTGACGTCATCACAGCTGGCGGTTGCAGCAGTATCTCGGGCTTAGCTGGCCGTGTGACGTCATCAGAGCTGGCGGTTGCAGCAGTATCTCGGGCTTAGCTGGCCGTGTGACGTCATCACAGCTGGCGGTTGCAGCAGTATCTCGGGCTTAGCTGGCCGTGTGACGTCATCACAGCTGGCGGTTGCAGCAGTATCTCGGGCTTAGCTGGCCGTGTGACGTCATCACAGCTGGCGGTTGCAGCAGTATCTCGGGCTTAGCTGGCCGTGTGACGTCATCACAGCTGGCGGTTGCAGCAGTATCTCGGGCTTAGCTGGCCGTGTGACGTCATCACAGCTGGCGGTTGCAGCAGTATCTCGGGCTTAGCTGGCCGTGTGACGTCATCACAGCTGGCGGTTGCAGCAGTATCTCGGGCTTAGCTGGCCGTGTGACGTCATCACAGCTGGCGGTTGCAGCAGTATCTCGGGCTTAGCTGGCCGTGTGACGTCATCACAGCTGGCGGTTGCAGCAGTATCTCGGGCTTAGCTGGCCGTGTGACGTCATCACAGCTGGCGGTTGCAGCAGTATCTCGGGCTTAGCTGGCCGTGTGACGTCATCACAGCTGGCGGTTGCAGCAGTATCTCGGGCTTAGCTGGCCGTGTGACGTCATCACAGCTGGCGGTTGCAGTAGTATCTCGGGCTTAGCTGGCCGTGTGACGTCATCACAGCTGGCGGTTGCAGCAGTATCTCGGGCTTAGCTGGCCGTGTGACGTCATCACAGCTGGCGGTTGCAGCAGTATCTCGGGCTTAGCTGGCCGTGTGACGTCATCACAGCTGGCGGTTGCAGCAGTATCTCGGGCTTAGCTGGCCGTGTGACGTCATCACAGCTGGCGGTTGCAGCAGTATCTCGGGCTTAGCTGGCCGTGTGACGTCATCACAGCTGGCGGTTGCAGCAGTATCTCGGGCTTAGCTGGCCGTGTGACGTCATCACAGCTGGCGGTTGCAGCAGTATCTCGGGCTTAGCTGGCCGTGTGACGTCATCACAGCTGGCGGTTGCAGCAGTATCTCGGGCTTAGCTGGCCGTGTGACGTCATCACAGCTATCGGTTGCAGCAGTATCTCGGGCTTAGCTGGCCGTGTGACGTCATCACAGCTGGCGGTTGCAGCAGTATCTCGGGCTTAGCTGGCCGTGTGACGTCATCACAGCTGGCGGTTGCAGCAGTATCTCGGGCTTAGCTGGCCGTGTGACGTCATCACAGCTGGCGGTTGCAGCAGTATCTCGGGCTTAGCTGGCCGTGTGACGTCATCACAGCTGGCGGTTGCAGCAGTATCTCGGGCTTAGCTGGCCGTGTGACGTCATCACAGCTGGCGGTTTCAGCAGTATCTCGGGCTTAGCTGGCCGTGTGACGTCATCACAGCTGGCGGTTGCAGCAGTATCTCGGGCTTAGCTGGCCGTGTGACGTCATCACAGCTGGCGGTTGCAGCAGTATCTCGGGCTTAGCTGGCCGTGTGACGTCATCACAGCTGGCGGTTGCAGCAGTATCTCGGGCTTAGCTGGCCGTGTGACGTCATCACAGCTGGCGGTTGCAGCAGTATCTCGGGCTTAGCTGGCCGTGTGACGTCATCACAGCTGGCGGTTGCAGCAGTATCTCGGGCTTAGCTGGCCGTGTGACGTCATCACAGCTGGCGGTTGCAGCAGTATCTCGGGCTTAGCTGGCCGTGTGACGTCATCACAGCTGGCGGTTGCAGCAGTATCTCGGGCTTAGCTGGCCGTGTGACGTCATCACAGCTGGCGGTTGCAGCAGTATCTCGGGCTTAGCTGGCCGTGTGACGTCATCACAGCTGGCGGTTGCAGTAGTATCTCGGGCTTAGCTGGCCGTGTGACGTCATCACAGCTGGCGGTTGCAGCAGTATCTCGGGCTTAGCTGGCCGTGTGACGTCATCACAGCTGGCGGTTGCAGCAGTATCTCGGGCTTAGCTGGCCGTGTGACGTCATCACAGCTGGCGGTTGCAGCAGTATCTCGGGCTTAGCTGGCCGTGTGACGTCATCACAGCTGGCGGTTGCAGCAGTATCTCGGGCTTAGCTGGCCGTGTGACGTCATCACAGCTGGCGGTTGCAGCAGTATCTCGGGCTTAGCTGGCCGTGTGACGTCATCACAGCTGGCGGTTGCAGCAGTATCTCGGGCTTAGCTGGCCGTGTGACGTCATCACAGCTGGCGGTTGCAGCAGTATCTCGGGCTTAGCTGGCCGTGTGACGTCATCACAGCTGGCGGTTGCAGCAGTATCTCGGGCTTAGCTGGCCGTGTGACGTCATCAGAGCTGGCGGTTGCAGCAGTATCTCGGGCTTAGCTGGCCGTGTGACGTCATCACAGCTGGCGGTTGCAGCAGTATCTCGGGCTTAGCTGGCCGTGTGACGTCATCACAGCTGGCGGTTGCAGCAGTATCTCGGGCTTAGCTGGCCGTGTGACGTCATCACAGCTGGCGGTTGCAGCAGTATCTCGGGCTTAGCTGGCCGTGTGACGTCATCACAGCTGGCGGTTGCAGCAGTATCTCGGGCTTAGCTGGCCGTGTGACGTCATCACAGCTGGCGGTTGCAGCAGTATCTCGGGCTTAGCTGGCCGTGTGACGTCATCACAGCTGGCGGTTGCAGCAGTATCTCGGGCTTAGCTGGCCGTGTGACGTCATCACAGCTGGCGGTTGCAGCAGTATCTCGGGCTTAGCTGGCCGTGTGACGTCATCACAGCTGGCGGTTGCAGTAGTATCTCGGGCTTAGCTGGCCGTGTGACGTCATCACAGCTGGCGGTTGCAGCAGTATCTCGGGCTTAGCTGGCCGTGTGACGTCATCACAGCTGGCGGTTGCAGCAGTATCTCGGGCTTAGCTGGCCGTGTGACGTCATCACAGCTGGCGGTTGCAGCAGTATCTCGGGCTTAGCTGGCCGTGTGACGTCATCACAGCTGGCGGTTGCAGCAGTATCTCGGGCTTAGCTGGCCGTGTGACGTCATCACAGCTGGCGGTTGCAGCAGTATCTCGGGCTTAGCTGGCCGTGTGACGTCATCACAGCTGGCGGTTGCAGCAGTATCTCGGGCTTAGCTGGCCGTGTGACGTCATCACAGCTGGCGGTTGCAGCAGTATCTCGGGCTTAGCTGGCCGTGTGACGTCATCACAGCTGGCGGTTGCAGCAGTATCTCGGGCTTAGCTGGCCGTGTGACGTCATCACAGCTGGCGGTTGCAGCAGTATCTCGGGCTTAGCTGGCCGTGTGACGTCATCACAGCTGGCGGTTGCAGCAGTATCTCGGGCTTAGCTGGCCGTGTGACGTCATCACAGCTGGCGGTTGCAGCAGTATCTCGGGCTTAGCTGGCCGTGTGACGTCATCACAGCTGGCGGTTGCAGCAGTATCTCGGGCTTAGCTGGCCGTGTGACGTCATCACAGCTGGCGGTTGCAGCAGTATCTCGGGCTTAGCTGGCCGTGTGACGTCATCACAGCTGGCGGTTGCAGCAGTATCTCGGGCTTAGCTGGCCGTGTGACGTCATCACAGCTGGCGGTTGCAGCAGTATCTCGGGCTTAGCTGGCCGTGTGACGTCATCAGAGCTGGCGGTTGCAGCAGTATCTCGGGCTTAGCTGGCCGTGTGACGTCATCACAGCTGGCGGTTGCAGCAGTATCTCGGGCTTAGCTGGCCGTGTGACGTCATCACAGCTGGCGGTTGCAGCAGTATCTCGGGCTTAGCTGGCCGTGTGACGTCATCACAGCTGGCGGTTGCAGTAGTATCTCGGGCTTAGCTGGCCGTGTGACGTCATCACAGCTGGCGGTTGCAGCAGTATCTCGGGCTTAGCTGGCCGTGTGACGTCATCACAGCTGGCGGTTGCAGCAGTATCTCGGGCTTAGCTGGCCGTGTGACGTCATCACAGCTGGCGGTTGCAGTAGTATCTCGGGCTTAGCTGGCCGTGTGACGTCATCACAGCTGGCGGTTGCAGCAGTATCTCGGGCTTAGCTGGCCGTGTGACGTCATCACAGCTGGCGGTTGCAGCAGTATCTCGGGCTTAGCTGGCCGTGTGACGTCATCACAGCTGGCGGTTGCAGCAGTATCTCGGGCCTAGCTGGCCGTGTGACGTCATCACAGCTGGCGGTTGCAGCAGTATCTCGGGCTTAGCTGGCCGTGTGACGTCATCACAGCTGGCGGTTGCAGCAGTATCTCGGGCTTAGCTGGCCGTGTGACGTCATCACAGCTGGCGGTTGCAGCAGTATCTCGGGCCTAGCTGGCCGTGTGACGTCATCACAGCTGGCGGTTGCAGCAGTATCTCGGGCTTAGCTGGCCGTGTGACGTCATCACAGCTGGCGGTTGCAGCAGTATCTCGGGCTTAGCTGGCCGTGTGACGTCATCACAGCTGGCGGTTGCAGCAGTATCTCGGGCCTAGCTGGCCGTGTGACGTCATCACAGCTGGCGGTTGCAGCAGTATCTCGGGCTTAGCTGGCCGTGTGACGTCATCACAGCTGGCGGTTGCAGCAGTATCTCGGGCTTAGCTGGCCGTGTGACGTCATCACAGCTGGCGGTTGCAGCAGTATCTCGGGCTTAGCTGGCCGTGTGACGTCATCACAGCTGGCGGTTGCAGCAGTATCTCGGGCTTAGCTGGCCGTGTGACGTCATCACAGCTGGCGGTTGCAGCAGTATCTCGGACTTAGCTGGCCGTGTGACGTGTCAAGCGACCTGCACAAACCATTGCTTCATTTTCGCCCGAAATGTTTCTATTAATTGATTTTAATTTCTGAACCAAAATTCACAACTTGTCCTTCTACCTCCTCGTGGGAACTAGTCACGAATCTCGTAATTATGATACCTCAGTCTTTCGTCGCCCTTCACCTGTGCGCCTATCTTCGTGAATTATACTACACAAATTACTCGTCACCTATTAACTGTCTATAGGAAATAACAATAAAGAATTTAAAATAAGTAAAAATAAAGTAAACACACGTTGTCGATGGTGTTTAAATCTATACCCGCACGCCCTTGATTGACATGAGTTCTCAATATGCACTAAACAGTAAAAATAGTTATACAAATGCATTTTTGGTGCATAGTGGAACGTTCTACAACCTATAGCGTTTTACCAAACCGCTTTAGTTGAGTCACTGTTGTTTTGTAAATAGATAATTGTGAACGTGGTGTCGGTCTAGAGAGACGACCACAATCCCGACCGCCTCGAAGCCAACGGAGACGATTGCGTAGTCTGTGACGTCACGCAGAGTTGGGTTACATATTATACACGACAGACAGTTACTGTACGTTTTTACGTTCTGCTGTCTGTGTACAGATATTGTAATTCGAACCATTTAAAGTGTAATTTAAAAACGATTATTACTTCGTCCATTATGCATGGCCACGTTTGTTCGAGGTATTATAGCCAGTACTGTACTGTCACGTGTGTTGCAATCGCATTGCTCGCTTTCAGTCCATAGTTGCGCATGAGAGAGAGAGAGAGAGAACGCATACGACAATAAGGGGGGTGGGGGGGGGGGGGCAGGGGGGTTAAAAATCTCGTCGCAAAAAAGTAATAAGGATTTGCAATGGAAAATGGGACTGCAATCTAGACATCGCATTGCTCGCTTTCCGACAATAGTGATGTGTGGGGGGGGGGGGGGGGGGTTAAAAATCTCTTCGCAAAAAAGTAAAAAGTATTTGCAATGGAAAAAGACACGTACGCCAACTGAATACGCTATTGTAACGTAGCCCTACATTGTAGCATGGAATGTTTTACTTAGAAATGCAACGTGAATTATCAAACACGAAATGTGGTGCATGTGCACTAACTATAACTCATTGACTATAAGTAGCATTGCTCAAGGCTAGATTTACATAGGGATCTTTAAAGTGGGACACGACACTTATTTTCTCATATCAAGATTCAAGACTTACAGCGTAAGGTAAGGAGGATAGGGGGGATAATGGGGGATAGGGAGGATAATGTGTAAGGAAGGGCTAATAGTAAAACCCTACACACAGTTCACGGGTGCCTAGTTGGTACCACTGACACACAAGGTCCCCTAAAGCTGTCTGCGTACTTACATTATAAAGATGGCATATTTTATCCATGGCCCTATAGATTCACTGAGTTATAGAAGAGTACGAGATCGCATTGCAATCGCAATCCGGAAATCGTGTAAAAATTTATTTATATGGTAATTATGGCGCTGTTCGCAGTACAATCGTAATGTCGTAATGACAGCATGAGAAAGTGTACGATTGCGATCCCGATTACGATATTACGATTTAGTTGTGTGAAGTACGTAAGACTACCCTAAATAATTTGTTTCATGATTTCTTAATTAAGATCCGGATGTCGACAGTTATTGTGCGTAGGGCTTACAACGCCGTTTTTGTTTTGGCAAACATTTAAGCTTTTTGTAACTTTTTTTACCGTCGAGTTGCCAAATGTGGTGTATAAGAAGTGCTCCAAAATGATCCTAAATGATCTGCTCGTCAGCCTTGGAGGCGCACATGTTATGTTTGCCCCCTACAGCGATATAATATGTCATGCACTCATGGGTTTGCTTCGTAAATAGAGGGAAATTTGCGTTTGGAGGTTATATTCGCAAAGAGGCAAAACGACACAGTCTTCAATTCACCTAAAACCTCGACCAAACTTGTGAAATTACAAGAGATAACATCTGCTTGTGCAAATCTTTAACGACATCGAACTTTTCTTAGGACTCAGCCGGCGTCAGTATATTATTGTCTAGTTCAAACCCGAATTGTGACCGGTTGTTGAATTGTAGCAGTGTCTCTTTCTAGGCCGATATTTCACTGCATTTTTCCCTTCATTCATAGCTAGAGATGTCTTTTGTTTTCCTATTTTTTATCATTTTTTTTTACCAGAGTTTTATTCGCGGTTATTTCTTGCCCCTGTGTGACTCGTTTTTGGAAACAATTACTGTACCTCCAGGCGCCCAGCATGCAAACACCGCCTGTGGTTACACCGTGTACACCTGTGGTTACACCGAGGACTCCCGACTGAGTCACACCAATTACCGCTGTGTTGATACACTCGAAGGTTACCCGAAGCGGTTGGGGATCTTTATTTGGTAATGCTCGATGAAAGTATTCGACTGTGTTTGATGATAATAATCACTCAGTGATCGTTATGTCCAACCTAGAGTCAATCCAAGGACTCGACTCAGCTCCTTTCTGATGTGATTGCATGCGCGCGCACTAAGGCTGAAATAATGGGCCTACTTTGAGGTACAGTTCCTCGAAAAGAAAAGTAACTAGGACTTAAGTTGTTTTTATTTACTCGAAAAAGAAAACTCTCATCATACAAGTTCTAGATCGGTGTTTTTTAAACAATTCAAACAATTCAATTCAAAAATGAGTTATTTGAATGGTTTTGTTTCGTTTTTACTCGTCGTGGACAACTCATATTCCGTCGGGGATCTCCCCGGTGAATTCAGTGACATTAAATCGTATTTAGATGAAATAGAAGGACTCCAGGGCCCGATCTACATACATCGATTCCCCGAAAATAAAGAACTAGTTTTGAATTTTGATGATTACAGTAACAGTATTACAATGTGCGAGTCCAGCAAGACAATTGACGGACCCTCTGGGAGTGTACAGTGACGCTAGGCCTAGGATATCCATAAAGCTGGGCCCGGATTCACAAGAGGTCCTAAGTCTTTTTTTGGTCTAATCTCTAAGACCGGCCTAACTTTGAACCTCTTATAAAACCAGGAAAATATCTTAGAACAGATTTTAAAATCTATTTTTGGAATGTTCATTATGTCCTTGTTCTCACCAGGAATTATTAAATTTTCTGTGGCCTGGGACTGGGTTTTACAAGATGTTCAAAGTTAGGCCGGTCTTAGAGATAAGACCAAAATAAGACAGGACGAGTCAATAATCACTAGACGTTTATGTAAACGGCCTCTTACGTACGGGTTCTTGCTCGGGTTGGCAGTCAGTCCTACGACGTACGAGCATAAATATACGACATTATAATAGATTCTGATCTTAGATTCACAATCGTAAACGTTGTTTGAGGTTTTGAGTCGATCGTAGATAATTCGTTTGCCCCGGGGTAGACTCTAGTTCGTCTGGCCGTCGCTTGAGGCGCCTACAAGAGCGCATGCTGTATTACCTGTGTGTTATTAGTATCATCACAACTACCACACACTCGGTTGTATTGCACGTGTGAAGCAACAGGTGTGAGTGTTCGTCTGTTTGTCTGCAGGGGACTCGTTCGCGTGAACTTGTCCCAACATAACATGTCTCGTGCTGACGAGCAGAGTCCAATAGTGCCAACTAAGATATATTCCTCTAGCTCCTAACATGTACTTCGAACAGCTGATCAGTGATACTGATCATGATACTACAGTAATAATAAGTTCCGACCGTTTATTTCAATTCTGAAAACTCCAAACACAGTGGGTATAACTAATGATGCTTGTACTCTTTACTGAACCTTTGCAATCGGTTGATTTTCGTTCAACCAGCGTGCATGAATGTGTCGGTAGATAAGTTTGTTCTGTAATTTTTACCATCCGTGAGAACCATGATTGAAGTAGCCTACACGTATTGATAAGAAGGCATTTCGAATGCGTTTGTCTGTTTGCCATGGTTTACCCTTACACCTGAAACTCTTACCCACGCCTGACTATAACCGCCGAGTGTAACGCTGTACAACTGTGTTAGGTACTATAAATGCTGACTCCGTCCATCCATCTACTCTTGTATACTGACGTGTGTCTCCTTGTTTGTTGACAGGTTGGCAGCGCTCAAGAAGAGTGGCACCACTGGTTGGCAGAAGAGAGTCCCCAAACTCAAGGCCGAGGATGATCTCACAGTTGTCACCGTCAACAACCTCCTCAATGTAAGTCACAACTCGCTGCACTTATACCTTAAGCAAGCCGAAGTTATCCAATCATCGCTGATTGCCTGATTGGCTGTGTTTCTAACGTGATGCGAGATGTACATGACCTCACCGCCCCGCACCACCCATCTCGCGGACCTTGGAGTCACCTTGATAAAGTGTGACGTACAAAGCTCTCGTGTGTGTCCATCTTCTCAACGCGGTTTATACCAAGCGCTCTAGTACTTCGAACACATATACAATGACACTAGTGTGCTTGAAATGAAAACTGTATCGTCTTTTTTGCAATCAATCATCGCGTGCCTATCCCAAAAAAGCTTTTGTATTCTGTTGAACGCGATTCGTTGTGTTCATACAATGGCGCTAGATACCCGCAAGTTTTGTTGTTGCGCGTTCTTTTGGCTTTTTTTCTGCAAGTTCTGGCATTTTGTATTTCAGCTGAAATTCGAAGACAAGTTCAGATATTCCCCGTAATTTCACTAGGCTCGAACCCGACCTCGAAAATTATTGTTTCTATTTTCTAGTTTGACTTGTCGTCGCCATCCCAAGCGTGTCGAGACTTTCTGGGACTTGCGCACGTTTCAGCAGTTCCCAAGTTTGTAATTTAAAACAAACATTAGGGTTTAAAAAGAAATGGAATATTTCAATTTAATATGTCGTGTGTGTTTTGGTTGGCACAAGTTCGAACGGTCGCGTGATTTGAGTTCCTTCCTGTTATCAATAATCGATGAGCCAAAGTTTCCGGAACATTCAACTCACTACGCGGATGTCACGGTGACAAGCTGACAAGTGTGGCTCGTTGGTTTAGCGCTGCTTCCAATGCAGCCGGTACAGGGTTCGATACCCGGTGTGAGCTGTGTGTTTATAACTACAGAACTTACTTTCATTGTGGCCTACACGGAAACTGTGGCTTCATGGAGCCGTCATAGCAACGAGGCACAATAAATTGCCACCCCTATTGAAAATCGTCCCAAGCGTATGTCCCCTAGGGTCGCGGGTTCGAATCCCGGATGAGGAATGGGATTTTTATCTAATAGTTTCTATCTAGACTATAGACAGTCAACAGAGGAAAACTCATTCCAGCTGTCAATCGTCACTGCACACTTTAACCGTGGCCTGTAGATCCAAGGTCCACTAGATCGCTTGTAGACCTTGCTGTAGATCAAGGTCTACTGGATTTAATCCTAGCGGAGTAATTGCGAAGCGCAAAGTATGAGATCCAAAGTCGCCATTTTGGAACCAACTGCAAAAATCGCATAATTATTTAAATAATCCTCACCAATAATGTGAACTTACGCGTTAAGTATTTCCTTTGAAAATATATATATATATATATATATATATATATATATATATATGTACCTGTTGCAACTTTCTGGGGATTGTTGCCGCGAATTATGTACTAAAGAAGGAGGCACTGACTTACCCTTCCCTTCCTGACGTTTCGGGAAAGTCACATCTCCCATCTTCAGAGGCCCTCACTCGACGATGTGCATCTCGAGCTTCGAAGCCGCGAACTGACTGGTTCAGTCGTTGTCATTCCTCTCGCGTGTATGTCTGCGTCATTGTTCTTATCTCGTAGTGAAACCAGATTGGATCGACTACGCGTCAGGGGTCCACGTTCAGGGGTAGTGACGTACTCCACGCCCCTAGGGCTGGGGCCTTGTGTTGGCGTCACGACGTTAACGCTGTCAAAACGTTGCACACGGGCTTCTTGTTGGTGTTGAAGGAGAACTGGTTTCCAGGAAGTAGGCAAACGTTGTCCGTCATCCCGTTTGTTAAGGCTTCCCGGTCTCTTCTCTATCTCAATAGCCTCTCGAATGACACGTACATGAAATTCATTGACCGAAGCTAGCGTTCTGGTGTTTTCAAAGCTTATAGAGTGGCCGGTTTTTTTGACGTGTTGGGCCAGGCCTGATGTCTCTCTGCCACTGTTCACTGCTAATCGATGTTCATCCCGTCTCACCGATATACGTCGGTTGGTCTGACCAACATACACTTCCCCGCACGACCCACACGGGACTTCATAAACCCCATGGGCTTCAAGTGGTATGTTGTCTTTAGCGTTGCGTAACATAGTGCTTATCTTTCTGTAAGGGCGATACGTAGTTTTTATGTTATGTTTTTTAAGCAACTTGCCTATTTTTTCGGATGCTCCCCTTAAGTACGGAAGGTGCACGAAACCTGCAGGCTTATCGTCAGACTTCGGTTCCCCTAGTTTGGGAGAACCGGTGTTTTTAAACGCTCTCTTAATAGTATTATCCGAATAGCCGTTATTAAGGAGAGTTTGGCGTAAGTCTCGGATTTCTCTGTTAACGTTATGACAGTCTGACAGTTTCGTGGAACGGAAAGCGAGTGAATTGACTACAGCATTGAGTTGGGCCGGGTGATGATGTGAACGGGCGTTGAGATATCTGCCAGTGTTGGTAGGTTTCCTGTACACCGTGTGGCCTAATTTTCCATTACTTCTTTTGTAAACACACACGTCCAGAAACGGAAGTCGTCCATTCTCTTCTATCTCCATGGTACAGGTAATGTTTTCGTGCAGGCTATTAATGAGCAATAAAAACTCATTAAGTTTACTTATTCCATAAGGCCAAATGAGAAAGAAATCATCCACGTAGCGTAGAAGTAATTTTGGTTTGTATGGAGCAAGTTCCAGAGCCCGGTCTTCAAAATGTTGCATAAATATATTAGCCACTGCTGGTGATAACGGCGAACCCATGGGGGCACCTTTGACCTGTTTATATCTATGTCCTTCATACATAAAATAGGTGTTGGCTAAACAATGTTTTATTAAAATCAACATGTCTTCAGGTATGTGTAACCCACGCATGATTTCCAAAGTTTCGTCAATGGGAACATTAGTAAAAAGTGACTCCACGTCAAGGCTCACCAACAAATCGGTTTCAGACACATTGTATTCAAGTAAGATCTCCAGAAAGTGATAAGCATTTTTTACATAAGATTTTGCATCCTCAACATATGGTTGCAGGTATTCGGCCAGGTGTCTAGCTAGAGGCTGAAGAGGGGAGTCAAATGAACTCACAATAGGCCTTAGAGGTATCCCAGGTTTGTGAATCTTAGGCAAACCGTACAATTTGGGGCATCTAGAAGACTTCTCCCTGGGTATTAAGTACTTATGTTTTTTAGGGTCAATTTTTGAAGCTAGTATTTTAGCTCTGGTCGTTTTTTCCAAATAAGTGGTAGGGTCTGACTTTAAAAGTTTATAAGCCGGGTCATCCAAATGACGTGTCATTTTCAGTTTATAGTCATCCATATTTAAAATAACAGTGGCATTGCCTTTGTCAGCGGGTAAAACAATTACACTATCATTATTTCTCAGTCTTTTCAAAGCTAGAATCTCGGTGTGAGATATGTTACGTTCCGGTAATTTAGCTTTACGTAAAATAACCGACGTGTCTTGACGTATTGTTTCGGCCACATTTGAAGGTAAAAAATGAATAGCTGATTCGACAGAAGAAATAATTTCTTCAACCGGTATTCTGTTAGGTGTCACAGCAAAATTAAAACCTTTCGATAAAACTTGGATCGTGTCGTTGTCAATTATTACGTCAGAAAGGTTATGAACGGCTGATGTGAGCTTGTTATTGTTTACATTCGTATCAGCAGTAGGATAGCGTCGTTTTTCACGGTTGCATAGAAGACGAAACTTCTTCTCGTGTTGTTGTTCAGTCAAAAACCTGTTGTCCTCCGCACGTAGTTGTGACTTTTCATCAACAGCTTGCCATAATGTAGGATGGAGCAATGTGCTAAGCTCATCTTGCGCGTCGTGTAATTTAATGTTAACAATGTTGAGCTTATATCTCGATTGTTGAATAGCATCTCTTAACAATGCAAAGCTCGTTCTCCGTAATATTCTGTCAGTAGAAGGTGTCTTAAAGTGAGAACGAAGTATCGTACACGCGGGAAGAATGTGATTGTCTCGACAACGTTTGAGAAAAGACAGGTCACATAGGATCTTAGCTCGTTTACAGCGAAGTTTCTCAAAAATTCTCGTCGAGTGAAACGTATCCTCCCCATAGAGGTTAGTTATATTAGTTTTCAAGTTTTCGCGGACATATGTGTACCTGTTGCAACTTTCTGGGGATTGTTGCCGCGAATTATGTACTAAAGAAGGAGGCACTGACTTACCCTTCCCTTCCTGACGTTTCGGGAAAGTCACATCTCCCATCTTCAGAGGCCCTCACTCGACGATGTGCATCTCGAGCTTCGAAGCCGCGAACTGACTGGTTCAGTCGTTGTCATTCCTCTCGCGTGTATGTCTGCGTCATTGTTCTTATCTCGTAGTGAAACCAGATTGGATCGACTACGCGTCAGGGGTCCACGTTCAGGGGTAGTGACGTACTCCACGCCCCTAGGGCTGGGGCCTTGTGTTGGCGTCACGACGTTAACGCTGTCAAAACGTTGCACACGGGCTTCTTGTTGGTGTTGAAGGAGAACTGGTTTCCAGGAAGTAGGCAAACGTTGTCCGTCATCCCGTTTGCTAAGGCTTCCCGGTCTCTTCTCTATCTCAATAGCCTCTCGAATGACACGTACATGAAATTCATTGACCGAAGCTAGCGTTCTGGTGTTTTCAAAGCTTATAGAGTGGCCGGTTTTTTTGACGTGTTGGGCCAGGCCTGATGTCTCTCTGCCACTGTTCACTGCTAATCGATGTTCATCCCGTCTCACCGATATACGTCGGTTGGTCTGACCAACATACACTTCCCCGCACGACCCACACGGGACTTCATAAACCCCGTGGGCTTCAAGTGGTATGTTGTCTTTAGCGTTGCGTAACATAGTGCTTATCTTTCTGTAAGGGCGATACGTAGTTTTTATGTTATGTTTTTTAAGCAACTTGCCTATTTTTTCGGATGCTCCCCTTAAGTACGGAAGGTGCACGAAACCTGCAGGCTTATCGTCAGACTTCGGTTCCCCTAGTTTGGGAGAACCGGTGTTTTTAAACGCTCTCTTAATAGTATTATCCGAATAGCCGTTATTAAGGAGAGTTTGGCGTAAGTCTCGGATTTCTCTGTTAACGTTATGACAGTCTGACAGTTTCGTGGAACGGAAAGCGAGTGAATTGACTACAGCATTGAGTTGGGCCGGGTGATGATGTGAACGGGCGTTGAGATATCTGCCAGTGTTGGTAGGTTTCCTGTACACCGTGTGGCCTAATTTTCCATTACTTCTTTTGTAAACACACACGTCCAGAAACGGAAGTCGTCCATTCTCTTCTATCTCCATGGTACAGGTAATGTTTTCGTGCAGGCGTTTACAAAAGAAGTAATGGAAAATTAGGCCACACGGTGTACAGGAAACCTACCAACACTGGCAGATATCTCAACGCCCGTTCACATCATCACCCGGCCCAACTCAATGCTGTAGTCAATTCACTCGCTTTCCGTTCCACGAAACTGTCAGACTGTCATAACGTTAACAGAGAAATCCGAGACTTACGCCAAACTCTCCTTAATAACGGCTATTCGGATAATACTATTAAGAGAGCGTTTAAAAACACCGGTTCTCCCAAACTAGGGGAACCGAAGTCTGACGATAAGCCTGCAGGTTTCGTGCACCTTCCGTACTTAAGGGGAGCATCCGAAAAAATAGGCAAGTTGCTTAAAAAACATAACATAAAAACTACGTATCGCCCTTACAGAAAGATAAGCACTATGTTACGCAACGCTAAAGACAACATACCACTTGAAGCCCATGGGGTTTATGAAGTCCCGTGTGGGTCGTGCGGGGAAGTGTATGTTGGTCAGACCAACCGACGTATATCGGTGAGACGGGATGAACATCGATTAGCAGTGAACAGTGGCAGAGAGACATCAGGCCTGGCCCAACACGTCAAAAAAACCGGCCACTCTATAAGCTTTGAAAACACCAGAACGCTAGCTTCGGTCAATGAATTTCATGTACGTGTCATTCGAGAGGCTATTGAGATAGAGAAGAGACCGGGAAGCCTTAACAAACGGGATGACGGACAACGTTTGCCTACTTCCTGGAAACCAGTTCTCCTTCAACACCAACAAGAAGCCCGTGTGCAACGTTTTGACAGCGTTAACGTCGTGACGCCAACACAAGGCCCCAGCCCTAGGGGCGTGGAGTACGTCACTACCCCTGAACGTGGACCCCTGACGCGTAGTCGATCCAATCTGGTTTCACTACGAGATAAGAACAATGACGCAGACATACACGCGAGAGGAATGACAACGACTGAACCAGTCAGTTCGCGGCTTCGAAGCTCGAGATGCACATCGTCGAGTGAGGGCCTCTGAAGATGGGAGATGTGACTTTCCCGAAACGTCAGGAAGGGAAGGGTAAGTCAGTGCCTCCTTCTTTAGTACATAATTCGCGGCAACAATCCCCAGAAAGTTGCAACAGGTACACATATGTCCGCGAAAACTTGAAAACTAATATAACTAACCTCTATGGGGAGGATACGTTTCACTCGACGAGAATTTTTGAGAAACTTCGCTGTAAACGAGCTAAGATCCTATGTGACCTGTCTTTTCTCAAACGTTGTCGAGACAATCACATTCTTCCCGCGTGTACGATACTTCGTTCTCACTTTAAGACACCTTCTACTGACAGAATATTACGGAGAACGAGCTTTGCATTGTTAAGAGATGCTATTCAACAATCGAGATATAAGCTCAACATTGTTAACATTAAATTACACGACGCGCAAGATGAGCTTAGCACATTGCTCCATCCTACATTATGGCAAGCTGTTGATGAAAAGTCACAACTACGTGCGGAGGACAACAGGTTTTTGACTGAACAACAACACGAGAAGAAGTTTCGTCTTCTATGCAACCGTGAAAAACGACGCTATCCTACTGCTGATACGAATGTAAACAATAACAAGCTCACATCAGCCGTTCATAACCTTTCTGACGTAATAATTGACAACGACACGATCCAAGTTTTATCGAAAGGTTTTAATTTTGCTGTGACACCTAACAGAATACCGGTTGGAAGAAATTATTTCTTCTGTCGAATCAGCTATTCATTTTTTACCTTCAAATGTGGCCGAAACAATACGTCAAGACACGTCGGTTATTTTACGTAAAGCTAAATTACCGGAACGTAACATATCTCACACCGAGATTCTAGCTTTGAAAAGACTGAGAAATAATGATAGTGTAATTGTTTTACCCGCTGACAAAGGCAATGCCACTGTTATTTTAAATATGGATGACTATAAACTGAAAATGACACGTCATTTGGATGACCCGGCTTATAAACTTTTAAAGTCAGACCCTACCACTTATTTGGAAAAAACGACCAGAGCTAAAATACTAGCTTCAAAAATTGACCCTAAAAAACATAAGTACTTAATACCCAGGGAGAAGTCTTCTAGATGCCCCAAATTGTACGGTTTGCCTAAGATTCACAAACCTGGGATACCTCTAAGGCCTATTGTGAGTTCATTTGACTCCCCTCTTCAGCCTCTAGCTAGACACCTGGCCGAATACCTGCAACCATATGTTGAGGATGCAAAATCTTATGTAAAAAATGCTTATCACTTTCTGGAGATCTTACTTGAATACAATGTGTCTGAAACCGATTTGTTGGTGAGCCTTGACGTGGAGTCACTTTTTACTAATGTTCCCATTGACGAAACTTTGGAAATCATGCGTGGGTTACACATACCTGAAGACATGTTGATTTTAATAAAACATTGTTTAGCCAACACCTATTTTATGTATGAAGGACATAGATATAAACAGGTCAAAGGTGCCCCCATGGGTTCGCCGTTATCACCAGCAGTGGCTAATATATTTATGCAACATTTTGAAGACCGGGCTCTGGAACTTGCTCCATACAAACCAAAATTACTTCTACGCTACGTGGATGATTTCTTTCTCATTTGGCCTTATGGAATAAGTAAACTTTATGAGTTTTTATTGCTCATTAATAGCCTGCACGAAAACATTACCTGTACCATGGAGATAGAAGAGAATGGACGACTTCCGTTTCTGGACGTGTGTGTTTACAAAAGAAGTAATGGAAAATTAGGCCACACGGTGTACAGGAAACCTACCAACACTGGCAGATATCTCAACGCCCGTTCACATCATCACCCGGCCCAACTCAATGCTGTAGTCAATTCACTCGCTTTCCGTTCCACGAAACTGTCAGACTGTCATAACGTTAACAGAGAAATCCGAGACTTACGCCAAACTCTCCTTAATAACGGCTATTCGGATAATACTATTAAGAGAGCGTTTAAAAACACCGGTTCTCCCAAACTAGGGGAACCGAAGTCTGACGATAAGCCTGCAGGTTTCGTGCACCTTCCGTACTTAAGGGGAGCATCCGAAAAAATAGGCAAGTTGCTTAAAAAACATAACATAAAAACTACGTATCGCCCTTACAGAAAGATAAGCACTATGTTACGCAACGCTAAAGACAACATACCACTTGAAGCCCATGGGGTTTATGAAGTCCCGTGTGGGTCGTGCGGGGAAGTGTATGTTGGTCAGACCAACCGACGTATATCGGTGAGACGGGATGAACATCGATTAGCAGTGAACAGTGGCAGAGAGACATCAGGCCTGGCCCAACACGTCAAAAAAACCGGCCACTCTATAAGCTTTGAAAACACCAGAACGCTAGCTTCGGTCAATGAATTTCATGTACGTGTCATTCGAGAGGCTATTGAGATAGAGAAGAGACCGGGAAGCCTTAACAAACGGGATGACGGACAACGTTTGCCTACTTCCTGGAAACCAGTTCTCCTTCAACACCAACAAGAAGCCCGTGTGCAACGTTTTGACAGCGTTAACGTCGTGACGCCAACACAAGGCCCCAGCCCTAGGGGCGTGGAGTACGTCACTACCCCTGAACGTGGACCCCTGACGCGTAGTCGATCCAATCTGGTTTCACTACGAGATAAGAACAATGACGCAGACATACACGCGAGAGGAATGACAACGACTGAACCAGTCAGTTCGCGGCTTCGAAGCTCGAGATGCACATCGTCGAGTGAGGGCCTCTGAAGATGGGAGATGTGACTTTCCCGAAACGTCAGGAAGGGAAGGGTAAGTCAGTGCCTCCTTCTTTAGTACATAATTCGCGGCAACAATCCCCAGAAAGTTGCAACAGGTACACATATGTCCGCGAAAACTTGAAAACTAATATATATATATATATATATATATATATATATATATATATATATATATATATAAAAATAGAATGTGAAGACAAAATCTCATTACAGATTGTTATTTTGCCTTCTTGGCCCATAATTTGTTTTGACAGATCAATTCATTTGTTTTTGTGCATGATTCTACCTTTGATTCTACCAAATTCTACCGTAATAGTAGCTCCGTAGGCCTACGTGTGCTCGCGTCGTGAGTAAGCGGCTTTTAATAGGTTGATTAAGCTTCTTTATTGAGCTCTAACGTGACTGTTTGCTGTGTCACTACTTTGACAAGTGTTTCCTAGGAACTCATGCCATTCTAGTGCCAAACGGCGCGAGGGAAACACGTGGCCGAACTGAATGCTGGGTTAGAGATGCCCACGGGTAGAATGAATACATCTGTTCCTCTCGACAATTCGGGAGTGAGCGATGCAAAAAGTTCACGTTCTGGTGGAAATGTTATATATACACTTGGTGCCAATTTCGTAGAGCGGTTTCTTCGCCGTGATACCCTTTACTAAATTCGTTGAAAGGAGAATTGTTGTTGCATGGACAGACAAAGCGCCATAGGAGCCAATCTCTCTCACAGACCGAAAGCAACAGCAAAAACATTGACCATACTCTTCAAAACACAACACAAAACCGATTCATTGGCAGGACTAATGTTTTGTAGGTTGGAAACTTAGAGCATCCTTTATCCTCGACGGGGCAATCGGAGCGTTATTGTAACTTGAGGACTACATGACAGGTATTTGCACTCTCAAGGACGTTTGAAAGTGACGTCACTTTCCAACATGGCGGCTGGGCCGGGTTAACTTCTCAGCGTGACATTGGCGGTATACGTTGATCACTAATCTCGTTCTAGCTGTTATACTATTCATTATGAAGGAAAAACTTATAGGAAAGCATATTTAGTTTACGTTCCAATAGTCATCATAAAGGTTATTTCAAAATATAGAACCAGAAGTTGACTTGTTATAAGAATTCTCGCAAAGCTTCGGAAAATGAGCAAATGTCTGATTGTTTTCTCAACTTCAATTGTCGAAAAACTAATGATCGGATTTGGACGAGAGTTTCTTAAGAATATGTATCGATAATGTGAGATAATAAACAAATAAACTTTCTAGATAGAAAGTGCCCCGAACGAAAATTCATAGCATGCACTAATATGTAGGGTGCAGCGGTTGGACCTCAAAAGCAGCGGTTTGGACCGTGGAACTACGCACCCTGCATGTTAGTGCATGCTATGAATTTTCGTTCGGGGCACTTTCTATCTAGAAAGTTTATTTCTTATCTCACGTTATTGGCTCGTCAAAAGCCGATCATTAGTTTCTCGACAACTGAAATTGAAAATACAATCAGAAATTTGCTCATTTTCCGATTCTTTGCGTGAATTGTTATAGCAAGTTATAACTACTGGGCCTATAATTTGGAAATAACCTTCATGATGACTATTGGCATGTAAACTAAATACGCTTTCCTATAAGTTTTTCCTTCAAAATGTATAGTATAACAGCTAGTACGAGATTAGTACCGCGTGGTTTGTGCGAGAATCCTCAGACAGTCAGAGCGCTAGACCCGTTAGCTCAGGGACAATTTTGTCCGCTAGGGGCGTATCGAAGTTCTGCGATCGCGAATACGTGTCCGAGGTAACCTTACAGATGCTTCGTCTTAGACGAGGAGCTCGTGGCCAATCAGCGCTCGGTATTTGCTCGGCTCGGCTAGCGGGGCTGGTTGGTTGGCCACGACTCACAGCATGTGTAAGGTTATCTTGAGACGGATATATAAATGTTTCTAGACACTTTCAAGAAGTGTAGCAAGAAGAGCCGGCGCTTCACGAAATTGGCAACAAATAGAACTATATATATACGACATGTGTATGGTTCGCTTGTAGCTCTTCGCGCTTCCAGTGCACGAGCTCCAGGGTTCGACTCCATGACCGGCACATATGGTCGTGTAACGTCTCTACTGTCTACTGCGCGAGGCGCGTGTAATACAGTGTATGATATGAGTGTAGTATGCACGCCCGGGCGAGCAGGTCGCGTGCTGCCGTAATCGCGTCGAGATAATCTTGAACCACCGTATCGGATCTCTGAGCCGCGTCCGTCCGTCCGTCAGTCATTCAGTTAGAAGCTGTGGGAGGTGGTCAAGCTTTGCTCTCAGCTCCCGTGTGCGTCCAAGTCAGTCAGTCAGTCATTCAGTTAGAAGCTGTGGGAGGTGGTCAAGCTGTGCTCTCAGCTCCCGTGTGCGTCCGTCAGTCAGTCATTCAGTTAGAAGCTGTGGGAGGTGGTCAAGCTTTGCTCTCAGCTCCCGTGTGCGTCCACGTCAGTCAGTCATTCAGTTAGAAGCTGTGGGAGGTGGTCAAGCTTTGCTCTCAGCTCCCGTGTGCGTCCAAGTCAGTCAGTCATTCAGTTAGAAGCTGTGGGAGGTGGTCAAGCTTTGCTCTCGGCTCCCGTGTGCGTCCGTCAGTCAGTCATTCAGTTAGAAGCTGTGGGAGGTGGTCAAGCTTGGCTCTCAGCTCCCGTGTGCGTCCAAGTCAGTCAGTCATTCAGTTAGAAGCTGTGGGAGGTGGTCAAGCTTTGCTCTCAGCTCCCGTGTGCGTCCACGTCAGTCAGTCATTCAGTTGGAAGCTGTGGGAGGTGGTCAAGCTTTGCTCTCAGCTCCCGTGTGCGTCCACGTCAGTCAGTCATTCAGTTGGAAGCTGTGGGAGGTGGTCAAGCTTTGCTCTCAGCTCCCGTGTGCGTCCAAGTCAGTCAGTCATTCAGTTAGAAGCTGTGGGAGGTGGTCAAGCTTTGCTCTCAGCTCCCGTGTGCGTCCAAGTCAGTCAGTCATTCAGTTAGAAGCTGTGGGAGGTGGTCAAGCTTTGCTCTCAGCTCCCGTGTGCGTCGCAAGGCGCGTTCTGTCGCGACAACCGTTGCCTACACTGTCGTGAAACGTCGTTCAACCTCTGCCCTCCTACGATCGGGCACTATCGTGAAACGTCGGGAAGGGCGTATAGCTTCCACGGAGGACATTCTACTACGAAACGCCGGGTCAACCGCTGCGTTCTTACGTAGGATACACTGTCGCGAAACGTCTGGATGGACGTAAAGTGAAGTGCTGCACCCCCACAGAGGAGATTCTTTCGCGAAACGTCAGCTCGGCGCGCTCGGTCAAGGTGCGAGCTCCTCTCCTCCCTCCCACGACGGAGCGGTGGCTAATTTAAGCGTAACACATCGCGGGCGTCTCAGCGACCAACGACTCCGGCGTAGTTAGTAGTACACACACAGTTGTGCCTTGACCGCGGCCGGGTGGATGTGGTGATATCGCGCACTCTTATCACGTTCACTGTCTTATCTACTGTGCGCGATGCCACAGGTTGTCTGTGCTGCAATACACTCGGGCGGGCGTAACGTGGTGTCATCGAGGCGACATGGACAACTCTAGTGCTTCACCTTGTTGAAGTAGTGTTAGGCGAACATTGTCGAGTACACACGAAGATCTTCCGATAGGTTGTTGGCGATGAAGTGTTAGAGAGAGAGAGAGAGAGAGCGAGAGAGCGAAGATGTGGTGGATGGTGGACGTGGTCGTGGCTCTCACGTGTGTCTACCTACTGTGGTCCTATGTCACTCGCGACCCCCAGGTAAGCTGACCACTTGTTGTACCCCGGTGTTATAGGGTCAATTGTACCGGCGACCCATTGGACAAGCTCAAATTACCCATGTTGTGTGAGATAAATGTACCGGTAATCTTCATAGGCGTGCGCAAGGGGGGGCCAGGGGGGGCAGTTGCCCCCCCATTAGAATAGGTGTAATTTTTTTTTTAGCAGAATGACACATTAGATCGAAAAATCGTATTTAGTAGCGTCTTGCTCACAAGTCACAACATAGTAGAAATGTCTCTGCCTCGACTTTTGCCCGCGGATATCACTGATATCTATAAAGAATTTTGTGAAATGAACCCGTTCAACAGACAACCTGTACTCTTCCTAATACGCTTAAAACACATTAGAAAAAGGATGTTTTTAAAAAATCGCCTGCGGCGCTATTTTTGGGGGGGGAGGGGGCATTCCCCCCACACCCCCCATTGGCGCCGCCGGGAAGTACTTTGACCGGGAATTTATTGTGCCCCCCCATTGATCAACCTCTGCGCAAGCCTATGGTAATCTTATCATACTCGCTCTGTCAAGCTCGGCTAACATAATATTATCTTGTTTCGTGATAACTCATAGTGATATGTATGCGCTTACCTGTAGTACCTTGAGTAGCTGTCTTCCTTTTGAATCCCTTGTTGCATTTGACATCAATACAAGGGAGTCTACATAAAGGAGGAATTGTCATCCATTGCGTTTTGCAATAGGCCCGGGACTAGCATTGTTTCCTCCATGGCAACCAGTGGCGGCTCGTGGGGTTTGCAACGGGTAGGGCACAAATCCGTTAACATTTAAAAAGGGTAGTTAGAGCGCTTTCATAGCAACACGGCAACACGTTTTTTCCGGACCGCCAAGTCAGGTGAATCAATCAGGACAGGCACGGCAAGTTTCTGATTGGTTCCGCGTGATCTGCCGGTCCGGAAAACACGTGTTGCCGTGTTGCTATGAAAGCGCCATTAGTCTTCATTTAGAAGATAATAAATAACAGCACAGGCAAACTTACCTGATAATTTATTTGGCAGCCACCAGTGAGAAGCGTGGTTGGTTACCACGGAGAGGACAAGCCAGGCCCGCACTGTGACAGGCATGTTGTTGTAGGTGGCGCTGCGGCCGCCCCCGGACGACGGCGGGGGCCGCATCCTGGTGCTGGACACGCCCCCCACCCCCGAGGAGAGCACCCTGGTGGCGGACAGGCGAGGCAAGCTGGAGACGGCCGCGCAGGGGTGGAAGAAGCGCGTGGGCCCCACAGACGCCGTCAACTTCTCCGTCAAGGGTCGCATGCTGAAGGAGGGTAACACGGAGCTGCCGGCGTCGCCCCTCGCCTCGCCCACGGAGAGACAGAAGAAGACGCCCAGGGCGAACCGCTTCCGCAGCAAGAACGGTGAGTAACAGACTTACTTACCATCCGCCCATGCTGAGTAAGAGTAACACACTTATAGTATAGTTGTCGCCAGTTTCGTAGAGCGGTTTCTTCGTCGTCGTTGTCGACGAATTATACGCTCAACTAAATTCGTTGAAAGGGGTTGTTATTGAACGGACAGACATAGCGCCATAGCCAGTCTCTCCCACAGACCGAAAGCAACAGCAAAAACACTGACCATACTCTTCAAAACACCGAATATTAAACAGATCCTTGGGGATGGACTAGTATTTCCATTGTAAGTAATAGAAACACCAATGACATCTTTGTCTACCCCATCCTTTATTCCAGCAAGTGTTATTGACTTATTGTCACTTGAGTACCTAAATGACAGGTAAACAGATGCTTTTGTCAGTCGTCACAGGCGAGGCACTAGTAGCCAACCAGCGAGCCGCCCGAGACAAGCGCGCTCAAATACCGGTCGCTGATTGGCTATACGAGTGGGGGCTGGTTCCTCGCCTGTGACGAAAGCGCGAGAAAGGTTGCTGTACGATAAACATGTTCAAGAAGGGCAGAAAGGAAAAGCCGGCGCTCCATCTGCATAAGCCGACAGTGGGCGGGGACCTCTCACTACGCACTTGGACCGTGTATTATATGATGTATAGGCCTCTCTATATTATATGCGTGATTCATAAGACGAGATCTTGGAGGAGATTTGCAGTTATTTCGGTGGTTTGCGTTGGATGGCCGCCAGAATGCGCCACTGTCGCGGTGATTCAGAAGCGCAAACCTCACAGTGGCGTAACCCGGATTTAGGCGGAGAGGGGGGGGGATTAATAACCGAGGGGAGACGATACGTAACTTCCTCGGAAGTTATTGATATCCTTTCAAATGTGTGCTTTTTAGAGCCGCATAGTAGAAGGAAATTATATTTCTATTACAGGAAATCTTGCTTCAGTGATCAACCGGGTTTCTTGCTTTTAGTGGGATAAGGAGCAAACTGAGTTTCAGTACAAATTAATGTAAATAAACAATTAAAAGAGGAATTAATATTAAAATTAAAAACAAAATATTTACCTTTACCTCTACCGTAACAGATATTTTTTAAACGATTTACTTTGTGACGAAAACCGGTGGGGGGGGGGGGAGAGTTTCAACGACCTTCAAATGGGATGGAGGGTAGTTTAGAGATGGTTTGGAGATATGTATCCACAAATCATCGCAATGCATTGAGGTAACGGGAGTACTCCGACCTGGGTTTGGCTCATGATCGCCGGTGTCGGGAATTGAACCCAGAACATCGCGTGAGCACTCAGGTGCGTGCGACTGTGCACGATAGGTCGCTACGCACCTGACATTGACGAGTGCTACTGTACACGATAGGTCGCTACGCACCTGACAGTGACGAGTGCTACTGTACACGATAGGTCGCTACGCACCTGACAGTGACGACTGCGACTGTACACGATAGGTCGCTACGCACCTGACAGTGACGAGTGCTACTGTACACGATAGGTCGCTACGCACCTGACAGTGACGAGTGCTACTGTACACGATAGGTCGCTACGCACCTGACAGTGACGAGTGCTACTGTACACGATAGGTCGCTACGCACCTGACAGTGACGAGTGCGACTGTACACGATGGGTCGCTACGCACCAACATATTCGGCCACTTCCTTCGCTCTGCGTTCAGCCCGCTGCGCTATCTTATCTGCAGTCTACCGAACGAATTAATGATAATTATATCGCCATCTTTTACTTTAAAATCGTGTTTGCTCTATGGTCTACTGACAATATTAATGTCTCGTCCACAACTAGATCTCCCGTTACCAGGGCCGCACGTTTTACCCAGGGCGTTTGACCTTCAACCAGGACCGCACGTTTTACCCTGGGCGTCCTGAGCTTCAACCCCTTGGCTGCGCGTTTTACCCAGGGCGTTTGACCTTCAACCAGGGCCGCACGTTTTACCCTGGGCGTCCTGAGTTTCAACCCCTTGGCTGCGCGTTTTACCCAGGGCGTTAGACCTTCAACCAGGGCCGCACGTTTTACCCAGGGCGTCCTGACCTTCAACCCCCTGGCCGCACGTTTTACCCCGGGCGTTTGACCTTCAACCAGGGCTGCGCGTTTTACCCAGGGCGCCTGATCTTCAACCCCTTGGCCGCACGTTTTACCCCGGGCGTCCTGACCTTCAACCCCTTGGCTGCGCGTTTTACCCCGGGCGTTTGACCTTCAACCAGGGCTGCGCGTTTTACCCAGGGCGTCCTGATCTTCAACCCCTTGGCCGCACGTTTTACCCCGGGCGTTTGACCTTCAACCAGGGCTGCGCGTTTTACCCAGGGCGTCCTGATCTTCAACCCCTTGGCCGCACGTTTTACCCCGGGCGTTTGACCTTCAACCAGGGCTGCGCGTTTTACCCAGGGCGTCCTGATCTTCAACCCCTTGGCCGCACGTTTTACCCAGGGCGTTTGACCTTCAACCAGGGCTGCGCGTTTTACCCAGGGCGTCCTGCCTTCAACCCCCTGGCCGCACGTTTTACCCCGGGCGTTTGACCTTCAACCAGGACCGCACGTTTTACCCCGGGCGTCCTGACCTTCAACCCCCTGGCCGTACGTTTTACCCAGGGCGTTCAACCTTCAACCAGGGCTGGTGCTGCCAACTTTCGAATGTTCCCGCGTGTTCTGTCAGCGTGGACTTGAAAAGCATCCAAAATAAATTCTCAAAACTGACACAAACGCAATAAATCTAAAAGAAAAACGAATTACTAAAATTACGGTTATGGATGGTGCCAAATGATGAAAGTACGGTATGGGGTTGTTAGCACTTGGCAACCCTCGGGCCAGGGCGTCGAGTGCGCTCAAACAGAAAACTAAACGGATTTTTCCCAATTCGCACCCCCTTCCTCATACTTTTGTCTGACCCGTAACAGAAACGAAAGATATTTTCTAATTTCGGGATTTTTTTCTGTATTCGTTTGCTCTTCGGTTCAGTGCTTTGGAGCGTTTGCACAAGTACTGTTTGCTTGTCGTTTTTCTTGTTGCCCTGTCCTCGATATACCTGAGAGGCACAACTCAAACATACGAACAGTACCAACAACAGTTCCGGTTCGCCTCCCTTCGAGTGCGGTCAATGAAAAACAATTGCTTCCATATAATGTCTGTTGACTTATGGAACATTAATGACTGATTGCCGGCGTCGTTGAGTGCGTGCGGTGCCGTGCAGCGCCGTGCGGTGCAGTGCCGTGCAGTGCCGTGCGTTGCCGTGCAGTGCTGCCGTGCGTTGGGCCGTGTTTATTGGACGCGTGAATTATTTATGGAGGTCGTCATTGCTTCGTTTAGTGACGCCCTGTGCACACGCACACGCACACGCACACGCACACGCACACGCACACAAGCACGCACACGCACACGCACACAAGCACGCACACGCACACGCACACGTACACGCACAATCACACGCACACACACAATCACACGCACTGGCGTGAGGCGGTAGCGCATTTGCTATTGAAAGATATAAGATGTTAGTTGTGGGCAATTTCGTGGACCGCCGGCTTTTTCTTTCTATAGTCGTCGTACAACAACTTCGGTAATGCTTCCGTCACGTGTGGGTGAGCGGCAGCCAACCAGCGGCCGTGGCTAAGTCAAATACCTGCTCGGGTTGGCCGAGACCGTAAACACGTCATTGATCGACTACTTTACCCTCCTTGAAGGTGTTTAGAAATCTTTATTACCTGTCAGTTGTAAAGTTACCTTCCTCCTGCTTTTATCACTGGCGAGGAAAGCGCCCCCACTCGTAGCCAATCAGCGATCGGTATTGCGCGGGCTCATCTCGGACGGCTCGCTGGTTGGCTACAGCGCCTCGCCTGTGACGAAAGCATCTGTAAGGTAGTCTTGCGATGACTTGACTGCGAAGTCCTCAAGTGACGATAACGCTCTGATTGCCCCGTCAGGATAAGCGGGTGTTTCTACAACATAGGTCCATGCATATGGATCCACTGTTTTGAAGAGTATGGTCAATGTTCTTGCTGTTGCTTTCCGTCTGTGGGAGAAACTGGCTATGACGCTGTCTGTGTCTGTCTGTCCAATAACAACCCCTTTCGACGAATCAAATGATTTGTCACACAAAACGATTCCCTGTCACGATATTCGCTAGTTTGAATTGAATGTTAGCGTTTCTCTACGACTGTATTTTAGTTTTAGAACATTTTGCCCTGTTCAGTTAAACAAAAAAGTGCATACACAATTTTTGTCCGGTTTATATCATTGTAGGCTACGTGCGATAGATGTATTTGATTGGTATTTTAGTTCCTGCTGCCTGTATTTGTTGTAGTGCGAGCTGCCTGGCCCAACTAATGTCAATGATAATGTTTCAGCCCGCTCTGACGAGGCCAAGTCTATGCCCACCTCCCCTCAGAAGGAACCAAGAGAGGCCTTGTCCTTCAAGAGAAGCGTCTCGGCCCCCGGAGGAGACGAGGAGAACGGTGAGGATGACTATCTGTACTCAATGACGTCACACGACACTGTCTGCTGCAGTTATTTTATCTTATTGGTAGTTCATAATCTTTCAATTATTTCGTACTGTGAAAGCTTATATTATAAAATCATGTGCATTATGTTTGTAGTTACAATTTATCATCAATTTCCACGGTAAAAACTTTTGCAACTCAAAACTTTCTACCCGAAAAATGATTAAATTCTTCTATTTTTTTTTTTTAACCTTTTTTAATGTTTTCGCTGCACTGTATGTTTTATAGTAGTTGATTTTAGTTAACTTTCATTCTTATATTTCTTATTTAGTTATTTTTCAGGCCATCTTGGCATAAGAGATAAAAAATGTAAACAAATTATTCTTCACTGTTACTTGCTCCTCCAACTCCTCACATTGGCGTCACTTGTGGATGATTAAAAATGAATGAGTTGTCGTGAGCTGTGTACTGAACGCCCGTGTGTTCCGCCCCCGCAGGTCTAGACGACGTGAACGTCACCCGAGTGAGCGTTCCACGGTTTAACGACGAGACTTACACAACATTCTTCCAGTCGGTCACCGAGGCCGTATCCACTGATCATCTCACTGAGATCAGAGACGAGGATCTAGAACACCTGGAGACTCAGGCCAGCCAGCTGATCATACAGGTAGGTCACCACTGATCATCTCACTGAGATCAGAGACGAGGATCTAGAACACCTGGAGACCCAGGCCAACCAGCTGATCATACAGGTAGGTCACCGAGGCTGTGTCCACCGATCATCTCACTGAGATCAGAGACGAGGATCTAGAACACCTGGAGACTCAGGCCAGCCAGCTGATCATACAGGTAGGTCACCGAGGCTGTGTCCACTGATCATCTCACTGAGATCAGAGACGAGGATCTAGAACACCTGGAGACTCAGGCCAGCCAGCTGATCATACAGGTAGGTCACATGATCATCTCACTGAGATCAGAGACGAGGATCTAGAACACCTGGAGACTCAGGCCAGCCAGCTGATCATACAGGTAGGTCACCGAGGCCGTATCCACCGATCATCTCACTGAGATCAGAGACGAGGATCTAGAACACCTGGAGACTCAGGCCAGCCAGCTGATCATACAGGTAGGTCACCGAGGCTGTGTCCACTGATCATCTCACTGAGATCAGAGACGAGGATCTAGAACACCTGGAGACTCAGGCCAGCCAGCTGATCATACAGGTAGCAGCAACAGGTTCAAGTGTTATGGTAGCTTGATGCTGACAGTAGCTCGTGGAGTCATTATATGCACAGTTTTACATTGTATTGTTAGAGCACTTTTTTCCTTTTAACTATAAATTGTAAATGTTAAACATTGAGTTAAGGAAGAGCTAATCTTTGTAACTTATCGTATGTTCCTTTTTTATAATTATTATTGTAACATTATGTATTAAATATCTCAATTCATACATACGCCTCATGCGTGTGTTTATAACTGATCTTTTTAGGTGATAGGCCTACGTAATTAAAATAATCTATTTTTCATAAATTTGATGCAAGTTTGGGAGTAAATCCAAAATTTGTATTGAAACAAATGTTTGTTTATAAATGTGTTTTATCATCATCAGTGGTATTTTGGGTCCCTTGTTATTGGAAATAAAGGCCGACCATTGTATATGAGTGGTGCCTGATGTCTGTGCTCGCGTCTTGTGATAAGTGATGCCTGAGTGTGGCAAGGTACTAACCTGTGTTTGTATCTTGTTCCACAGAGGAGGACTGTCAAGAAGTCTACCCGCAAGGCAGCGTCGTCGCGCAACCCAGTCAAGACCCTGGCCGCGAGGACGGACCTCCAGGAGGAATACTTACAGATCAAGACCGGCGTCGCGGAGAAGGAACTCAAGAAGATGAAGGTTGAGCAGAGTGAGTGGACGTTACTTGCGTGGCAGTTGGTTCGTTTCACACCCGGGCCCCAATTACTGACAGTTGACATATCTCACTCTAAAGCTGCGTTTACTGTTCGGCGTTTGGAGCGACGCGGTAGACGCGGCAGGCGCGTTGCAAGCGCCGAACCGTTTACTGTTGAGCGTGGTTTGGCGCTGCTATTCTGCGTTTCCCGCGCGATTTTGGAATGTATAGGCTATATAGTTCAGAGGTAGGCCTACCTACACCTAGCCTAGGCTATAGGCATTACACCTAAACTAAAACACGTAGGTATAAGCACTTAACATTGCGGTATGGGCTAGGCCCATAGGTAAGCCTAGGCATAGGCCTATGCCTTGAGATCGGGGGCTAGGCCTAACTCTTGTCGTTCGATTGCGACCGTGACAGCCTATCTTATAACATTGTTGTCACTGTCGCAGTCGAACGACAAGAGCTGTTAATGCCTAGGCCTAGGCTTAGCCAATGGGTTCAAACTTCAAACCCAATGGCCTAGCTGCCCTAGGCCCATGCAGGTAGCCTGGATACCACAGAACACTGCTCTTCTCCACGTTTTCAATAAACATCACTTCACATGACTTATCCATAGCTGTTAGATATGGTTGGTTTTAATTGAAAACAAAACAGTGAATTAGAAAATTTATAAAGCGCCGCCTCTTCACAGCTGTCAATAAAACCGTGATGAACTGTGACTAAATCGCGCCTACCGCACGCGGCGCACGACAAATGTTGGACTTCGCTCAAGTCAGTCGCTTGTTTTGCGCCGTCGCGTCTGCCGCTGCAAACTAGCTACTTGATTGGTTGTCGCGCCTGCCGCGTCTACCGCGTCGCTCCAAACGCCAAACAGTAAACGCAACTTAAGGGTTGTCTGGGTTTAACACTGCTCGCGCTCTAAACATAACCTCACAATTAGTTGTATTTACTTAATTATACGTAGATATCACCTAAGTGAGTTATGTCTCAAAGTGACAACTTTCAGCAAGAAGAGCCCTGGTTTCAATGCAAGTAGCAGGGATTTAATCTAGACCCTAAAAAATAGAACAACGCAATAAACCATACCTCCCTCCTACAGCTTAAAAAAAATGGCAAAATCGAAATGAAGTACAATTAAACATGACACATTTTGCTAGCTAGTACATACTTGCAAGCTAACCAAATTGTTCAATAAGGTTGCGAAGTCGTGTCTATGGCTCTGTCTGGATTCGTATTCTTTTATTCCCTCTGTTTTTTTTATATTTACCCTCAAATATATGATCCAAATCAAAATTCCACGTAATTTTCAATTTCAAATCTTGGATACGACCGTGCATATGTTCTTTATAAACATCCTCATTAACTATAAAATAGTTTTTGGATGGAAATTGATGTCAATAAAATGGATGGTCCTGAATGTACGTGAAAATCCCTGGATTTGACGTTCGAGAATAGTGTAAATAGGCCCCACCCTACGCGACAGTCTCAAGGCATGAATAGCGAAGCCTACTTACGAGGTAACGTTCTCCCCCTCTAGTCTCCAAGCAGTCCAACCTGGCTGTGGAGGCCCTGGCCGGCCTGGCCAGCACGGAAGACTTCACCGCTGTCTCTCTCAAGAAGGCCGGCTCACCGTACGGCTCAGCCATGTTGCCATTCAAGGAGCTCATGCTGCTGCACGTCAAGGGCAGACGACACGTACAGACAAGGCTGGTAGAGCCTGTAGCGGCCAGCGTCAACAGCGGAGACAACTACGTGCTGGTCACCCCTACAGAGGTACGCACTGCATCTAGTTCATTGGGCTCATTTATTATTATTATTATTATTTTTTTTTTTTTTTATTTTTTTATTTATTTATTTATTATTTATTTATTTATTTATTTATTTATTTATTTATTTATTTATTTATTTATTTATTTATTTATTTATTTATTTATTTATTTATTTATTTATTTATTTATTTTTATTTATTTATTTGTTTATTTATTTATTTATTTATTTATTTATTTATTTATCTATTTGTGTATTTATTTATTTATCTATTTGTGTATTTATTTACACAGCAATACCCGAGATAGATTAGGTCCAGGGCAGCTTTGCCCGTTATATGATTGTCAATCAAATGAGGTCCTCTCCTTTCCTTGCTCTCCCAATACCTCCTTCAAACCCAGCTCCTACTACATATTTCACGTATCTCACACACCATTAGGCCTTGAAGTAGCTTAGGTCCAGTGTAGCTTACGTTGTACTGTATGACCTAGCAGTTGAGTACGTCGTTTAGCATAAACAAACTATTACTCCAGTCCAAAACACACCGAGTCTAATGAGTAGAGATGTACATGTGTATTCATGAAAATAGCGTTCTTGTGTATAGATGCTACATAGTCCTATTTATTATATTTATCATAGCATTTATACTTGTTTATGATAAATGTGATTTATGGGTGGTATTATAAACTTGTTTTATCCATGGCATCCAGCCTTCCCATTGGTTGTTGCCATCATGAACACAAGTTAGTAGCATTCTAAATACTAATCCACCCACAGCCACAGCCCATATGGGTATAGGACCTGCGTGCGCTGTGTTTGCAGCAACACAGTAGCTTGATCTCCGGTACCGGTGCTGTATGGACGCTTATAGTGTGATACCGGGCCTTAGTTGATTTTAGTTTTAATAATATGACATAGTTAAGTAATAAAAATATTAGAAAACTTTCTTTTCATATTTTTTCACATTGGCAAAAATAGATGCTACAAAATACTATAAAGTGACAATTGAAAGTGCTACATAATGTATGTGTGGTAACGAGCGCTGCCTCCGCAGGTGTACAACTGGGTCGGGCTCTACTCGAACGTGATCGAGCGGTCGAGGGGCGCGGAGATAGCGATGCTCGTCCAGCAGCGCAAAGACCTGGGCTGCAACACTGGCTCGGTGACCACGATAACGGAGGGCAAGACCTCGTGCCCCCGCTCCAAGGTGGAGGCCTTCTGGCGGCTGCTGGGGGCAACGGGGGATGCTGCCCCCACCCCCGCGGGCCACCCCGACGAAGACGAGCTGTACGAGGGGGCGGTGGCAGACACCAACATGGTCTACGCCGTAGCGGGCAGCGAGCTGGTCCCGTTGCAGGAGTACTGGGGCTCCACCCCGCGCATAGACATGCTGGACCCCGGCGCAGCGCTCGTCTTTGACTTTGGCTCCGAGCTGTACGCCTGGTGCGGCAAGAACGCCCCCTCGGACGCTCGCCGCGCGGCAACCTCCCTGGCCGCGGAGCTGTGGGCCGAGGGCTACGACTACACGGAGTGTGACGTGTGTCCCGTGACCGCTGCCTCGCGCCTGGGGGCAAGGGACCCCGCCCCCGACACCCCCCTAGCCGGCCCCCGGCCACCCTGGGGGCTCCTGGCCAGGGTCAACCAACACATGGAGACGGTTCTGTTCCGGGAGAAGTTCCTGGACTGGCCGGACTTCTCTCGCGTGATCCGGGCCAAGGGGGGCGATGGAGGGGAGGAGAAGGGGACGGAGGGGGGTGTGGAGGTGAAGCCGTGTGACGCCAGAGAGATGTTCGAGAGCAGACTGCCCCAGCCCGACCTTGAGCTGGAGGGGAGTCACGTGGGGAGGGGGACGCACTACGTTGACCCAGAGGTGAGTACAGACTACAAACTCATCAGTGTATACAATAGACTGCCCCAGCCCGACCTTGAGCTGGAGGGGAGTCACGTGGGGAGGGGGACGCACTACGTTGACCCAGAGGTGAGTAGACATCAGTGTATACAATAGACTGCCCCAGCCCGACCTTGAGCTGGAGGGGAGTCACGTGGGGAGGGGGACGCACTACGTTGACCCAGAGGTGAGTACAGACATATCAGTGTATACAATAGACTGCCCCAGCCCGACCTTGAGCTGGAGGGGAGTCACGTGGGGAGGGGGACGCACTACGTTGACCCAGAGGTGAGTAGACATCAGTGTATACAATAGACTGCCCCAGCCCGACCTTGAGCTGGAGGGGAGTCACGTGGGGAGGGGGACGCACTACGTTGACCCAGAGGTGAGTACAGACTACAAACTCATCAGTGTATACAATAGACTGCCCCAGCCCGACCTTGAGCTGGAGGGGAGTCACGTGGGGAGGGGGACACACTACGTTGACCCAGAGGTGAGTAGACATCAGTGTATACAATAGACTGCCCCAGCCCGACCTTGAGCTGGAGGGGAGTCACGTGGGGAGGGGGACGCACTACGTTGACCCAGAGGTGAGTAGACATCAGTGTATACAATAGACTGCCCCAGCCCGACCTTGAGCTGGAGGGGAGTCACGTGGGGAGGGGGACGCACTACGTTGACCCAGAGGTGAGTACAGACATATCAGTGTATACAATAGACTGCCCCAGCCCGACCTTGAGCTGGAGGGGAGTCACGTGGGGAGGGGGACGCACTACGTTGACCCAGAGGTGAGTACAGACATATCAGTGTATACAATAGACTGCCCCAGCCCGACCTTGAGCTGGAGGGGAGTCACGTGGGGAGGGGGACGCACTACGTTGACCCAGAGGTGAGTACAGACATATCAGTGTATACAATAGACTGCCCCAGCCCGACCTTGAGCTGGAGGGGAGTCACGTGGGGAGGGGGACGCACTACGTTGACCCAGAGGTGAGTAGACACATCAGTGTATACAATAGACTGCCCCAGCCCGACCTTGAGCTGGAGGGGAGTCACGTGGGGAGGGGGACGCACTACGTTGACCCAGAGGTGAGTAGACATCAGTGTATACAATAGACTGCCCCAGCCCGACCTTGAGCTGGAGGGGAGTCACGTGGGGAGGGGGACGCACTACGTTGACCCAGAGGTGAGTAGACACATCAGTGTATACAATAGACTGCCCCAGCCCGACCTTGAGCTGGAGGGGAGTCACGTGGGGAGGGGGACACACTACGTTGACCCAGAGGTGAGTAGACATCAGTGTATACAATAGACTGCCCCAGCCCGACCTTGAGCTGGAGGGGAGTCACGTGGGGAGGGGGACACACTACATTGACCCAGAGGTGAGTAGACATATCAGTGTATACAATAGACTGCCCCAGCCCGACCTTGAGCTGGAGGGGAGTCACGTGGGGAGGGGGACGCACTACGTTGACCCAGAGGTGAGTACCGTACACACATCAATGTTTACAATCTCAATGGGAAAATGTAAATAACTCAAGATATTTGTATGTAAGAGTTTGGTAGTGGCCAAAGCACTGGATAAAAGATGTCAATAATCAATTATTTATTTATTTATTTATTTATTTATTTATTTATTTATTTATTTATTTATTTATTTATTTATTTATTTATTTATTTATTTATTTATTTATTTATTTATTTATTTATTTATTTATTTATTTATTTATTTATTTATTTATTTATTTATTTATTTATTTATTTATTTATTTATTTATTTATTTATTTATTTATTTATTTATTTATTTATTTATTTATTTATTTATTTATTTATTTATTTATTTATTTATTTATTTATTTATTTATTTATTTATTTATTTATTTATTTATTTATTTATTTATTTATTTATTTATTTATTTATTTATTTATTTATTTACTTATTTATTTATTTATTTATTTATTTATTTATTTAAAGTCTATATAGATTGACCAACACCACATCTTCCTTGGCCAAAACGGGCGAGTCCAAGTCGACTGGAATGCAGGTGATAGCGCATAAACGCGTGATTCTCGCCCTCGGCGCGTGAACGGTAGCGGCAAAACATAGCTTCACTTACATTGCATTATTTCAGAAACTATTAAAGCTAGAGCAATATAATAAGCGGCACAAGAAAGAGGACAGTTATACCTTGACGACGATAGTTGTATATTTATGACAGGTTTCTTATGAACCATACAAAGTGCGATCGTATAAAAACGTAGAAATCACCGAAAGGTTTCCACTAACATTGCTCTGCTTTAATGGCATTATTTTAGTAACTATTAATGTTTGACAAATATAGTGCACATCATCGTGTAAAGGAAGGTTAGACAAAAGTATTTATGTGATTTAATGTTTGATGCACGTATTGGTTATCTTGAAACCATGAGTTGAATATTGGCTGAACGTAGTTTTGCCGTAGCCTACTGGCTACGGCCGGCCGTATAGCTTTGCCGTAAGCGTGCAGGAGAGATGTGTTCCCGACCACTGCCGACGGCAACTGACACCTGCTAGCTGCACTTCACTACCGGCCGCCCCTAAAAAAACGAATAGACTCGACCCGGATGCGCGCGCAAGCTTTCGCGCGCGGAGATGTGCTCGTGGTAAATCTATAGTATCCTGTTATAAAACTATAAAAGGAGGACAATAAACAAAACTAAACCTGCAACCGACTTTTTGGGCTACCTGGCCTGATTCGCCAACTATCAACAATTACCAATTGTTTTAATTAATTGTTACTTATTGTTATATTCGTTTGCGAAGTGTGCGAAGCGGGCAAAACAGATTTCAGATATGCCCTAAATGGCTGTAAATCTTTTCTAAGACTAACGATAGATTATTTTTGTTTGCTATAGCGGTCTCCATTAGAGGAACCAAGAAACAAAACCATTGTCAATATACTATTGAGTGGTTAATATAGTTCCTCCCTGATAAGGTAAAAAAAGAAAACTAAAATTAAATTATTTTAAAATTTTAAAAATCCAACGAATTTGTTATTGCAAAAATATAATGTCCCTTAAAATAGAAGAGTCCTGAGTGGTTGCACCAAGGTCGCGTAGAGCTGTTCTGTGTGTGAAGCCTGTTGTCTGGTCCTCAGACGAGCCGCCACTACGAGATCACCACCCAGGGAGTGACTGTCTGGCACATCCTGGAGTACGAGCACACCCTCGTACCGGCCGAGACCCAGGGACAGTTCTACTCGGGGGACAGCTACGTGGTGCGCTGGCTCTACACTGTCACCGTCACGGGGCGCGAGCTGGACGGTCGACCCTCAAGGCACTCCATGGTGGGCCGGGACCGCTGCGCGTACTTCTGCTGGCAGGGTGAGATTACAGTTGCATTCATTAGCTTATTTTGAAACATATAAACACATATTATAGAACATTATTACAGTCTTAAATTTTTTATAATTTGCATAGGCCTAGCTCACATTTTAAAACATCCAATGATTTTATTTCTCTTATAAAAGGAGATAAATTATTATACGTAGTCCTTAAATCCAGAATAAAATATCGACGTCATTAGCTCACTTGTCTTACGTAGGACTTAAGTTAACGAATCATTATTTTGAATTTAACTCCTCGTATTTAGAGTTTGAGGTCAGGATTACGCGCATCGAATGATGCCATACTGGTGCCATTTATTTAACCTAGCATTCTTGAGATAAAAACAATATTATTATCAAGATCTTTCATGTCATGGTCTAAGGAAGGGCTATTTAGACTGGGGCTGGCCCCACTGAACATTGGAATACGGTACTCGGTTATTTTTAGACTAGGCTAGGCTATAGACTAGGCCTGCAGATGTGTACACACAATACTGGCCATATTTGGGGCAGGAACGCTCAAGGCGCTGCTGTCTTACGATCTCCTGTGAATAATGACACCTATTGAGCGAAGTGAACCACTGCAGCATTGACAAACATGCTAAGTGTAGCCAAGCTTGACCTGACCTCATTTTTATTTATTCACCCCAACCATTGTACCAGACAAGCCAATAATATTGCTTACGTCTACTGCCGGCTTAAATCCACCCACAGTATAGCGTGATGCAGGCAGGCAGAAGACTCTATAACAAGCTGCCGACGGAAATAATGAACCTTGAAAACCGAGCGCCCTTCAGGCAAGCAGGCATTAAGGAGGTCCTTCTATTGCGTTGATGACTTCCTGAGAGAAGGTTAAGAGATACGAACATAATTCTAAGATAGTTCTAAAGTCTGTAATTTTATTCTGGTTATTACTTATATCAGATGTAAAACGAGCCTGTAATTTTTGTTTTCTTTGTTTAGTGTTTATGAATGTTTTTGTAAAGTATCAAACGACTGCAATAAAATCAACAAATGTCCGCAGGGAATGATGCGTCTCTGAACGAGCAAGGCGCGGCTGCTCTCCTAACGGTGGAGCTGGATCACGAGCGAGGGCCGCAAGTCAGGGTGGTCCAGGGCTCGGAGCCCCCTGCGTTCCTGAACCTCTTCCAGGGGGGGATGGTGGTGCACTCGGGGCGCAGACACGAGGCTAGGAAGGGTGAGTCCTACCTACCTCCCTCCATTCAGTTTATGCTTTGTTGAATGGTAGACTCTTCCAGTGATCCAAAACAGTTATGGAACTGGGATTGCTAAAAAAATAAAAAAATACATAAGAACTAAGTACGGTAAGTATGTACAGAAAAATACATAAGATTGAAGTATAAATATGAACAGTAAAAAAAACAGACAAACATAAATAGTATCGTACTCAATACAATAATAAATATTGAAGTGCTCAACACTACAACATTGGAAATGTGCTAATTACAATCCCATGTTTTTTTGTTTTTTGTTTTGTAAGATTTTCAATTATTTGTTCAGCAAGCATTGGTGAGTGGCTGTATGCATGTTGTATAATGTTTCCTTTGAATTTTTACATATTTTTGGCATAATGTACTGTCAAACTCACCAATAATAACACTGCAATAACATCAACGTTTTTAAATCTGTAAATGATATTTGAGAAATTATAACATCATTTATAAACACCTCTATCCATAATGTGTTTTAATCATATTCTCTAAAAAGTAGGGTTGCCGTTTGATAATCGATATATCGATCGATACGATTATTCGCCGAAACGATCAATAATCGATTTAGTCGTCCCGAATCGATTATCACTATATCGATAATCGATCGATAATTGAACCTACGTGACGACCGTGCGGGCCCGTTGGCTTATTTTTGTTGCCATATAACACCACTGTGATAATTGTGGATGTTGATTTCAATATATTTTAATGCAATATCTGAATAAATAGGCTTATTTGCGTCGTTTACAATGAATCCGTTTTTGATCACTTGCCGCGCAGTGAACAGGTTGCCGCTTTGCAAGCACTCGCCTGCGGCTATCGCGGTCTCGCTTCCACTCAAGCGTCTTGCGACTAGCGCTTTCTCTCACGGCAGGCAGTTAGCCGACATCGGTCGCTCAAGGTCGCCGTAACTCGTCGCGTCTCGCTCAGACACGATAGCACTCCATTGTTCTCTCTCTCTCTCTCTCTCTCTCTCGCTCGGCGGCTGCATCTGTTCTCCCTAGCCGCGAGTGCCGGCCTGAATGGCTCGCGTATTTGAGGGGTTTGGGGGGGGGGGGGCTTTTGAAATTAATGAAGCGCAGTGGTGAGGGTGTGCGGTATCCTTTGATAATCCGCCTCCTATGCGAGAAATAACGTAATTTTGATCTGATTATCGATTATCGATCGATATTTTTTTAAGTCGATTATTGCAACCGATAATCGATTTTACTGTCCCGATTATCGATGCTGAAATTCATATCGAACGGCAACCCTACTAAAAAGATACAATGTAATGTAATAATGAAGTACCTATAAGCGCATAAGTAAGGTGCTAAGTGTGGTTGTGTCTGCAGGTCCGTGGCGCCTGTACGTGTGTCGGGGCGAGATGGACAACGAAGCGGTCCTCACGGAGGTCACCTGCTCCGTCCGCCAGCTACGTAGCAATGAAGTATATGCGCAGCAGTAAGGTGCTAAGTGTGGTTGTGTCTGCAGGTCCGTGGCGCCTGTACGTGTGTCGGGGCGAGATGGACAACGAAGCGGTCCTCACGGAGGTCACCTGCTCCGTCCGCCAGCTACGTAGCAATGAAGTATATGCGCAGCAGTAAGGTGCTAAGTGTGGTTGTGTCTGCAGGTCCGTGGCGCCTGTACGTGTGTCGGGGGGAGATGGACAACGAAGCGGTCCTCACGGAGGTCACCTGCTCCGTCCGCCAGCTACGCAGCCGAGCCTCCCTGGTCCTCCAGCACGCGACCTCTGGCCAGCTGTACGTGTGGCACGGCTGCAAGGCGCTGGCCCACACGCGTAGGGTGGCGCTGGGGGCAGCAGGCAGGCTGGGGCCCAGCCCCAGGGAGGTGGAGGAGGGCCAAGAGATGAACGACTTCCTTGAGGGGCTGGGCGGGGGCAAGGGGCAACTGTACCACTCCTTGCGCAACGAGCCGGGCCCCTTCGATCACACCCCCAGGCTGTTCCATCTGAGCAGCGTGTCCGGGAGCTTTGCTGCCACAGAGATAGCCTCACCCTACCGGACAGACAAGGTAACCATGGGTCCTAGTAGCTGGGGGGGGGGGGGGGGGACAACTCTACCACTATCACACCCCCAGGCTGTTCCATCTGAGCAGCGTGTCCGGGAGCTTTGCTGCCACTGAGATAGCCTCACCCTACCGGACAGACAAGGTGGGCATGGTTCCTAGTAGCTGGGGGGGGGGGGGGGGGGGACAACTCTACCACTATCACACACCCAGGCTGTTCCATCTGAGCAGCGTGTCCGGGAGCTTTGCTGCCACTGAGATAGCCTCACCCTACCGGACAGACAAGGTAACCATGGGTCCTAGTAGCTGGGGGGGGGGGGGGGGGGACAACTCTACCACTATCACACCCCCAGGCTGTTCCATCTGAGCAGCGTGTCCGGGAGCTTTGCTGCCACTGAGATAGCCTCACCCTACCGGACAGACAAGGTGGGCATGGTTCCTAGTAGCTGGGGGGGGGGGGGGGGGGGGGACAACTCTACCACTATCACACCCCCAGGCTGTTCCATCTGAGCAGCGTGTCCGGGAGCTTTGCTGCCACTGAGATAGCCTCACCCTACCGGACAGACAAGGTGGGCATGGTTCCTAGTAGCTGGGGGGGGGGGGGGGGGGGGGGACAACTCTACCACTATCACACACCCAGGCTGTTCCATCTGAGCAGCGTGTCCGGGAGCTTTGCTGCCACAGAGATAGCCTCACCCTACCGGACAGACAAGGTAAGCATGGTTCCTAGTAGCTGGGGGGGCAAGGGACAACTGTACCACTCCTTGCGCAACGAGCCGGGCCCCTTCGATCACACACCCAGGCTGTTCCATCTGAGCAGCGTGTCCGGGAGCTTTGCTGCCACAGAGATAGCCTCACCCTACCGGACAGACAAGGTAAGCATGGTTCCTAGTAGCTGGGGGGGGGGGGGGGGGGACAACTCTACCACTATCACACACCCAGGCTGTTCCATCTGAGCAGCGTGTCCGGGAGCTTTGCTGCCACAGAGATAGCCTCACCCTACCGGACAGACAAGGTAAGCATGGGTCCTAGTAGCTGGGGGGGCAAGGGACAACTGTACCACTCCTTGCGCAACGAGCCGGGCCCCTTCGATCACACACCCAGGCTGTTCCATCTGAGCAGCGTGTCCGGGAGCTTTGCTGCCACAGAGATAGCCTCACCCTACCGGACAGACAAGGTGGGCATGGTTCCTAGTAGCTGGGGGGGGGGGGGGGGGGGACAACTCTACCACTATCACACCCCCAGGCTGTTCCATCTGAGCAGCGTGTCCGGGAGCTTTGCTGCCACTGAGATAGCCTCACCCTACCGGACAGACAAGGTGGGCATGGTTCCTAGTAGCTGGGGGGGGGGGGGGGGGGACAACTCTACCACTATCACACCCCCAGGCTGTTCCATCTGAGCAGCGTGTCCGGGAGCTTTGCTGCCACAGAGATAGCCTCACCCTACCGGACAGACAAGGTAAGCATGGGTCCTAGTAGCTGGGGGGGCAAGGGACAACTGTACCACTCCTTGCGCAACGAGCCGGGCCCCTTCGATCACACACCCAGGCTGTTCCATCTGAGCAGCGTGTCCGGGAGCTTTGCTGCCACAGAGATAGCCTCACCCTACCGGACAGACAAGGTGGGCATGGTTCCTAGTAGCTGGGGGGGGGGGGGGGGGACAACTCTACCACTATCACACCCCCAGGCTGTTCCATCTGAGCAGCGTGTCCGGGAGCTTTGCTGCCACTGAGATAGCCTCACCCTACCGGACAGACAAGGTGGGCATGGTTCCTAGTAGCTGGGGGGGGGGGGGGGGGGGACAACTCTACCACTATCACACCCCCAGGCTGTTCCATCTGAGCAGCGTGTCCGGGAGCTTTGCTGCCACTGAGATAGCCTCACCCTACCGGACAGACAAGGTGGGCATGGTTCCTAGTAGCTGGGGGGGGGGGGGGGGGACAACTCTACCACTATCACACCCCCAGGCTGTTCCATCTTAGCAGCGTGTCCGGGAGCTTTGCTGCCACTGAGATAGCCTCACCCTACCGGACAGACAAGGTGGGCATGGTTCCTAGTAGCTGGGGGGGGGGGGGGGGGACAACTCTACCACTATCACACCCCCAGGCTGTTCCATCTTAGCAGCGTGTCCGGGAGCTTTGCTGCCACAGAGATAGCCTCACCCTACCGGACAGACAAGGTGGGCATGGTTCCTAGTAGCTGGGGGGGGGGGGGGGGGACAACTCTACCACTATCACACCCCCAGGCTGTTCCATCTTAGCAGCGTGTCCGGGAGCTTTGCTGCCACTGAGATAGCCTCACCCTACCGGACAGACAAGGTAAGCATGGGTCCTAGTAGCTGGGGGGGGGGGGGGGGGGGGGACAACTCTACCACTATCACACACCCAGGCTGTTCCATCTGAGCAGCGTGTCCGGGAGCTTTGCTGCCACAGAGATAGCCTCACCCTACCGGACAGACAAGGTAAGCATGGGTCCTAGTAGCTGGGGGGGCAAGGGACAACTGTACCACTCCTTGCGCAACGAGCCGGGCCCCTTCGATCACACACCCAGGCTGTTCCATCTGAGCAGCGTGTCCGGGAGCTTTGCTGCCACTGAGATAGCCTCACCCTACCGGACAGACAAGGTGGGCATGGTTCCTAGTAGCTGGGGGGGGGGGGGGGGGGACAACTCTACCACTATCACACCCCCAGGCTGTTCCATCTTAGCAGCGTGTCCGGGAGCTTTGCTGCCACTGAGATAGCCTCACCCTACCGGACAGACAAGGTGGGCATGGTTCCTAGTAGCTGGGGGGGGGGGGGGGGGGGGACAACTCTACCACTATCACACCCCCAGGCTGTTCCATCTTAGCAGCGTGTCCGGGAGCTTTGCTGCCACTGAGATAGCCTCACCCTACCGGACAGACAAGGTGGGCATGGTTCCTAGTAGCTGGGGGGGGGGGGGGGACAACTCTACCACTATCACACCCCCAGGCTGTTCCATCTTAGCAGCGTGTCCGGGAGCTTTGCTGCCACTGAGATAGCCTCACCCTACCGGACAGACAAGGTGGGCATGGTTCCTAGTAGCTGGGGGGGGGGGGGGGGGGGGACAACTCTACCACTATCACACCCCCAGGCTGTTCCATCTGAGCAGCGTGTCCGGGAGCTTTGCTGCCACTGAGATAGCCTCACCCTACCGGACAGACAAGGTGGGCATGGTTCCTAGTAGCTGGGGGGGGGGGGGGGGGGGGACAACTCTACCACTATCACACCCCCAGGCTGTTCCATCTGAGCAGCGTGTCCGGGAGCTTTGCTGCCACTGAGATAGCCTCACCCTACCGGACAGACAAGGTGGGCATGGTTCCTAGTAGCTGGGGGGGGGGGGGGGGGGACAACTCTACCACTATCACACCCCCAGGCTGTTCCATCTTAGCAGCGTGTCCGGGAGCTTTGCTGCCACTGAGATAGCCTCACCCTACCGGACAGACAAGGTGGGCATGGTTCCTAGTAGCTGGGGGGGGGGGGGGGGGGGGGACAACTCTACCACTATCACACCCCCAGGCTGTTCCATCTTAGCAGCGTGTCCGGGAGCTTTGCTGCCACAGAGATAGCCTCACCCTACCGGACAGACAAGGTGGGCATGGTTCCTAGTAGCTGGGGGGGGGGGGGGGGACAACTCTACCACTATCACACCCCCAGGCTGTTCCATCTTAGCAGCGTGTCCGGGAGCTTTGCTGCCACTGAGATAGCCTCACCCTACCGGACAGACAAGGTGGGCATGGTTCCTAGTAGCTGGGGGGGCAAGGGACAACTGTACCACTCCTTGCGCAACGAGCCGGGCCCCTTCGATCACACACCCAGGCTGTTCCATCTGAGCAGCGTGTCCGGGAGCTTTGCTGCCACAGAGATAGCCTCACCCTACCGGACAGACAAGGTGGGCATGGTTCCTAGTAGCTGGGGGGGGGGGGGGGGGGGGGGGGGGACAACTCTACCACTATCACACCCCCAGGCTGTTCCATCTTAGCAGCGTGTCCGGGAGCTTTGCTGCCACAGAGATAGCCTCACCCTACCGGACAGACAAGGTAAGCATGGGTCCTAGTAGCTGGGGGGGGGGGGGGGGGGGGGGACAACTCTACCACTATCACACCCCCAGGCTGTTCCATCTGAGCAGCGTGTCCGGGAGCTTTGCTGCCACAGAGATAGCCTCACCCTACCGGACAGACAAGGTGGGTGGCAACGTGGATGCTCTTGGTTTTAAAATGGAATATAACATCCCCCAAATTGTCCTTCACATATAATCACTTTTTGTTACTGAGTGAGTAAACAGTTTTGCTTAGTCTGTTAGCAGACTCACTTGTCAGAAGTAATGTTCATTGTCACCAGTAGGCTAGTAGGCTAGTAGGCTAGCACCCAAGCATAGTACATACCGTAGTTGAAACTGTGCTACGTAGCCTAGTTCGCCTTCTAGCCACAATGGTGGACCCTGACAAACTGAAATAATTTATTTTAACTCTTCTCGTTATTACAAGTTGCAAAAATTAACAGATTATTAGTCAAGCCCATTGTAGCATTGTCACGTGTAGCATACGTCACGTCCGCCTAGAAGGTCGGGAAGACCGACTGAGTAACGGCTAGGCTAGTCAGTGGGCTACAAACCTTTGTTCATGCAACATGCAATATATATCTTCTAGGGATGTCAAACGATTAAATTATTATAATCGATAATCGAATTCACTTTCACCTCCATAATCGATTATTAATCGATTTTAATCGTTTTGTTAAATGTCGGTATAGTAGCAAGTTTCTTCCAAACTTCGGTCTGGTTTCGGTTAGTTTGAATTGCCCGCGCAAGCCACGAGTTCGCAATTCGACTTCTTTTCGACTATCGATATATTTTACGTCACGGAGTATTTTTGTTATGTTCTGTCCAAGATTTTGACGATAATTTCTGTCCTAGCTAGGCCTGAAGGGCTATAGTTATTCACTTCCCGTTTTTTTTTAACCAATAAGTAATTAAGTATGCTGAATATGCGTCGTAATATTATTATTTTCATGTGCAGCGTAATTAAAATTTACGTGATGTGAACTAAAAATCGTAGCGACTTTTCTAACCTTACTTCTCTTGTTATTTGTGAACAAACATAACAACTCGTATTTTTATAGATCGTAGGCGTCGAATGCTGGGTCTAGGGTAGGCGACTAGACACAGCTATTCAAAATATGACTGGAAATTCGGCTCAAATTATGACGCAAAGTTATGCTGTTGCTGTTCTTAGGCCTAGGCCTAGGCCTACTGTAAATGAAACTGAGCAATAGCGATGCTAGCGCTAGCGCTCGCGCTCGAATAGGCGGCAGATCTTGAGAACTAAATTTAAAAAAGCGCGAAAATTTAAAATCGATTTTTTTTTTAAATAATCGATTAATCGTTTTCGATTAATAATCGATTAATCGAATCGATTTAATCGTAATCGTTGACATCCCTAATATTTTCTAATAATGGAAGCATCGTATTATTTATTCCTATTGATCCTAAAGCCATCACCTAAATGAAACAACCATTGGGTCGGCAATATCTCCAGATGTACAACCCAAGGTCGTACATTATCCCTAATGGACCTGTCTCAAGTAGATGGTAGGAACTAGAGATCTAGACAATTAAGTTAGTTCTATTGGACTCAGCTATTTCGTATGAGAGTAGTTACGTTGGGGTAATTTAGCCACCAATACTCCACGTACATTCTCCGCACAAACCGTTTTGTATTTTTTTAAACTTATGTATCTAATGTCTAACGTATTGTTGTTCCAGGTGCCGGTTGCGTTCCCGTTCCTCCAGAGCGACCTCTACTCGGCCAGCCAGCCCACGCTGTTCCTGCTGGACAACGGGACGGAGCTGTGGCTGTGGCAAGGCTGGTGGCCCGAGGAGGAGGACGCCAAGGTTGGTACACAGCAATACCTTACACAGGGTTGCCGTTTTTGCGGAGTTTATCCTCTTTTGCGGATTTTTAGGGTGCCTCGCGGGCATGAGGATTAACCGCCAAATTGGCGGATTTTCTACCATTATTGTAAAAACCGTGAAATTTACTATAATTTGAAAATTCCGCCATAAAGAACGATTTAATAAGGTAAAAAGTAAAGTTGGACAATCTACACTTGAACCCGCAGCATAGACACGATGTCTTGAAGAATAAATATCTTTATCTTTATCTTTATCTTTGTCTCAAAACACGTGTGAAATATCGAGATTTCAACTGTGTTTTTGTAAGTTGTCTTGCTATACTAGCAAGCAGAGGGTGGAGCTTGTGTGGGAGACAGCCAATGCGGTACCTGAAGCGTTGTGATTGGTCTAGTAGTAAGTAGCGCCCTCTATCGTCAACTTTGCAGAATGTGTGTGTTCTTTTAGTGTACAATAGAGCGCGTTGCCCGTGCCTCGTTGGTAACAAGCAGAACCGTGAGCATGAGCCCGTGACGTGACGACTGACTTTTGATATGAGTCTATGCTGTTATTTGCCTGGTTTCTTGTTTATATATATATACAAATTTATTTATATATAAATTAAAATGGAGAGGTAAATTCTTAAAGATCATCTGGCATAATGCATAACCTAAAAATAAACATAACCTAAAATTTTTTTTTATTCTTTCACACTTTATAATATGCTAAGTTACAGCAGAATAAATGTGTTTTGGAGGATTTTTGAGGATTTTTTTGAGGATTAAAAAATTACTTGGTGGCAACCCTGCCTCACCACGCTTAGGTGAGTGACGTACTGGATACTTGTATTGTTGGAGGAGGAGGACGCCAAGGTTGGTACACACAGCAATACTTTACCGTGCTGTGGTAGGTGACGTACTGGAATCGTGTACTGTTGGAGGGCGATGCGCTCCCCCTTTCTTGGAGTAACTAAAATTGATTGCAGCATGAGAAGTAAATGGAATCGTTGTGCTTTCACAGCCTTCTATATTTGAAACTCCTGCTGGACTTAGTTTCTCCTTGACTCTAAGTTTGCTTCTAAAATCGTTCGCCTCATCAAAAGTGTGTGTCTAGTATTGTCTCAGCTGGTGCAGTATTTGTGTACAGTCACCGGTTCTATGTCATCGTCTTCTGGGGCAGATAACCACGAGCACAAACAATATTTATCATACAAAAAAGGATAGTTAGAGTAATGATTGGGGCTCCGTATAATACAACACATTTTCAGATCGCTTGGTTTATTAACTTTCCCGGCAGTATACTTTTAACAATGCATCATGTATGCAATTTAACACATCTTCAACTAACCAACAAAGATATCCATAACCACGATACGAGGCGCAAAAAAGATTTTCATATTCCATCGCACAACCTAGCCTTAATGCACAGAAATCCTGCGTAGTCAAGCATCTGTATTTATCTCGTGTCAATGCCCCATGTTCCATTGAATACAGCTGATATTATTACTATTTTTATATCTACTTTGAAGTGTTCACTGTTCTTTATAAAATAATAAAACATTAAGATAGCAATATTTTGTAAACAAACTTCGTTCTTCTTGTACGGGCACAAATCAAATATTGCCCTTCTTGACAACTAGCTGGAGATGTGTTAACAATCTAATAGAAGGCCTAGAAAACGAAGACCGAAGTTTGTTTTCGAAATATCGTCATCGGTATCTTAATTTTTTTTAATTTTTTATAAAAAACAGTGAATAATCCAAAGTAGATAAAAAAAACAATAGTATCAATTACCGGTTCTACTAGTCTAGTTGTTAATGCCGATGTTGTTGTTGTTGTCAGGGCTCAGGCTCTGTGCGCTGGCAGGCTGAGCGCCGGGCAGCCATGCAGACCGCTACAGACTACCGCGGCAAGGCCACCTACCTGGTGTTATTGTTGTTGTTGTTGTTGTCAGGGCTCAGGCTCTGTGCACTGGCAGGCTGAGCGCAGAGCGGCCATGCAGACGGCTACAGACTACCGCGGCAAGGCCACCTACCTGGTGTTATTGTTGTTGTTGTTGTTGTTGTCAGGGCTCAGGCTCTGTGCGCTGGCAGGCTGAGCGCAGGGCAGCCATGCAGACCGCTACAGACTACCGCGGCAAGGCCACGTACCTCGTGTGGGCGGGTCTCGAACCCCTGACCTTCACCAACCTGTTCCCCGCGTGGACGGACCGAGACGACGTGGCCGAGCTGAACATACGGGACGGCCGCAAGCCGGGCGAGGTGCTGACGGTCGAGAGCGAGCTGGCCAGACTCACGCGGTCAACGTACCCCCCCGCACAGCTGCTGCAGAGACCCCTGCCAGACGGCGTGGACCCCACCAGGCTGGAGCTGTACCTGGACCCCAGGCACTTCCAGGTCAGGAGTTACATTATTTAAAGAAATAAAATAAAACATAATTGTGTGTATTAAAAATAAAAATAAATTTAATTAAAATAACTAATCGGTAAAAATTTAAAATATTTCTATTGGCAAAACAAATATTAAAACCAAAATGACAAAATGATAAATTCACAAATCCCCCAGTACATATAAACTTCTCTATAATAAATTAGCGTAGTAGTGATCCATAATAATTAATTACATTCAGGCCCAGTATTATGAAGTATTTAGAATGCTACTAACTTGTTTTCACCATGCATGGCACAACCAATAGGTTTGTTCGTTTGTCCTGCCTCAACAGGAGTATTTTACGCCAGGAGTAATCCGGAAATACGTCATATTAACGGAAATAGGAGTAGAAATCACAGTTACTCCCACTTGGACAAAAAAACAGAGTTGTCACAGTTGAGATCGTTTCAGTTGTTCCTCCTACTCCTACTCGGGAAGCAGGTGTAAAAACCTTACTCCCATCACAGTTGTAGTAAGTTACCACTGGATAAAAGTACTTGTCGCAGCTACTTCCATCACACTTACTCCAGGACAGAAAAACGGGGTTTTCGTAATACCGTACTCCTGGAGTAATGATCACAGGACAAACGAACAAAGCTAGTGGGAAGTCTGGATGCCATGGATGAAACAAGAAAGTAGCTTACTAAGTACTATTTATCCGAAGTGCATAATACCGGCCGTTAATAGGAAAGTCATGAAGATTATTCCAAAAATGATACAACTTTCTATTCAACAAAATTAACCAAATGTTGCATAATAAAGTAAAAACCTTATATGAATAGAATTAAAGCCATCAAGAATAAATAAACAAATCTCATTGCTTGGTCACTTAGGAGAGATAGTTGGTCTTGTGGGGTTAGTTCTGATGCAGAAGGTCCTGTGTTCGATTCTCGGCTCAGGGTCGGGTTATTTCACTTTTTAAATTTAGGGTACTTAAATTTGATATGTGTCATGGTACCATATTACTGTATATGTATTATGTAAATGGTGGCTTTAGATCTGTCATAGCAACAGAATGTATAGTAAATTGTTCTGTAGGCCTAGTCCCCTTGTTATTTCAAACTCTGTTAGTTCAAAATGTGTTCTCTAAATAAGATCAGTAACAAAATATACATTAAAGATATGTTTTAATTCCTTGTGAAGCTCAACAAATTGTATCCTAAACTTGCTCGATTTGCACATTGGCTTTGCACTTGCTTTTCAAAGACAAGTTAGTAACAATTATGATTTCACTGCAGGAGCTGCTCGGAGCGACCAAGGAAGAGTTCGAAGAACTGCCAACGTGGAAACAAACAAAGATCAAGAAGGAAGCCGGACTCTTCTAAAAGACTAAACGACACGGATGATACAATAACGCTTCGTGTCGAGCGATATCGTACACTTTTAACAAGCATTTCGACTAGACATTTCATTGACAGTCCTACGGTTGAATTTACATAACTAAATAAGTGTTTCAATTTGGGCTGTGGATTTCGACTCATATATATCTTTCGTAAATGGCCGACTGTGTTTTTACCCAATCGACGTGTTCTTTTTTTAAATAAATAACATCACATTAATTGTGTACTTTGGCATTTCTTGAAACATTCTAAAGTACTTAAAACAGGGGAAAATCAATGTCCTTATGAAATGCATTTGTTTCTGAAGGCCAGGAAGCCATCATGTATTAGTGTGCCTGACATCTTGATACTTCTGTGCCTTTTGTAAGATGTCAAATTAGGGTGAGCCAACATTATGGTGCCCTCTTTTATTATAACTGTGAAGCTTCTAGTCCGAACCCGTTTTGTAAATTATCGGTGATACTTTTCAACGTACAAGGGTAAAACGAAGTTATTTTCAATTTGTGTACCTACCCCAGTGGATGGGAGTATATTTACATTTTTAAATGTTCCAACAAATTATATTAATGTGTGAAATGGTATTTTAACTTTGTGAATTAAATGTATTTTTCGGGAGGGAAACTCCTCGTTCCATTTGCATAACGTCGTTCGTATTTGTGCCCCCCGGGATTCGGGGAGAGTTTTCTTTCTGCTTCCGGTTCACTTCCCGCCCCAGCCGAACTACTGCCAGTGTTGCCTTAAACTGTTTCTCCTCCTCTTTGCTCCATCTCTTGGCTTTGTTGCCGGGCTCCACTCCCGTATCGTGTGTACGTAGTATTAACTTGTGTCTGTGATTTGATGCCGGGAGTGGACGTCCGGGCTGGTTTATCGCCAGAGTAATAATCGGTCGGATAATCATGAGGTACGATAAAATACTTTGGGCAAAGTGCCGACAATACAATCTGAATTTCTTCTCGACGTGTATTCGCAGGAATGCAAAACAAATTTTTAATAATGAGGCACGAACTAGATCCGAATAAGATCAAAAGGGATTTTTTTGAAGAAAACAGAAGGATGTAGAATTTGCCAAATTTTATTGTGAATACTACACATATATACATATATACATATGCTAATATATATTATAAATACATAAATATGTCTTATTTTTTGTACATAACATACTTTATTTGTATAAGTAACTAATACTATTTGAATAAATTATGCTTTGTAAATTTAAAAAATTACATTGTCTTGAAGTTTGATTTCAAACCATATCTCCCATCATTCCGTTGCTCAGTCTTGGCTGCTATTGAGCTTTGCACAGCACCCACCGCCTTCCATTGCACCCCTTCATCTGAAGAACAGAGCACCAGCATTAATCTCTTGCATCCCTCGGAACGTCCAGCAAGTGATCGTTGAGTCTCCACAGTTTACAGTGTAGCTGGGTGAGTCTCGCATCCCTCGGAACGTCCAAGAGTCTCCACAGTTTACAGTGTAGCTGGGTGAGTCTCGCATCCCTCGGAACGTCCAAGAGTCTCCACAGTTTACAGTGTAGCTGGGTGAGTCTTGATGGGTGCGGTGATGTTGTCTAGACACTGGAGCTCCGATACGATGCCCTCTATGATGAGGTTTGCGTCTTGTTGGCACGGTAACAACGCACGATCTGCCACAATGCCAATCTGAAGACGTCCGGCATAGCTCAGTACACTCACGCCAACACCTGCAAAGAAAATGTTCCTGAATAGAGCTGGCTTTCAAGCAGTAATTGCATTCGTTCTAAAAGACCTTCAGTATTCAGTTATAGTTCAGTTGTTCATGTATTTATACAAATGAATTAAACCACAACTTTTGTTCCATGACTACCAATTTATTAATTAATGACAAGTTGGTGGTTAAATAAAAGAAGGTAATACGTAAACGGATACAGATTTAAAAAATAACTTGTTGGTGGAGGTGCCGGCTCCTCACATAACAAGTGTGTTAAAAATAGCACAAGGTAAAATATAGTCTGAATTTAGCCTTTGTGAGGTTCACTAAAATAAGATTGTTCTTAGGCACATACAAAAACATCTGGCAAATAATATTGTTATGTTATAAAATTATGTTTGAACTGCTATCCAACAAATTAATATAGCTAGCTTCCTCACTAGTTCCCCATGTGGGCACGGCGTAGACTTTGGCCCAGGATGACACTGCCAGTCGTAAGAGGCGATGAAATAAGATCCTCGATTTCAGAAATCAGTTTTTCCCTCCTACTTGTCCCTCTCCTCCAAACACCCCCGACGGCATAATATGATCATAGTTGCAGAGTAAACGACAAATAATCAATAAAACATAAAATCAAATAAATCAGTTACCTGTTGATCCTCTGTTGGGCACCCAGAAGACTATGTCCTTTAGATGGTATCCGCCCAGCTCCAGCTGTGACGGCGGCCCCACGAGGTTACTGACTACCATCGTGCTCTGCGTACTGTTGAGCACGGGAGCCAATAGCGGCACAGGAAGGTACGTAGACACGACGCGCATCAACCAGTAGTTGATGTGATAGTCGGGCGACTTGCGCAACAAGTCCGTATGCTTGCAGATCTCACGCAGCCGACCAATCGGAGAGAAGGGCTTGGCGAGTTTCGTTTCCACCGAGATCGACGTCATGGGAAGCGATAGCAACCCGACGGAAAACTTGTTCTCCATCGCCGGGATCTTTTCCGCGTCCTTTTCTTCCCGGTTCTTCAGCGACATCGCCTCTTCGATTTCCTCCCTCGTGGTCATCCGCACGGGAATGACAACGCTCACCGTCTCCGGCATACACTTACTGTCGCATCCGTTACGCAGGAAGTAGGACTCTAGGCTAGACGACAACGCCGAGAGAAACACATCTGTGAACCTCGCCTCCGACATCCGTCCCTTGATCCTCTTGATGGTGCTCATTAGGTTCTCCGACGCGTCTCGGCTCGAGTCGAAGTACCACCCGACGATCTTCTGTCCAGACAGGTCCGGCCCGTGCAGGGGGTTGATGTCTGCAGCCTTCACCATCGTCTGGTGTATCAACGCGGCCGGCGCAAACACCAGCGCACACGTGTTCTTCACGTAGCTGCACACGTGCTCCATGACGCTCGGTCTGTGGTTGATGGTGTCGAGCAGTTTGACGAAGCAGTTGGGAGAGACGGAACTTCTGTTGATGACCTCGCCGTCGGGGGAGAAGAAATTACCCCGGATGAACTGTTCGGTGTAGGTGAGAGACGAGGTCAATGGTACTTCGTGCATTGTTGCCTTCGTCTTCTGATTGGTCGGAATCCTGTTCTTCAGGGCACTTGCGGAATCCACGTACGAACAATTTAAGCTGGACTTGTCAACGGTGGAAAGGATTGAAGATGTTATGCTGAGCATATCATTGACTCTTGGGTTGTAGCAACTGTTTGTCAGATACAACGGAGTTTTGCAATCATAGGCCTTGCTCTTCTTACTTGGAGAGTCATTTTGTTGAAACTGTGAACTTATCCCGTGTGGCATTACACCATTGTTCCTCATCAAAGGAGAATTGCATCTTGAAAAAGATGTATCATTTCTTGGAACCGGGGTATAATTTCTCATGAAAGGTGAATTGCATCTAGGAATTGGGTTTTCATTAAGTGGCAAAGGAGTATTGTTCCTCATGAAAGGTGAATTGCATCTAGGAATTGGGTTTTCATTAAGTGGCAAAGGAGTATTGTTCCTCATGAAAGGTGAATTGCATCTAGGAATTGGGTTTTCATTAAGTGGCAAAGGAGTATTGTTCCTCATGAACGGGGAATTGCACCTAGGAATTGGGTTTTCATTAAGTGGCAAAGGAGTATTATTCCTCATGAAAGGTGAATTGCACCTAGGAATTGGGTTTTCATTAAGTGGTAAAGGAGTATTATTTCTCATGAAAGGTGAATTGCATCTAGGAATTGGGTATTCATTGCGTGGTAAAGGACTATAATTCCTCATCAATGGTGAATTGCTCCTCGGAGCAAAGCTGTCGTCATGTCGATTGCTATAGTTCTTCAGGATCGGCGAATGGCTCCTGGGAGGAGAATCTTCTCTACGGACAACTGGCGTATTACTCCTCGTGGATGGTGAATTGCATCTAGGAATTGGGTGGTATTCATTGCGGGGTAAAGGACTATTATTCCTCATCAACGGTGAATTGCTCCTCGGAGCAAAGCTGTCGTCATGTCGATAGTTCTTCATGATCGGCGAATCTTCTCTACGGACAACTGGAGTATTATTCCTCAGAAACGGAGATTGAGCTCTCGACGTAGAAGTGCTACGACTAAGCAGTGATGAACTCAACCCCAAACCATCGTTCTGCAGTCTGAGGGCGTTCTTCCTAGGGTGTTGGGGCTCCCCCTTAGGGGAGGTGGGCGGGCTGTCCTCGGAGTCATCATCGTCGCAAACGACTACCGGATACTTCTTGCGGTGGATCTTGGGTACCGGTGACTCGTTGCGGACTAGCGTCCTCGCGTCGTAGCCAAAGTACGGCGACAGAGCGACTTCGGGCTTGGCCAGCGGGGGAGGAGAGTTGTCCATGAGGAATATAGAGTCACTTCTCGTTGCTTCATCGAGGATTATCGTGACGGAAGAGTTGCTTTCCGTCGGAGATGAACCGTTCTTGGGTTTACACTTCGTTTCGGTTATCTCGTCCAAGACCCGGGCGATCCGCGACACGTCGCGACGGAACGGCGGCATCGGTGACTTACATCTAGGAGGCGGTGACTCATCCCTCAACGGCTGCACCTTAGAAGGCGGTGTATTGTAGGAAGCCTCGCGTTCACCGTCTACCGTGTTGTCGAAGTAGATCGTCTTCTTGTTGTGATTCAGAAGGATCTCATTGGTTGCTTGGATGGGGTCGGGGAGCGTCACAATGGTCTCCGCCACTGGATAGCAATAGAGGTCACGGTGAAGGACACCTTCTTCTCTATCTAGGCTTGACGAGCCCAAGTACTCGCCGGCGTCAACTTCGCAGTCTTCAGATGTATCATCGATGGACTTGGGAGATCCCATGTAGGAAATGTTTGGCGAATTGTTATCGGAAATCTCCAGGCTCTCACTCAAGTCGTCGTGAACTGTCTCCGGTGAGAAGTATTCCGCGTTCAATTTCTTTCTTAAATTTGTTGGCGTGTCAAACGACAGATCCAGAGAACTCGGTCGTCTTGCTTGGTTGCCATGGTTACGGTTCATGCCGTGGAAGCTCCCGGTCGAACACTTGATGACGTCGATGTTGTCCAGACGAGGCCAGGTCTTCCTCCTGGTGAGACGCGTCTCTTCTTCGTTGTCGTATCTCAATATCTTCGTCGTGACGATTCCCTGACGAGGCTGTGTGGCCGGGTTCTTATCTGCCAGGGTCTCTAGTAGCAGCTTGATGAGCGCCACACCGTCACCCATAGAGTGGTGCACCCGGAACAGTACCGGATATCTCCGGTAACGTCCGGACGCCTCCGGATTTCCTTCTTCCATCGCCTCGAACGGATCAATCTCCGGAATATCTTCAAGGATTGGGTCTCGACCAACCAGAATCTCCCACGAAGCAGCGTTGTCAAAAGGCAGCGGTGAATTGGCCAGCTCGGAAACGAGACCTTTCAGTACAGACTCTGACATGCCGTAGTACTCTTGTCTGAAACAGTCCTCGGTGAGATCGGGCGCGTCGAGGTTGACGTCATCGTCCTCCTGCGTCATGTATTGGACGTGTTCCTCGACGCGGACCTCCTTCTGTCGCTCCCAGTAGAAGTAGCCGAGGCGAGACCGACGGCTATACTGCCAGAACTTGGGGCAGGACTCCGGTGACGTCAGGATCCTCTCTCTCATCAGCCTCCTCAGCATCCCGAGCAGCTGCGGCTTGAACACGTTGTCGACGATCTCAACCTCGAAGAAGGCGAGGACGTTGATGATGGACTTGGATGTGTCGTCCTCGAGGGCCCAGACGGCGTCCGTCCCCTCCAGCAGACAGGCGAACGAGGGGTTGGTCAGCGAGAGGGTGAGCTGCACGAACTGGCGGTAGAGCGCGAGGAAGATGAAGGCGACGGCGACCAGGGGGGCCACAGTGGCGGACACCAGGAGGCAGACCAGCCCGAACAAGACGCGGAGCACAAGGGCCTCTGCCCACTGTTGGTACTTGTTGATCCGGGTGTCAGTCTTCAGCAACTGTTGAACAATAGAATGCTTAGAGTCAAGCTCTACACGTGTCCAGCAGGCACCATCGTGTTACCCGGGTGTCAGTCTTCAGCAACTGTTGAACAAGAGAACGCTTAGAGTCAAGCTCTACAAGTGTCTATCAGGGACCATCGTGCTACAAGAATGGAAGTATCCGTAACCCGAGTATCAGTTTCTGTGAATTCCTATCTGAATACAACAAGCTATGCCATACATTGAGAGCAGAGTCTTATATACCAGTGTAAGCAATGCTGCTTCCAACGGGTGGCATGGCGTATGCGGAACGTCGTCGCTTCGAGTGCTTGAGGTCTGGAGTTCGAGACTCGTCACACACATTTTTTTCCCCACCATATTCACACATTTATTACACTAGGAAAACGCTCTGTTTGACGCGTTGATAAGCGAGCGCGTCAATATCTACGAACTTTCTGGCGAAAAGTTTTCAATGCTAATACAAACAACAATTAACAACAATTCAAGAATGCGCATTGCAAAAATTGTTCTTATTTCCAGGGCTATTATACTTTCCGACATTGTTGTATGCAGTGCAATGTGCGTTGCTAAGAATTTTCGTGGTCATGTTTTCGCCGCGGTCCGCCACCGTTACTAACAGTTATTGACAGCAATAGAAATGTAATTTCTGCCTCTAATACGTATCGGATCGGGTTTACATTAGTATATTCGTGACCGGACATAAATTTACTATAAGATAGCCACCTCACATTTTGCCGTTACTGCGTTGTAGAAAAATATTTTCGAGTAACTTTCGTGTAACTTTGCCAATACTTATCAGATCGCCATTACATTTACATATTCGTGACCGGAAAAAGCTGAAAAAAAATCTGGCTATCTCACATTTTGCCGCCATTTTGTTTCAGAAAAATATTTTGCAGTAACTATGGTGTAACTTTGTAACTTTTCAAACGATTTTGCCTCAAAACTATACACCTTCAATCCACATCGAGGCTTGTGGATGGTCCAAATTTCAAGTTGATCGGACTTTCTGTTCGACCGCTATCGACGGACATAAAAACAAAAAAAAAACAAAAACAAAAACAAACAAACAAACAAACAAACAAACAAACAAACAAACAAAAAAACAGAACGAAGTGCCATAAGAGTCAAGTGGAAACGCTCGCTTCGCTCGCTTAATTAACGTGCATGGACACGGTTTATTTTTTAACGGTCAAATGGCTCGTTGTTTCCACAAACGATTTACTCTTTCGCGATCACGCGATTAAGATCTATCAAATGCGTTTTTAAAAAGACAATGTGTTGAAACTGGATTTTTAGAGTTAGTTAAAAAACGGCTTCTTGGATATTTTTTAAATCCAAAGAGACCCTCTGTTCGTAAATCCATCTATATTTTGTTGTTACAATTACAATAAGAATGAATCGAGATACAATGAGATTCGTACATGCATACATTGAGAGCAGTGGGTTATATATACCAGTTTAAGCAGACCTATTTCCATCGTGAGGCATGGCGTACGCAGTGGCGTCGTCGACTAGTGTTTTCGCGGTCCGGGGTTCGAGACCCGCAACCGGCAGTCTTTTTTTCTTCCATATTCAGACAAGCAAAGTTGAGAAGGGTTTACAAGGGGGAATTTTTTTTTTTAAGCGCTCGTAGCTACCAAACGTAAGGTCCAAATTTGTTTCTGTATTTTTTTAAATTTTTTTTTCGTCATTTATCTAGACATCCTGAAAACTAAAATATGCTGGGGATCATACTACCAGAGATACAGGCGCCCAAAATTTCAAAAAAGCTCACAGAATAGCAAAATCGGAGAATTTTGAAACTTTTTTTTTTTTTTTTTTTTTAAATACGAAACATATCGAGAGAGCGATGAATAAGAAGGAATTGACAACCAAAACATTCTTTCTCAAACCGTTTACCCGTAAAAAAATAAAAACCTCAACAAATCTACTATTTTAGTTACCTGAAGTTGGCGTCGCCTCACCACGACCTGTGCAAACCGACGCTACCGACGCTCATACTACGTCACCAAGGATTCTTACTGACCTTAAGTTCGACGCTACGACTAACTAGGTACCACCATTTCTCCACAATCGGTACCGAAAGTGGAACTTGACAAGAAAATCAATGAAATTTCAAAGACGCCTAGCGTCGTTCACAACAAACATAGCTAAGCGATGATTTTTTTCAAAGTAGACAATTTTCAGATCTACCTCGGAAATTGTCGAAATAAATAATATAGCCGTAAAGAATAAAACTCTAAAAAACAGAGTGTATTTAAGCACGTATTTGACGACGCGTAGCGTCTCTTGTTAAAGGGTTAAGAAAATAATGATTAGAGTTTCTCCATTGGACATTCATACTCTATACATGAAACATGTTTATGTTTACCTTGCATTAACAGTTAGCCGAGGAAATATGTTTTAATGTTCAATGGGCTATCTAAATACAACAAGCTATGCCATACATTGAGAGCAGTGGGTTATCTTCCAGTGTAAGCATAGCATTTTCCATCGTGTGTCATGGCGTACTTAGTAGCGTCGTAGGGTTAGTGTTTTAGAGGTCCGGGGTTCAATACCCGTTACCACCACGTTTTTTTCTTCCATATTCAGAGCAGCATAGTTGAGAAGGGGGGTCATGGGGCAAATTTTTTTAAGCGCTCGTAGCTACCAAACGAGTGGTCAAAATTTGTTTCTGTTTTTTTTTTATGTCACTCGTCTAGACTTCCGGGGACCAAAAGTTCAAATTTTCTCTAAGACGAGCAAAATCCGAGGATTTTGACATTTTTTTTTTTTTTTTTTTTTTTAATACGAATAAAATTAAGAGAGGTATGACTAAGAAGGAATCGACATCAAAAAAATTCTCACATCCTTTTTTCCGTAAAAACGTACATGGAAAATGTTTATGTTTGCCTTGCATTAACGGTTTGCCGAGGAAACATGTTTTAATGTTTAATGAGCTAGGCAATTATATCACTCTTAACCGCAAGTGGGATAGGATCACACTACGGTACACGGGGCTATACGCTATTCTAATACATACTTCTCTCTCCCAGTACCCAACCAACCATCACAATTATTATTCTTGTTGGAAGCTGATGAAAAATAATATTGCCAACCCTCGTCAAGACCAAACTACCGACCGTTTTAACCGAATCTTACTGTAAATTATCGTGCGATGTTAACATTGGACATCTTCACAAAACCACGAAGAAATTGCTTGATGGAATGTATGGAATGATGCCTAGTGAATATGTGCATAGTAGGACTGTCCCGAACAAGTTCATTCATTGTTTTCATTTGGTTTTAAACGACGTACCTAGGCCTACTCGACAACTAGTACATATGACATCGGAGGACATTGGAGTAAAAAGACAAGTAGGCCTAGGTACGAAGAAAATAGATTTCAAGGGCTTAATAAGTGGGAAGGGGAAATTGCAGGACCTCATAACGCCGCCTCTTACGACTGCTAGAGTCATCGTAGCCCAGATGAGAAGGTTAATTGAAGGCCTGGCCGCTAGATAGTGCCAGCTCACCTTGCTCGAGAGCCGAGAGTTGAGCACGATCGCCAACAGTCCGGTAGCCAGGCCGAAGTGAGCCGCAGACATCGGCAGCTGAGACACTTCATCATGTACAGTGATGAGGTCTGTGGTCTCGTCTGCAACACAAGATGGACATTGTAGACAATACAATGTGTAACAGTCTTTTGAACCCTGCAGTACCATTACCTGTACCCCTTAGCTACCCCTACTGCCACGATAAGCGAGGAGATAGTGAAAGATAGCGAGACACACGAGGTCGAGAGTTCGAGCCGTAAACATCGCGACGGCTGAGTCGGATTAAAAGCACGCTTGGCTACATTGCGTACAGCATAGTAAGTGCGTGGACTGAGTGTATAGAAGCACTTCTCGCGGCACTTAATTGCATTTACTTTAATAGGATTGCCGACTGCGTGTATTTAACATTGTTTAAGTTTTGGTATGTTGTTATTAGTGACAGTCGGGAACTGATAAAAGTAAACCATTGGTAATCTCATATTCAGTGGCGCTCCACTGTACGTCAGTACAAGTACCGAGTGAGATAATTAAATATAAGTACTATCGCGTAACTTCAGTGACAATCGCCGCTAATCATCGTCCCATATCTTCATCACCCCCCCCCCCCCCAACGATTCTCCAAGACATCGCTTCGAGATCGCCCACATCGCCACCATCCATCGCCACCCACCCCACTGGAAACATCATTGACGACGTGCTGAGGAACCCGGAGGATGAGGGTGAGTACAGACAATCATCTTTTATTTACACTTTTGAACTGTTAATCACGGCCAAGAAGTTTACAGGCCTAGTTATTGCCATTAATTATTCAGGCTAATTATAAAGTATCAAATGGACATTATCTTATACGTTCAGACTAAAGAACGCTAAAAGAACTATCTACCTCAATTTTATTTATATTGTTGTTTAATAAAAACTTTATTGATCGGTGGAATACGCGTCACTCGCTCTCGCGACCTGCCGAGTCGGTGAGTCATCGGACGTTGATAACAGCACGCGGTATTGCGATCATATGACTTTTATTTTTATATGTTAAGTTGTTGACCCAGTGAAGACGTAAGCCGGCAACAGCTGATCTACCTGGCTGAAGACAGTATGTTTGGGTTTATTTTTATGTAACGTATATTGTGGTATAATTATTGGGAAAGCGTACTTTACATGAATGTATGTTTATGAATTGTTTATGTGCGTATATGGACAAATAAACATTGTTCATGATAACTTTGTGTTTATTCCAGCTACAAGTAAGTGTACGTAAATGTAGGGAAGCACGTTCCGTATCTAATTGTAGTAAAGATAGCTTTATAGGGTTTGCGGTAGGCAGTTCGCAAAAAATCAGTAACCCGCAAAGTTTTGATCTCGCAAGCGACTTCAGGCGCAAGCCTAATTTCAAGACTACGACTATTAGTAGAAGTCAAGTCGCATGCGGTTTGGAAACTGTGAAGTGATTCGCATTGCGACTTGGTTCGCGAGGTTTCAAGACTTGGCCTCTGGCGCCCTCCCAAACCGACCCCACGTTAACTCAAGCAGCTAGCCTAGGGCGACATTACCAATTACTTGCCTAATGGAGATGAACGATTCAGTCATCTGAATTCCTCGTCCACTGCTCGAGTTTGAATGGAGACAATTTGCTCTGCTGGACTTTGCTTTGGTTGTACTAAGAAACTACCTGTGAGGATGGTGTAAACTCCGGCGGAGCCGTAGACGTCTCCGCTCTAAGGTAGCCATGTACATCTGAGCTATAAACGGCCACGGCCACTCCACTCCACGCGATCTATTTCAACGGGCTTTGACGCGAGATTTCCTGCAATGTTATTGTCCACTGCATGGAGTGTACAAGCCGTGCTTGGAATAATGTTATTGTCCACAGCATGGAGTGTACAAGCCGTGCTTGGAATCCGCCAAGATAATCCGGACGCACAGAACGAGATTCTGATTCAACTAGAACTAGATTTAGTACTAGAATTGTGTGTAACAAAATGAGGTCAGATTTCTGTCTGAGCTGTTCTAGTAAAATGTTAATATTCGAAAGATGAATAAGGTCCGGCACTCTTTTGCGCACTATATAACAAATAAAAGAAACAAGTTGAAAATTGTGCTGCTGCACTCCACACAGGGACTCCATATTCCACAACAGGAAGAACAAAAATGTGAAATACAACTTCATCACCTTTGGGCAATTGATATTGTATGCCTATACTGCATGCCTAGCATTTGGATTGCTTTACTTTTAATTTTAGCTATATGATCTAGAAATAGAAACTTGTCATCTAAAACTATACCGAGGTCATTTACTTTGTGCAGTCTTGTCAGTAAGTTACCGGATCGGGATAGCATAAAATCGACCACAATTTGATTCTTCTTCCATGAAATAGACAGCGCACCGCACTTAGTTAGGCCTACGTTGGGCTGAAGGCCCCACATATCACACCACTCAGATAGCCGGTCTAGTGCAACAGCATCTCAAACGGCACATTAACATACAATCGTCAGCATAGAGTAGCAACTTACACCTGAAATTACCAACGAATTGTAAAAGATCGTCAATGAAAACAACAAACAATAAAGGTCCTAATATGCGTCCTTGGGCTACCCCAGAGCCAACCTTAGTCCATGAGGAGGCCGATCCAGGTAATAAAACACGTTGTACTCGGCTGCGTAAAAAGTCACTGAGGGTAAGCAAAAGATGTGTTTTTTATATTTAATTTATATTTAAGGGTTTGATGAAAAGAAAAAAGAAATGCTCAATATGAAAAAATTGAAATAATTACGCTAAATTTAGAGATAATTCACTCTTAAAATACGTATCTCTATGAAGTATGAATGATATGAATACTTACAAGTGAATAAGCTGGTGTTCCCGGGATGGGACATGTTAGTGGCTGAAGTCTGGTTACTCCACAGGCTGTAGATGCTGGGTTGGGAGTAGACCTCCCGCAGGTACTGAAGTACAGCTCCCGTCGCCATTACGGCTGTCCTCACTGTCACTGTCCGGTGCTTAGTAGATGCTGACTGTCACTAGGCTACACGGAGACTGTCACTGTCCTAGCTGTCACTATCCTACAGTTAGACTGTCTTTAGTCGACCAGATAGGTCCTGGCTGTCACTAAACTACACTCTTACTGTCACTATCCTGTCCTTTAGGCGATGAGATGCGTCGTAACTGTCACTAAGCTAACTTACGCTGTCACTGTCCTTAGCCTTGACACTAATCTAGCTTCTTGACACATCACGGACGATGTGATCTATCCTGACTGTCAAGTTACTCCGTCCTGAGTCCTGACCGGTATTGAACGATATGTAGGCTGTGTTGTCAATAGTCCTTGGTCGTAACAGTGGCAACACTGGATGAAGGGTTGTGTCCTTCTGGCGCTCTTCTACCCCTGCGCCCTCTTATAGGCAACGCGCTGTGCCACATCTGAGGGGCTTCTCGCGTTATACGCGACTTACTTACCTAACTCTCGGCGTAACCGAGGTAATCGAGTTAGCATTGGCGCAATGGTTTATTGGGTTAGTCAGTGGTGGCCTGATGGAAGGACGTTCATATCGGATGTTACATTCAATACATCTATGAGAGGGGTAGTCTCACTTTCAAATTAGTCATATCTTGATAATGCTTCACAATATTGAACAAGTAGTTACCAACTAACATTCAGTTTTGTAAAAATTAAACATCAGATTGAAAAAGTTTCAAATATTTTAATCTTTACGGTTGTTATTCTGGAAGCCAATTCAATAGTTAATAATTAATTTCTAGTGAATGCAATATTTGAAATTTTGTTAGTTTTTAGTTCTTGTGAAACATATTGTTGGTTTGTAATCACTTGTTTAATAATTAGAATCCTGCAATTACTTACTTTATACGTTACGAGGAAAAATACAAATACATTCTGCTGGGCTCTGGAACAGTTTTAGCACAGGGGTTTTAGTTTTTCTCTGACACAGCGTGGAAATAAACTTGGACGGCTGGACTTCGCCTTGTATTGTATTGTATTGTATTGTATTCGCGCTTGGTTCTCTTCTAGTGACGTCACTGCTGGTGTCAGTGGCGTATTCAGGAATATATTTCGGGGGGGGGCTACCTAGAGTAGGCCTACGACATACCTGTAACAAGATGCTCCACAAACGACACAATGGGGGCTGTAGGGGGGGGGGGGGGCCGCACAATAGCGCATTTTTTTTACATCTGTAATTTTGAAGGGATTTTAATGGGATTGGGAGAATCGTAATTGTAATCGGGATCGCAATTATGGAATCCATTACGACGTTACGATTTTGTAGTGAACAGCGCCGTAAGAACCAAGTAAGTTAACTCTTTCACGATTTCCGGATTACGATTACAATCACGATGCCGTCAGATGTGGTTGAGCCATTAGAGTATTTTGCTGGCCGTGATATATTTTGCAATAATCTTATAAGAATATTATTGAATTTATTTTATACTTCAAATTTAACTTGAACAGTAATATTATTTGTATACCTAGGCCTATGGTACTATTATTTCTATCGTAAATATATTTTTTTGTAAAAAAAGAATGTATTTTGCAGAGTATATTGAAGCTGGGATTTCAGGGGGGTGGGGGAAGGCCCCCGATCTCCCCCTGCATACGCCACTGGCTGGCGCACTGGTTTCCGTGCTGCTGTGTTTTGGCCAAGAACAGACGCGTTCTTTGGGGTAATATTATAATGTCGCTGTGTAACGACTTCATTATGATTATAATTATTATAATATCATGTCACAATATTTACTGACTTATAATGACATCGTGGCTCATCATATATAAGTATGTCTTGCAAGCATCAATATGTAAAACATGTCTTAAGTTATTCATACAATGTTGTGTGAAGTTACATTTAGTGAACCCATTTTAGACATTTTACATTCAATTATGAAAATCGTTTTAGCAGCTCACTTCGCTTCTTTGTGCGCAGTTACTCGTGGGCTGTACAGTTTTATGTCTTCACACTGTAACGTTGCATAGGGGTGTGAAAGGACTGTACAGCTTACTTACAGATCATATAAATAGAATATCTAATATGTAGGTTAAATGAGTGTCTAGCTGTCTAACGGGGGAGGGAGGGAGGGGGGGGGGGGGGGGGGGGGCGGTTCATTAATTTTATAATCACCGATTAGCCGGTAAGTGGAGTTTCTCTACGAACTAACATGGCGACTGCCAGGCATTCTGAATGTAATGTTTGTTGAAAACATGGTAACCAAACCGAGCTTGTTAAATTTGAGCTTAACGAAGCTGGTAAATTGAGACCTGGCTTTGTTTTATTAGGGTTTAATCAAAGCTTATGGGATTATTTTGAATTCTCTTGTGGTGTGATTCTGAACTTTTTTAAATGCTGGCTGTTAAAGATCGGTACGGGGGGAGGGAAGAACAAAAGTAATGTACGTGTTATTCAAATGGGGGAAATGTGAAGGAAAACACATAGTGGATCTGTCAAAATAACTTATGAGTTGCGATGCATTACACAGGCAATATCACAATTATACTTTAAATCATTGCATTATACCATAATATGTCCCATTTACGTATTGCAAGTATTGTGTCACAATATGATCCCAAAACACCATTTTGTACAACCTGGCCAAATACTGTGGGAGTTCGACGAGCCTCCGCTAGCCGTATACTGACTGGGTCTCCGCCTGGCGGAGGCTCGTTGAACTCCCAAGTTGCACGAGAGTTTGACGAGCATCCGCCAGGCAGAGATCAAGTTGACCGTGAATCGTGATCAAGTTGATTGACGCATCCAGCAGGCTGTGGTTTGTAGCCTAATCAGTAATCACCATAGCCTTCTCGAACGGCGGTTCAATCCGCGCGGATGGACCCGTCGAGAAGGCTGTGGTCTTCACCTTATTTATAAAAAACAAAAGCGAATCACAGAGGAACGTGTTATTTCAAGGTTATTTCTCGGAACATCCGCGGACTCTTGACAGTGGTAGGTTTGATTTGTTCACAAGATAATAGTCAGTAAATTACTGTCGTGAATATGGCTCTTGCGGAAGAAGTCGACGAGACTATGAAGAGGATTCAAGCGCACAGGGGGATCATCGGGACTATAATCACCAACGCTGAAGGTGAGTCGCCGGGGTAGACCTAGGCTAGGCCTAGGCCTAGGCCAGGCCTAATAGGACTAAACTAGTCACACCACCACAACCACACCCATGCCGTCCTCAGATCTTTATCTACCAATGAAAGGGGCTTTCATGCACTCTGCTTCAACGGAAAACAACGGATTTCTGACGTTCTTTCACACATTCGTAAGGGCAGTCTTCATGTTAGAGTGCACATGCCTTATTAGTCACGTCCGGTGTAGAAAGATAAATATGGGCGCCAGGAATCTGCTGAATCCAGTTGAAATAGCGTGCATGAAAGGGCAGTAGATAAGTTCTGCGGTCGGTATGAGCCTGCAGTTAGATTGGGGCATGGCTTAGGCCTACACGCAACGATGCAGGCCGAAACCTTACGGTATGTTATTGTAGGCGAAGCTCAACTCAACTGCTTTAGGGGGATAAGAGCTCACAATTAACTGAACAAATAACCTCACTATATACTAAAGCCGCTTACGTTTTCCTCACCAGAGCAATCTGTCAGTCCGCAATCCAAACCCGATCAGTAGCAGGTTACTCTGGTGCGTTCGGCAACTATGCCAGAGTAACCCGGTTGCGAGACCCGATCACCAAAAAAGTGACCTGCCTCGGGAGCAGGGTAAGTTAGGTTTGGGCGGAAAATACAAAATGTTATGATTTTGATGGTGGTGTTAAAGTGGCTGTGGATGATGCATGTGGATGTTTGGGCGCAAAACCGTGTTTTTGAGTAGACTATTAATGAATTGCGCCCAGAAAGTAAGTACATCAGGCATTACAAAAAATTCAAAACAATTTGAAGATTAGGTTTAGCTATTCAAGCGCACGGCATAAAGCAACCCTACTCCGAAACGCTTTCGTTTGCTCGGGTTGAAAACTCTGACCCGGTGAAGTGAAGTCACGTGACATTACTGATCGGACGGGTCACTCTGGCGAGGTAAACGAAAGCGGCTTAAGCCTGAGTCCTTGATACGATGTAGGCCTATGAACTTATGTGGGGAACTCATAGTCATATCATGGACTTATAATAGTAACTACACTGTATAGGCACCGTGCGTTAGTACATACAGCGCGTGCAGCGGCAGAACTTTGCAGTTCGGGAAGGAAAGAAACAAAACAAGATCACGCCTCGGCCTACCAGCTGTCATTAAATGGCGTTTACATGTATTTGAGATTGTTTCTTCCAATAATTGTTGCGTAATACATTATTAGGTTTGGCTGAAGGGGCAGCAAGAAGTGGCAACAAGGGTTGTTGTATTGTTGGCTGCACAAATCGGTACCAAAATACATCGATAAGCGTTCACTTTTACAAGTTTACGAGCCTAGCAAGCCTAGGCCCACCCATATGCTAGCAATGCTAGGCCTATGCTGGGCCCGTTCTGTTCACAGAATGCAACAATGATTTTTCTTTCAGTATACCTAAGTTTCAACTGCGTACTTTAAAGAGTCCTACTAGGTATAAACCACAACATAATATAGGGCCTAACATAAAATATACAATGCTTACTTCAATTTTAACATCATAGGGCGTCAAACTCACTGACGTCTGCCTGACCACTTTCGACGTTATAAAATTGACCACACCATCTCGAGTTTCCGTTAAATAAAAAACATGGCCAGATTTAAGTAATCCTTGCCCTTTAATAAAAGATTGCTTTGCCTCGTAGCCTGGATTTATTTTTATTACATCCGTATTTAATGATGATACACTTCGTACCTCCCGCGTGGTTTTCCATTGCTATGGTGCAATGTTTTCATAACCGAAGTGCGCCAGTCCGACACATGAGCGCTTCAATCGATCTCACTAGCGCTGATAAGATGTATGCATATGGATCCTGACCAATAGGATGCCACTAATACAAACGGGTAGTTTCCTGTCCGCTAGGGTATTACTTAAAGTCGTTCCATTGATCAAACTACCAGTTTCAAGCAATGATTTTAATATTTGTTTAAAATCACAAATAATTATTTCTTTGACAATTATTATGTTAAATTACTATAAAATGTAAAATATATTCAGTAATCAAGTAAGAATACTATTTTAAAATCCAGTATTTACACGAAAATGCAGTTATTTATAATGGCATGATTCTAGACACTAGTTTGACTGCAGAATAGCCAATCCCTAAAAACGAAATTAGTTCATCAAAACTCCAAATAGTAGTCAACTTCTTATCTCGCTTTTGGCTTTAATTACACCACAACACATTCACAAATTATAGACTTTATAATGGATACAAATCTAAATTGATTTACAAAGCCAAGGAAACAAAAAACTCGTTTTTAATATTCATCAACAAAGTATTGCCAACCTCCAATATACTTGGCAACGCTGCATAGACATTGTTATTGTCAGATCGTGAAAATGGCGTCGAAAAAATACGGAATACGAAGCGGAGGACGTTTTATTACGATAAAAGAAAATGATAGGATTGTATATTTTGTATCGTATCATGTTGTTTGTGCAATTGTTTACCTGACGAAGTGATCTCAAGTAACTTAAGTCCATCTAGGACATGTGAAGGCATGCAATGGATGTAAATTATTTCAAATGCGTGTAGGGGGGCTACATAAATGGTAGGCCTAGGCCTTGCACATGTCAAATGATCACAAAACGTCCTTGAGTGGCCTTATGGCTTGGCATATTTTCTTTCATATTATACAGATGCCTCCTGGCATACTATACTTAGCATATCTACATTGGGGAAAATGTTTGCGTTTACGGACGTACAATACAAGAATTTCATTTCGGATCAGGCAATATAGGCCTAGGCCTAAGTCTAAATAAAGGTGGCCTAGGCTAGCCTCACGTACCGTATTCAGATTTATTCCCGTTTCTAGCTGTGCCTTCAATTTGAATTGAGTGCATTATTTGTAGGACGCAAAATGTTAATTGGAAATAAGCGACAATAAATGTAAATAAGTAAAAGTCCAGTCACGTCGCATCATGGAAATGTGACAGCCAGCTCATGTTTTGACGTGAGGCGGCCGGCGGGCTCAAAGAGAAATGACGTCATCGCACGCAGTGTTGCCATAGTTTCACGGCTCGCCCGATTTCCCATCAAATGTTCTTGTAGTGAAGCCAATATTGACCGAAAACGAGTCGAGTGATTGTATTCATACATACATATTTAGAATTGTCGTTCAATTATCTTCAAATTGAGTATAAAATAAAGAAAATGACAAATGTTTAGTATCTACTTAGTCGATGCTTTATATTCGAAAGTGTATGATTTTTGACAGTTTCAATGGTAGGGGATAGGGAAATCGACGGATTTCAAATATTTATATTAAAAAAAGTAGTCGATGAAACTACTTTATTTTTCGCTAATATTTAACATGATATTTAAGTGTATATTCAACATGATTTGTAGCACAATGACAAATAGTTGGGTAAACAGTGGATCGACTTTAAGGGTTGTGAAAGTAACAAAATGTCCGCCGTGTGTTGCCAGGGCAGCCGGTCAAGACAACCATGGACAACACGACCACAATGCAATACGCCACCATCTTGATGAACATCTGCGAGAAGACCCGAAGCATAGTCCGCGATCTGGACCCGACCAACGATCTCACCTTCCTCAGGATCCGGACGAAGCGCAACGAGATCATGGTGGCGCCCGAAAGGGAGTTCATGCTTATCGTGATACAGGCGTCGAGCGAGTAGAGATCTGCACGACTTACGCGCGCACACAGCTGGCCGGACGATCAGTGTAACTAACTACCATAGCGTCGAGCGAGTAGAGATCTGCATGACCTACGCACACACAGCAGGCCGGACGATCTATGTACCTGACACATCTGTTTAAATTAAACTAACAAGTGAACATGACATTGTCTTATTTCCTACCTTACCTATTCTTGATACTCACGTGACGTCACAGACATTGTTGGCGGTCATGTGGCGGCCATTGTGAGGTACTCATTGTACACTCGTTCTGTCAATAGAGTATATTAGTGTAACGTCACGATTCCCGTGTCAACCAATGACGAACCGTATTTGTGACTCCAAACAATCATGACAGCTGACAGTTGACAGATAGTTTTGTTTTTGAAAACATTGTCTTCTTCTTCTCAAATGCCCACATTTGGCTATTATGCCATCATGCTGGATCTGGTCAACCAGTAGAGACACGCTTCTTTCTCCACCCTCTTCATGTCGCTCGGCATTGCGTCACGTTCCCCTGCCAGTTTTGGACATACAAACAGGTGGCTCCTATCCTGCTCCCCATTTCCACACAGCTTGCAGGTACTCGTCTCAAACACCCCTATTCGGTGGAGATGCTTCCCTAGAAGATCGTGCTGCGTTTTTAGCCTGAACTGGGCCGTTTCAATTTGCCGTGGAAGATGGTTGGTGGGCCTTTTTGAACTCATGGTATATTCCTGCCATGGCTTGTTTCTACCTTTCTCTACCCAGTCCTGCCTGATCTTCTTAGTGGCTGCAGCGCTTACATGTGCTTTCTTAGACTCTAGGGTTAAAGGTTTTGGCAGTTGCGGCATTCTGGCTCCTCGTTTGGCCAGATAGTCGGCCTTATCGTTTCCGTATATGCTGCAGTGTGATGATATCCATTGTAAAGTTATCAGTTTGTTTTTATTTTGTAGTCTTAGAATTTGTAGTTTACAATGTTTTACCTCAGAGTCCACTTCTTTCATTGAACATTGTAGCGAGGGTTATCCGTTCAGATATTTCGTTTTCCTTAACACGAAACAGTGATAAAGAAGTTGATTAAACTGATAAGTCAAGTATTGTAATGATACAATTACTACTTTAAATAATAACTACATTTCAGAAAAGTTGTTTGGAGTCAGATAGCTCATCCGCCATTTAATCTGACGTCATCACTAATACAGTTTATAGAAGAAACATAGGTTATCCAGGAATTGACGTCTGCAGGTAAAAGTTCAAGTAAATGATAACACATGCAAATGATTGTCTTCAAACAGAGTTAGCGCGTTTGATTTTGTTTTCAGTCATAATACGTAACCTTTGTTTAAAAACAGTTATGTCAGTCAAAGAACATCTGCAATGATCTGCAATATTGCAACAATGCAGTGTCGGAAGAACGTAAACAAATGTTTACAGAGGAGGTACCTCAGTATGGCTACCGTGCGATACCGGAAATGACGTTATTGCACTTGACAGTTGTCTGTGCAAACTGCATATGGCCCTAGTGTCTTCTACCAGAAAAAAGTAAAAAAAATGAAACTTATTGACCTAAAATATTGGACTAGGCAGATTGGAATGTTAAGGAAAGTAGGGGCGTAAACCATGTTGTAACATGTTGCAGCAAACGAAGACTTGTATGAGTAACACAAGCAAACGATGTGTTCGAATAGAGGTGACATGTGAAACATGCTATACTCTAACTCAAACGGGGCAAGAAAATCTCAGAAGTTAGAAAATTTAACAAGTTATTTAGCTCTTTATTGTACAAAATTTCCAATAGCTTAAATATAAGGCCTACGTAGATACAAGATAGTTCAAGTTAGTAAACTTATCTTTGTGCTGATTACACAGATTTTAAGCTTTACAGACATTATATGAGGTGATATTAGAAAGAGACCCGGGGTCGACTCCCGGTCGGTACAAACCATTACTTCATAAACATGATACAATTAATTCACAGAAGATTATAAACAAAGAATATGTAAACATTCAAGTTTCGTCTCTTTTAGTCGCATCTCGTTGCATCCACGCGATGGTCCCATTATAATAATAATATAGGTACACACTTTCAAGCGACTTCACCATCCGCTCTTCTTCAATATAAGTTATATAATAATAAAATTAATAATAATAATAATAATAATAATATAATCGATGATTATTAGCTGCATCCAGCTATAGTCAATCAATACAGTGTACATTATGATGATACGCACTTATATATTTATACTTATTAGTCTTGACATAGTAGTTACACTTCCTCTTAAAAGTTCTACCATTTTCATTTCATTTCTCGAATTTCACTTGCCAAAGTTTTGTACAATTTTCACATAACAATTCTTATTGCTTTACATTTGCAACAATTTCAAAAAACTTTGTAAATCACAAATTCTAAGTTCTTATAAATCTACTTAGCCCGGCCTTAACAAATAGACTTCCTTGGTATGCTTATTGCTTTTACCTTTAAATTCTATATAATATATATATTATTCAGATAACATGATATCTTTAACCACTTTTTCATGCGGCTGTAATGTTAATTGTCAATGAAGTAAAATTATCACTATACTTTCAACTTTTTATAAGAAAAAATCATTCATTATTGATCATTCGTAAAAATAAAGTTACACATACAGTTGAGTAGAAATTGTTTTACATACAACCCCAAACTGGGTAACTACGGAATGTAATATTACACGTTTCACCGCACAATGAAGGTCCATGGGCCTTTAGGTCGCGTCGCGATACTGTTAAATGTATTTGGCCCCGCAAGTTACACAAAGACACTTTCTGACCGAATGTCTAGCATCAACGGATACGGACGAGTCAACAGTCAACTCTTCCAATGTGGACACCTCAAATCTGGCCAAGGTTGAGGAAGATAGTGAGTCCCGCCCTAACAATGCTTCCACGCTTCTGAACGGGGTTGCTTACCCTCCACCTCATACACATCTCGAGCCAGGACCCACTGAGTCCCCTGGTCCATCACCTGTAGAGTTACACGACTGCACAATCGTTTAGCCACGTGTTCTTCTACCGTGAGTTCTCTTCAGGCTCAACCACACAAAGGTCGGGTCTGTCACCTTGAAAGCCAGCAACCATGGTTTCTACTTTCTACCATGGATGTCATGCGGCGTTATTTATATACGCCATCATGAGACGTAAAGCCCAAACATCGTGATCATAACATCACAAACAAATCGTTTTGATTAGCTTATAGTTAGACAGATAACAGTGTATCACCCTGGCCTATACTATTGTCTCTTGAGAATATTGGCTCAGATGTTGTTAATGTTGTTGCGTGATTAGTCCATTAAATTTGACAAGGTTGGCAGTCCTGCTCAATGGTCTGGGTCTCAGAAGTTGGTGGTCCTGACAGGAACCCAGTAGATGTTGGCAGTCCTGCTCAATGGTCTGGGTCTCAGAAGTTGGTGGTCCTGACAGGAACCCAGTAGATGTTGGCAGTCCTGCTCAATGGTCTTGGTCTCAGAAGTTGGTGGTCCTGACACGAACCCAGTAGATGTTGGCAGTCCTGTTAGCTAGCCTGCGTCTCAAGGGCCTGAGATTGGTACTCCTGCGTCTCGAGGGCCTGAGGTTGGTAGTCCTGACGTTTGATCCAGCAGAGAATGTTGACCCAGATCAGGGAAGACATCCCAACGTAGACGACGCGCGCAGCCGGGGGGATCCACAGGAAGTTGATGGTCTGGGCCGGAAGCCAGAAGCAGCAGCTCGTCTGGGACAAACAAACGAGGTTTTCATGCTGATTCAGAAGTAAAATTGGTAGATTTTGTAATAAATACATTAAAAAAGTAAAAGTTGACAAACTGCTGGAACCCACTGATTTACGTTTGATGCCTTAAAACAACAAACAAGTCAACAACAACTAGTGAGCAGTTCTTAATCCAGGCCACGTTTTGTTGTACGGTAGCTCTACAGACGGACGAACCTGTGCAAAGTTAGCTACTGCAGTTGGAATCTTGTCAAGACTTGCACCTTATTTTTGGTGAAAGAGAGAACCTACCCGTGAAGCTATTATACTATTCAGTTCGCTAATCATCCTTACTGGACCTTGCCCACGTTCACGTTGCCATATCAAATACCTGGTTGTAAATGTTGTTCATTGATTCAGTGTATAACATCCAATATTCCCCGTCTTGATGAAAACATTAGAAGACGATCTACAAGTAAAATGTATGTGTTTTACACTTACCAGGAAGGTTTTGACGAACTTATTTCTGCACTCCTCAAACAGATCAGATTTGCCTTCCATGAGACTCATACCTGTAACACAATTCAAATAAGAGGCGACCGTAATGCGTGTGCGTGTGCGTGTGCGTGTGCGTGTGCGTGTGCGTGTGCGTGTGCGTGTGCGTGTGCGTGTGCGTGTGCGTGTGCGTGTGCGTGTGCGTGTGCGTGTGCGTGTGCGTGTGCGTGTGCGTGTGCGTGATACTCACTGGTGTAGAAGGCAACGTAGAGGACGGGTGTGCACATAAACTGGTCGAGAAGAACCTTCTTGGCCACAGTCTTGACAGCCGTGCCCATAAAGCGGCTGTCCAGCCATCGGTACCTGAAACCATTTGGTAAGGTAGGATTAACTATAGTATAGACCCTGGGCCCTGGATGGTTCAGCCCTAGACTGAGACGGATGAAGGGGTGAAAAGTCCCCCCATTTCCCCCGTCATTTCGCACCCTGGTGTTACTCACCAGGGGTAGAGGATGTTGGGTCCTATCAAGGTGCCAAACACCCCGTATCTCGCCAGGGTGGCTGTGTCTAGGGGCTCGAGGGGTTTCCCCGCTTCCTGTAACACAAGAGAGATCAAACATCACTCCACCTCACTCGGCTTGTCCCGTCTCACACGGTTATACTATACACAACTTTTAGGGGGCGACCTGTGCATTCGTCCTGCCCTGGGACTGCTACCTTATGAGATGGGCAGGTTTGTGTTTGCTGACTCCGAGAGCTATGCCGGCGGAAGCGTATGCTTCTAGTAGGGCCACCCTTGCCGGACAGGTCGAGGAAGAGAATTCAGACGAAATGCAGTCCACATCCTCCTCTGTCCCTTTTCCTCACCGCCCTCCTATTTGCCCCCTTTCTCCAAACACCCCCAATTTTATCTTCATATTTCACCCACTCATCGTCATGGTTAGTCAAATTGCAAAAATTTGAAACTTAAAACCCAAATATCAATCAATCATTCAATCAATCAACAAGCATTTTTACATACAACGATTACCCGTGTCCAATTCGCCTGAAAGCGAATGTCAACTAGCATACACCCGGACTATAATAACTCAGATTTATAATTACTTATCGTGACTACTAGGTTAGCTAGGCCTAGCCAACGCAATGGTCCTAGCCTAGGCATATACACCTATGCATATTTTTTTGTTATTACCGTATTTAATTCTACCTTCGTGGCCTAGGCCTGTGCAGGATTTGTATATCTTGGTATCATACGACAATTTTTTGTGGGTGCCATTTCTAAATGTAGCAATATCCACCAACTACCTTGCGCGTCGTGTCGGAAAAATGGGAATTGCCAAAGATTACAGCGCTCGTCAAGCGTTGCAGCGCGTAAATTTTCACAACCACGCGAACTTGCCATAAGGGGTATACAAACACTGGTGACACTTATTCCAGCCATCAGACAGGGACAGAGATAAGTATAGGCAACTCAAGACAACCTTACACATGCATTCGTCACATCCGGGGTATTTGTAGCTAATCAGCGATCGGTATTTGCACGCTATTGTCTCGGACGGTCCGCTGGTTGGCTAGGAATACCCCGGATGTGACGAAAGCATGTGTAAGGTTGTCTTGGGTTTATGATGGACCGACCACTGAAAGGAATGTACCTACCGGTTTTACCAAGACCCTCTTAGTCATCACTTGTTGCGACAGCTCAGCACTCATGTAGAGGGTACCATAGACTACACAGTTGGACGGCCAGGGGTAGCGCTTGAACATGTGACGTATGAACGACGCCATCTTGTTATACCTGTAACAAGGACACGTGGTTATACATGTGACATAACGCGCTCATGTAGAGGGTACCATAGACTACACAGTTGGACGGCCAGGGGTAGCGCTTGAACATGTGACGTATGAACGACGCCATCTTGTTATACCTGTAACAAGGACACGTGGTTATACACGTGACATAACGCGCTCATGTAGAGGGTACCATAGACTACACAGTTGGACGGCCAGGGGTAGCGCTTGAACATGTGACGTATGAACGACGCCATCTTGTTATACCTGTAACAAGGACACGTGGTTATACACGTGACATAACGCGCTCATGTAGAGGGTACCATAGACTACACAGTTGGACGGCCAGGGGTAGCGCTTGAACATGTGACGTATGAACGACGCCATCTTGTTATACCTGTAACAAGGACACGTGGTTATACACGTGACATAACGCGCTCATGTAGAGGGTACCATAGACTACACAGTTGGACGGCCAGGGGTAGCGCTTGAACATGTGACGTATGAACGACGCCATCTTGTTATACCTGTAACAAGGACACGTGGTTATACATGTGTCATAACGCGCTCATGTAGAGGGTACCATAGACTACACAGTTGGACGGCCAGGGGTAGCGCTTGAACATGTGACGTATGAACGACGCCATCTTGTTATACCTGTAACAAGGACACGTGGTTATACATGTGTCATAACGCGCTCATGTAGAGGGTACCATAGACTACACAGTTGGACGGCCAGGGGTAGCGCTTGAACATGTGACGTATGAACGACGCCATCTTGTTATACCTGTAACAAGGACACGTGGCTATACATGTGACATAACGCGCTCATGTAGAGGGTACCATAGACTACACAGTTGGACGGCCAGGGGTAGCGCTTGAACATGTGACGTATGAACGACGCCATCTTGTTATACCTGTAACAAGGACACGTGGCTATACATGTGACATAACGCGCTCATGTAGAGGGTACCATAGACTACACAGTTGGACGGCCAGGGGTAGCGCTTGAACATGTGACGTATGAACGACGCCATCTTGTTATACCTGTAACAAGGACACGTGGCTATACATGTGACATAACGCGCTCATGTAGAGGGTACCATAGACTACACAGTTGGACGGCCAGGGGTAGCGCTTGAACATGTGACGTATGAACGACGCCATCTTGTTATACCTGTAACAAGGACACGTGGCTATACATGTGACATAACGCGCTCATGTAGAGGGTACCATAGACTACACAGTTGGACGGCCAGGGGTAGCGCTTGAACATGTGACGTATGAACGACGCCATCTTGTTATACCTGTAACAAGGACACGTGGCTATACATGTGACATAACGCGCTCATGTAGAGGGTACCATAGACTACACAGTTGGACGGCCAGGGGTAGCGCTTGAACATGTGACGTATGAACGACGCCATCTTGTTATACCTGTAACAAGGACACGTGGCTATACATGTGACATAACGCGCTCATGTAGAGGGTACCATAGACTACACAGTTGGACGGCCAGGGGTAGCGCTTGAACATGTGACGTATGAACGACGCCATCTTGTTATACCTGTAACAAGGACACGTGGCTATACATGTGACATAACGCGCTCATGTAGAGGGTACCATAGACTACACAGTTGGACGGCCAGGGGTAGCGCTTGAACATGTGACGTATGAACGACGCCATCTTGTTATACCTGTAACAAGGACACGTGGTTATACATGTGTTGAAATAACAACTACATTCTTTAAACAAAGGCTGTTGAAATAGAAAAACAATACATTTTGTTCAGCTCGTTTGCTCTAGGGCGTTATTCCAGAGTTCTATTCCCTTTTCAGGCTGGAGTTCTTGTTAGCTTTTTATCGTTAAATTAAACCTAACTACATGATATTCATTTAAGCGGTGGCATTTGGAGCCGTCAAAGAGCCGGTTTTACCGGGGACGCTGAATAACACCGAATGGAACAACGCCGAATCGATCGTGTGTACTGCACTTTCAAGTATAATCCTAACCCAAAAAAGTAGACCTTGTAACCTGGAACAACGCCGAATCTTTTTCGGCTTAAATCTACCGGAACAACGCCCAATCTTTTTCTGCGTTAATCCACCGGAACAACGCCGAAACATTTCCGACGTTAATTCACCGGAACAACGCCGAATCTTTTTCGGCGTCAATCCACCGGAACAACGCCGAATCATTTTCTGTGTAATACACGGTTTGAACGGTGCAGTGAGTAGAATGTATTGACGAACCTAAAACATTTTTTTTTAAAGAATAATAATCAACACTGTGAGATTCAGCGTTGTTCCGGTGGATTTACGCCGAAAAAGATTCGGCGTTGTTCCGGTGGATTAACGCCGAAAAAGATTCGGCGTTGCACCAGTGTATTAACGCCGAAAAAGATTCGGCGTTGTTCCGGTGGATTAACGCCGAAAAATATTCGGCGTTGTTCCGGTTGATTAACGTCGAAAAAGATTCGGCGTTGTTCCAGGTTACTTTTTTGGGTTAGGATTGTACTTGAAAGTGCAGTACACAACGATCGATTCGGCGTTGTTCCATTCAGGCTCCCCGTTTTACCAACCCAATGTACTCTGAAAAGCTACGATCATACGGATACAGCGTAGTTATGAGCGTAGGTCTATTAAACCCCGGTCTCTGCGTGCTAGGTTCGAACCCTGGTTTGGGCATGGATGTCATGTGGCGTTTTTGCAACTTCATAATCATCCACTCATCGTCTCGATTAGCGTCGTTGCAAATATATGAGGCGTAAAGCCCAAATATCATCAACACAAACATATTATGGTGACTGCCATGCATTTTGAATTTAATGTTTGTTGAAACCATGGTTATACCTCATAAATGTAATAAATGTCCCCACTGAAACCAGTTCTTATAACTATACAACCACAATCCCTTATCTGTGATACAACTAAAGTCATTTATTTTCTATGTATTTATTTATACATCAACCATACATTTCTTGTCTTGACATTTGAGAAAATACAGCAAATCACATTTTACATCTTAGTAGAGGAGCAAAAGGTATCTCGTGCGCCTTTCGTGAAAGAGTATTGCGGTAAACGGTATTCTGTTACGGCATACCATACGAGTATTTTGCACCTACCTGGCAGATCCTGGCACGCTGCAGAGGGCGCCAGGAGCGTCGTGACGTCATAGACACGTTTTAATTAATTACTTTTGAACGGTTTATGTCACAGAAAATATCAAGAGAACAATTTTATGATGTCATACTAGATGAGAATTTATAACCTATCTGCCACATTCTGGCGGGCTGCAGAGGGCGCCAGGAGCGTCGTGACGTCATATACACGTTTGAACTAATAACGTTTGAACGGTTCATGTCACAGAAAATATGTAGAGTACAATTCTTCTATAAAATACTAAACGAGTATTTTGCACCTACCTGGCACATCCTGGCACGCTGAAGAGGGCGCCAGGAGCGTCATGACGTCATAAACACGTTTTAATTAATAACGTTTGAACGGTTCATGTCACAGAAAATGTCAAGGAAACAATTCTATTACGAAATACTATTTGAGTATTTTGCATCTACTTGGCACATCGTGACACGCTGCAGAGGGCGCCAGGAGCGTCGTGACGTCATACACTTTTTCATTAATAACTTTTGAACGGTTTATATCACAGAAAATATCAAGAAGACAATATTATAGAAAATTTAAATACAAATCGATTGATATGTACCAATAGGGTAATCATGTAATATTTAAGGGAGAAATTGCTAACAGATAATAATAATTAGATGTGTATATGAAATGCAGGGCATCCCTCATCGTAATATCTATTTATTACTATTTCGGAGTTATAATTGTATCACTGTGAAGGACTTAATAATCGTAGTCATCCCAACATACCCATGAGACAGTACGGATAAATAAAAACATGATAAACAAAAGAAATGAAAATAAAAGAAAACAAACCCTCAGCTAGCTCAACCTTGGGTTGTTGGTAGAGCACAAAAAATATATGAAAAGTTGTTGTTGCTTAAATTAAAAGATGAATTAGTGGTTGTAGGATATGGAAATTAAAAAAATAGAATTGTATAAAATATAAATCTTAATGTTTAATAATATTAATGACACAAATGAGATACACAAAAATGAAATACATAAACAAAAATGAAAATGAAATACATAAAATCTGGAATAAATATCGTTATTACTATTCTACCTCCCTATGGCCATAGTATAGGTAAAAAAAACTTAAAAAGTATAACGATACCTGTACTGTTGTTGGCTGGAGATGGCTTGGTTGACGGCGATTGTGATGGTGATGATGATGATCGATGACGATTAGGTAGATGCAGCCGGAGAGCGTGGTTGGTTAATTGTCTTTGGTGTTGTCGTCTATTGTCTATAATTGCGTGATGTTTCTATAATTGCGTGATTGTTGTATTATTGGGTATTATTTGTTGTAATTCTACATTTATGTTAACGTATTAATTAATTTGCTGTTTCTTATTATTAGACTAATTTTTATTTTAACTTAAACAACATGTCCGCACACTCACACGCACTCGGCTCACCGGCCATTGTCTCGGTATTATTCCTCGGCCAGCGGCCGTCTTCGTTCTCACGTCCCTCAGGACTCCGGCTACAAACTTGCCCCTGTGTTCTTAAGGCGACCAATCAGAAGGCTCATTATGTTACGTCATGGAAGATTTTGAATTTGGTTTACCCTAACTAGGGGGGTGTAGTAGCCTAAAAATGGACTAGCCTGGTACTTAGCCTTGAAGTGGAAGTTCTCACCCTCGGCGTGGTAACAAACTCTGACCTCCCCTCCAAGACAAATACCAGACCGTCATTAAAAATGTCAAATAATTTAGAAAACTGATACCCTTCTGAGAGGTTTCCCTTGACTTGACGCGCATATGGCTCTAAGAACACCCAAGCCGTGTGGGACAAGCCTGTACCGTCTCACCCATGGGTATCTGTTGTTTAACAATAATAATAATTATTATTATTGTATACGAGTTACTATTCATAGACTGATTAGTAAAACTCACGTTTGCTAGAAGTTCTCTTCATCTTCATCATCATCGTCTTCATCCTCATCTCCCGTGTTGTCGGTATTCAAGCACTCTTGTTCCTCGTCTTCAGTAGAACAGCCACAAAGCTCGGTGCACCTCATGTTATTTGCTTTGCAGCTGCATCTTGACGCACACCTTGATTTTAAGCAGTTGACGGCAGCCGGTGCAGGTTCGAGGGTTGTCATGACTGCCACATACTCGTTGCTCTCAAGTAGCCATCCGTATAGTCTTCGGGTAATAAGTTGATAGGGTTGGCAACCTGGTCATTATGCCACACCCAGCATTGATGGTGAGCACCTAGTATGGCTTGGAGATATGCGGCTTTGCTGGGTGGAAGCTTTTGGTGGGTGCTTAGCAAGACTTTTTGTGAAACATGCGCCATCGAAGGTCAGACACTGATCTCAGTTTAGTGAATGGACAGTACAGTTTACAAACAAACTTCTCAAGACCACTTATCACGGAGTCTTTTAGAGCAACAGTTTAACCTAGTTCTTTAAATGCTGAAAATATTTCATAGTCGGATTCTTCCACACACCAGCACTTGTGAGGATCTAGCCAAACTTCTTGTCATGCGCATTGACAACTGTTATAGTGAGTTTTCAGAGGTCCACGTGGTATTTGATAGATATAATATTCCTGTTTCATTAAAATCGGCTACTCGAAAGACTTGCAAGGAGCCTAGGAGGCAAAGCTGCTGTAGCTTATCGCATTACAGACAACACGCCAATCAGGCACTTGAGCATGTCACAACTACTTGGTCACACCAAAACCAAGTATGAGCTGACAGAATATTTTTCACAGAAGATAATTCAAGCCTCACAGATAAGGAGCGACAACCAGTTGTCGCATGAATAACAAGACTATTAGTACAAAAACACTTCTATCACACTTAAATAGTGAACAGGAAGAAACCGATACTAAGATGTTGCTTCATGCATTAGATGCGACAAAACGAGGAGCTACTCAAGTATCTATTTTTTCCCCAGATACAGATGTCCTTATCCTGGTACTGCGACGTTACACCGATCTCTGTAAAAATACTGTGTTCATTACAGGTAAAGGGGGAAATAATAGAAGGATAGCACTTGGGTCACTATACAACACACTTGGGCAAAATCAAGTTGCAGGACTAACTGGATTTCACGCTTTCAGTGGTTCCGACAACACTGGGGGATTTTCAGGAAAGGGGAAGCTTTCGTGCTGGAAAGCTTTCAGAGAATCCGACTATGAAATATTTTCAGCATTTAAAGAACTAAGTTTAACTGTTGCTCTAAAAGACTCCGTGATAAGTGGTCTAGAGAAGTTTGTTTGCAAACTGTACTGTCCATTCACTAAACTGAGATCAGTGTCTGACCTTCGATGGCGCATGTTTCACAAAAAGTCTTGCCAAGCACCCACCAAAAGCTTCCACCCAGCAAAGCCGCATATCTCTAAGCCATACTAGGTGCTCACCATCAATGCTGGGTGTGGCATAATGACCAGGTTGCCAACCCTATCAACTTATTACCCGAAGACTACGGATGGCTACTTGAGAGCAACGAGTATGTGGCAGTCATGACAACCCTCGAACCTGCACTGGCTGCCCGGCTGCCGTCATTCAACTAGTTAAATGCAACTGCTTAAAATCAAGGTGTGCGTCAAGATGCAGCTGCAAAGCAAATAACATGAGGTGCACCGAGCTTTGTGGCTGTTTTACTGAAGACGAGGAACAAGAGTGCTTGAATACCGACAACACGGGAGATGAGGATGAAGACGATGATGATGAAGATGAAGAGAACTTCTAGCAAACGTGAGTTTTACTAATCAGTCTATGAATAGTAACTCGTATACAATAATAATAATTATTATTATTGTTAAACAACAGATACCCATGGGTATGTTGGGATGACTACGATTATTAAGTCCTTCACAGTGATACAATTATAACTCCGAAATAGTAATAAATAGATATTACGATGAGGGATGCCCTGCATTTCATATACACATCTAATTATTATTATCTGTTAGCAATTTCTCCCTTAAATATTACATGATTACCCTATTGGTACATATCAATCGATTTGTATTTAAATTTTCTATAATATTGTCTTCTTGATATTTTCTGTGATATAAACCGTTCAAAAGTTATTAATGAAAAAGTGTATGACGTCACGACGCTCCTGCGCCCTCTGCAGCGTGACACGATGTGCCAAGTAGATGCAAAATACTCAAATAATATTTCGTAATAGAATTGTTCCCTTGACATTTTCTGTGACATGAACCGTTCAAACGTTATTAATTAAAACGTGTTTATGACGTCATGACGCTCCTGGCGCCCTCTTCAGCGTGCCAGGATGTGCCAGGTAGGTGCAAAATACTCGTTTAGTATTTTATAGAAGAATTGTACTCTACATATTTTCTGTGACATGAACCGTTCAAACGTTAATAGTTCAAACGTGTATATGACGTCACGACGCTCCTGGCGCCCTCTGCAGCCCGCCAGAATGTGGCAGATAGGTTATAAATTCTCATCTAGTATGACATCATAAAATTGTTCTCTTGATATTTTCTGTGACATAAACCGTTCAAAAGTAATTAATTAAAACGTGTCTATGACGTCACGACGCCCCTGGCGCCCTCTGCAGCGTGCCAGGATCTGCCAGGTAGGTGCAAAATACTCGTATGGTAAGCCGTAACAGAATACCGTTTACCGCAATACTCTTTCACGAAAGGCGCACGAGAACTTAAATGTTACCTTTTGCTCCTCTACTATCTAGAGACTGCCCACAATCTTCCTCCCCATTTGCCCATTTGCCCCATTGTCCGTACGCAGGGTGGGCACACAAAGGGGCCGAGGGCATATCAAAGATTATATGTAATCATTGATCATATTATGACATAACAGACAACTGCTTCCTCTAATACAGGTGCTGCGATCGGTCGACAATCCGATAAACTATCTGAACTGAACGGCCTCGTTCTTGGGAGCTCTGCCGGTATCTACGTTGAAGGCGCGCTAGATTCACATAAAACGCTCATATAGCCTTGGGAGCGTTGTAATAATTGTTTAACAAAATCACTTACCAAGAAACTATCAGCCACTGTTGACTATCTTCTCGCTCAGTTGTGTAATGAATGCTACAGGTGATCACACTGTCTACCTGTCACTGTCATACTCGCTGGGTAGCCTACAAGTAGTGTCTACAACCGCTCGTCTACAGTCTACAGGCTACAGTCTACGCCGTGGCTGCTGAATGGTAACTGGTCTCACTGAATGAGTCGGGCGTATTCGACATCCTCGGCTTCATTGCCTTGATTGCGTTCATTGTCGCAGTGACGAGTCGGCCAATGAAATTAATATACTAGCCATGTGAGAGAATGATATTATCACACAGTGGCCGGGTGGGACAATAGAGACGGGAATTTGTGTTGGTTATTTCGTGTAATGTCCCTAAATAGAACTGGATATAAGACATGCATTGATATCCTGCATTTGTGTTCACCATTTTAATTGTTTCAAGCGATGGAGAAATTTTAAAGTCGATCCTTGTTCCCACAATTAGTATATTCTTCTCTATAGTTAGGGAACAGAAATCTGTCAGTTTTGAACTAATTCGCCTAAATTTTGTGTAGTATTCCTTACAACATGTCAGAATACCAATATCGGATGTTTGACATTCATAACAATCTAAAAACAAATCAAATAAGAAAAATATATGTAGGTATAGTGTTGTGTCTGATTAGTGAGTGGGATATCCTGCCTACATACAAATCTTCAAACTATATATTGACAAACATTTTGTGCAGAGTTCATATTTTCAACAACCTCTAGCTGTTATGACTTTAGTGCAGATTTTTTTTTTTTTAAGTTATTCAAGTATGTGTCTAGTGTGGCCTTCTCTAAAGTCTAAACAAATGTCAACTTGTTCGGTTTGTAAATGCAGATGTTCATGTTGACCGCATAGTGACCCCTAAATGGATCACGTGACTAGAACAATGGTAGTAACAGGTACAAGGTGGTGTCATTCAATAAGATTGAAATACAATAATATCAAATACATAATTCAGAAACAATGGACTGAGTCAGTGCAAGGTACGTGTTAATAAAACTGAACGTACAATTAACATCGAAGAGTAAATGTGCGAAACGAAAACACTGATTGTGAAGACTATAGAGACCGCATATCTCGTGAAGTGTTTCACATTTGTATTTTATAAGTATGATGAGAACAAATAGAAGATGTCTGAGCCGGGAAGCACTATAAATCCCGGCCCCCTCCCCCCCCCCCCCCCCCCCCCCCCGTTCACACAACCAGAAACTCACGAACTACTCCGAATTTGATACCGACCGATATTGATCGAGTAGGTTTCAGTACTACCCTTGATTTATGAGTGTACAGTACATGTAATGTACATACCTTATTATATAGAACTATGTTTTCAAACATGATGTCTTCTAAAATTAATGTTCCTTGAGATATACGCAACTTTGACGAAACAACAAACACTTTTTTGGGATGTAGGTAACCAACTATGATTATCTAACTATCTTCAAAACTATACTATATAGTCGTACTAAATAAGTATAGTATAGTAGTTACTTGTATTAGCCCCGGTATTATGAATACCAATAAGGAAGTTAATAGACTAGTAGTTGGTTTAAAGTATCTTCTGGTTGATACTTATGGAGAACACAAGCAGTGGCGGCCCGACCCCCTTGATATGCCCGGGGCCAAATTCGTAGCATATACCACCCACCACCGACTGCGTGGAAATCGACTTCGGGTGCGAATGAATGGGGGGTATTTTTTATAGAGTTTTTTTAATGTGGATTTAAGCGTTTGTAGAGGAGTAGAGGCAGTCTGTAAATGTGTAACTCGTGTTTGCTTTTCAGGTTTTCTTCCATTGTAAGTGTAATGCATTGATGCATGGCTCTTAAATAATTTCATATTTTTGATTCTTTGAAATTGAATAGGATTAAGAGGGAGGGGTGGAAAATGTTCATAACACGTTATTACTTAGAATGAAATAAAAAGAAAAGTTGTTCCAATAAAATTATGTGTTGTTAATTTACACAAATGTGTTATTAAAAACATAATTATAATTGAAACGTTGGTGAGCCGACAGTAAGCAAGCGCCAAATACGATCAATGACTTCACCATTATACATAGTAATATTTAAATTCTAAATGATTAATTTTATTCGTGTTATGTAATCAGGCCCGGACTGGGACCATTTGGGGCCCTCAGCTAAAACCTGTAAAGGGGCCCTCTACCGGGGGGTCTGGGGGTTTTCCCCCGGATATTTTTTTAAAATTAGGTGCTTGACATCAATGAAAACGCGTTTTTACGCTATTTTGGCACTTATAAAGATGAAGAAATTCAGCTAGGTTTTTATACGAATATTATGATTTTCGACTTTTGATGACTTTATTATTTATTAAAATAGAAATTCACAGTATTTTTAGGATACCACAACACATCAAAACACATGCTGTAGAGCTGCGAATAATTACAACGGAGTTCAAAATAAAGTGCAGTATTTTATTCACACCAAAGCATTGATGAATTATTTCAAAATTATTTGCGTAACAAAAATAATGACAAACGGATTTTAGGGATTATAAACATGTATTTAACAGTTTAAAATGTTGTTATACTAGAATAGAAGGGGCTTAACTTAACTGAGATGATTCGACATTTTACTCCCCTAGCCCTAAAGTAACAGTTTCTTTGTAAGCAGCTCACTTGTTAAAGCTACTTCATCTATTATTTTATTTTTGTCCAAATCATAAAATAAATCCCTCTCAACATTAATAAAAAGCAGACTGGACATAAGGTCTTGGCCTTAAGACGACCGAGGTCGATTTTGACTATTTTAAGTTTAGAAAAAAACTCGTTCACGTGACTTTTTTACGTTATGTGGGCCCCAGCACCCTTGAGCTGGGGGCCCTCCGCGATCGTGGACCTGCGGACCTGGCCAGTCCGGGCGTGTATGTAATATTGACTATTCATTTATTGTAGACAATTAATATGGGATTTAAAACAAGATAACTGGATTTTATCAGTATACGCATTTAGGTATTCTTGACAGTATTCATAATGGCGTAATGCGATGGGGTGAAGTTTCGAAGTCAGGAGGGTTGTGGGGCGATGCCACGGCCACCAGAGGTGGTTATTTCACGTTTTATACACACCTTTAAAAATCGAAACTTAAGTTATCGGAGTAACAAAATGAATATGTTTAACATTTACAAATGACATTGCTAAACTTGAATCTGATTTTACCTGATTTTGAAAAAAGTTAATGGTATTTTATAAACATAATGGCACTACGCTTATGATAATATTTCTTTCATGTTGGTGCAGATCTATATTTCGTAATGTTAAACGCAGGTTAAAAGTTCACTCATGAAAACTCTGATATTTTCATAAATATGGCAAAGTATACAAGTTGGCCAAACAGAAGGAGCACTTGTGATTTTGACACTTACTTAAATAGCAGAATTTTGGAGAGCAGTGTAGACCTGGGCCCAGATTCACAAAGGTGCGTAAGTGCTAAGACGTCCTAGTTTAGGCAAATCTTAGTGATATAAATCAAGCATTATGTCGTTCTGCAATGTCATAAAGATAAAATATAGTAAAATATCAGCAATTTAATTAATAATTTTGTATTTGTGAATGTGTAGTAATACTAAGGCATGATTTATCTCGATTTATCTAGTTAAAATTTGCCTAACTTAGGACAACTTAGAGTTAGGCATCTTTGTGAATCCGGGCCCTGGAAGCGAACTCATCAATTGCACCTTTGATCTCGATCTTAATGTCTGATTCACAAGATAGTATCATTAGGGTAGTCCATTAGGGGTGGACAGTAATAGGACGCTCGCTACAGGCACGGCCCTCTATTTTCTTTTAAGCGCGCAATTAGAATGTTTTGTTTGTAAATCGTTTTGGCTTTTAAGGAAATATGATTTTGTACTCTATTTTACGCCAAGTTGTTGTATTAGAAGTGTTTCTGTATTAGTATTCTGTAGATACGCATTATCATATTCTTTACAACTCATTTTGTTTTACAATTCCCTTTTTAATTTATGGTTTCGACCAACTATACCTACCTACCCACCCACCCAACCACCGACCCAACCACCCACCCACCCCTGAACGCTCGCGGGGCCATGGCCCCAAATTTATATGGTCGGGCCGCCACTGAACACAAGTTATTCCTGCTCGTAATACCGGCTATAAGGTTCGTATTCATAGTCGTCCCTAAGAGGCGCCCGTTGTTGCCATTTAACAAGTTTATGCATGATATTTCAAAAAAACTTAGCAACACCGGGCGCCCTTAGGGTTGGAACGACTATGAATTCCAGCCTTAGTCAACAGAGAACGAAACCACTACTAACTCACCATTAAGGTGTCAATATTTTATACAGCACTGTCTTGCAATGTAAAGTAGAAAGACGGTCACTATGGACTCACCGTCTGCAGCGATGGTCCCTTAGAACGACAGCAGGACATATGATGAGTCTAGTGTTTTGCCATCTTAGGTTCCGTCTCTGATATTGTGTATTTACTCTAGTAGATAACGTCTCTTTACCTTATCTAGTCTGTCTCCACTCCGCGAGTAACTTTCCTTCCTGGTGTAATGGAACATCTTTATTATTATCAGAACCGTGTTACACGTTGCGAAGCAGAGTACAGAACACTGATCGGGGAAGGGGAAATCACCTAAAGCTCTTCTCCTCTTTCTTCGCAACGTTTAACGTAGTGTTGAGTGAGCGTCGGTATAGATAAGTAATAATGTTCAGTAAGTAAATATATTTTAGTTGCTCAGAAATGTTCAGGGGGAAGGGGAGGAGGCCTTAAAAGTCTGAAAACCGCGCAAAATCGAAGGGGTTCACTTTGTTAGTAATATCTACATAATTTTCAAAGCGTGATAACGTACCAATATTTAGTAGCATAATTAATAAAAACTAAGCCTGGATTACCAAATGTTCAAATATTGCAATCATTATACGGTCGTCATAGTTCTGCCAGCGTAGTGGGCTGCGGTCGTTTAGGCGTTGCTATAGTTAACCGCGGTCTCTGCGTTCCAGGTTTGAATCCTGGCTTGGGCACGGATGTCTTGTGGCGTTGTTCATCCTCATAATCACCCAATCATCGTCTCGATTAGCATCGTGGCCAAAATATGAGACGTTAAGCCAAAATATCGTCGTCGTCTTTAATTGGCTTCCAAATAACAACCGTTAGGATTAAAATACTTGACACTTTTTTAATCCAGAGTTTAGTTGTTACCAAACTAAATGTTGAGTAGTAACCACTTTTTCAATATTGTGTAGCGTTCTCAAGATAGCCATCACTAGAGGTGTTTGTTTTTCGCAAGGCGCGATAAAACGAAATAAAATATTGCCCCGTAAATTTCAAGATCGCGAAATCATTTTAGCTGCACTTATGGCAAGGCGGTAACGTCCAAACCTCTCACACATATGATTATTGTGAATATTGCTTTGTTTGATAAAATGTCGGCGTTTTATAGCGAGAGAAGTCCAAAAATATAGAAATTAAAACGCGAAATTCGCAAAATGAGCAATATAACACCGTAAATAGCGAAATCTCCTGTTTTACGCGAAATAACCACGAAATCTCGCAAAACTGCCGTCTGAGTTCCCATTTAACGGTGGAGATTTTTTCGGACCTTGCACAAAAAGTCGAATTTCATTCAAAATTATATAAATTTTGGGCCATTTTTTCATAGTGGGATAAGAATATTTATTTCACCAACACGTTTTACTTAGCGCGAACGTGTGTAGTAGGCCTAGCGCGGTAGTTCATATTGTATTGTACATTGCACAATGCAAAAATAATAACACCGCTAAATACCGAAATCGTCGATTCTCTAAATAAACCCACTTTCACGGGTTCTGGTTATTTGATGCGATACGTCTTTTTTCTTCACAAACCTCCACATACTACGTCAATAGGAGTTGAAATCAAATCGCGATATAAAACGAATTCTGTCAATATCACTAATTTTGGGGTTTTGCGAGAAATAACATTTTGAGTCCAAAAAATAAATTACAACCAATTTGGTCTATTTACGATAGTTGAATTGAAATTCCCGTTGTATTTTAAATTAAAATATAAATATTTGAACAAAATGCCTAACTTGCGGGTAGTTAAATATCTACTATCTGGTACTATCTAGTAGTGCTCTCACGATCTTGTAGCAACTTATATGGCAGTATTGTTTATTGATTATTTTACCGGTTTTCAATGCGAGGAACGCGAAAAAATAAGAAAAACATATAACACCACTTTTTGCATTTTAAAAAACGAAATTTAGGGAAAGATGACACCATTTAAAATACCTCTACTTATCACGCGCAAAATTTCGCACATTTTTTTGTTGTATTATAGACATAGTTCTTACGTTTAACACGTTACACAACGCCACCTGTCGACTGGAGTAGCGAACTAGATGTGTCGCTTGTTGATCTACCAGTTGAGTATTGTTGTACGCATCGACTTCCGTTTCACGATGTATTTGTTATTCTGTTGTTCTTTTTAAAATAAAAAGCACGACTGTATTCCGCTCATGAATGTTTATTAATTTCATGTAAATAGTCTCCACATTTCAATTATTCCAATAGGTTATGGGCCCAGCACGCTTCCACCACTACGTAGCTCCGGTTCGGGAGATGTGCCAGTAAGTTTGAAGTCAGGAAATGCAGTTAATCGCATTTCTGAAGTACTACATGTTCCTGGGCTTGCGACCAACCTCTTGTCAGTGAGCGGTATGGTTGGTAAGGGCCAAAATGTACTTTTTTCTGCTACATCTGGATGCCAGATATATAGTGCTAAGGACTTTCATGTTCAGGGTACAGTCATAGGATCAGCGACAGAAGTTGGTGGAGTGTACGAGTTGGACACGAAAGATGAAGTACATGAACACGCATGTCTCGCGAAAACTGATGTGCAGGAGACGGTACAGAAGGCTACAAGACATGCGACTGTTGGAAGTCGTGAACTGTGGCACAGTAGACTAGGACATCTACATGAACAAGGTATGATACAAATGAAAAATCTTGCCACTGGTGTGAATTTTTCAGTTAATGAACAACAGAAGCCTTGTGTCTCATGCATTGCTGGGAAGATGAGTCGGAGTCCTTTCAGACCAAGTGAGAGCAAGACTACAGAGCGGCTTGAGATGATTCACTCGGATCTGTGTGGACCCCTGGAGGTGACGTCATTCGGTGGAGCCAGGTACATGTTAACCTTCATCGATGACTTCACGAGACAAACTTTTGGGTATTTCTTGAAGGAAAAGACGCAGGTATTCTCGAAGTTCCGTGAGTTTAAGGAAATGGTTGAACTGGAGACGGGCAACAAAATTAAATGTCTGCGAACGGACAACGGTACTGAATACTGCAATGCCACATTTAAGGGATACTTGAAGAACAATGGCATTAAACACCAGACGACTGTACCGGACACGCCAGAGCAAAATGGTATAGCGGAAAGGGCTAACCGAACTATCATTGAAAAGGCAAGAACAATGTTGCAGGAAGCCGGACTAGGGAAGATATTCTGGGCTGAAGCAGTCAACGCTGCGATTTACCTGAAGAATAGAAACCCAACAAGAGCAGTGCCAGATAAAACCCCGCAAGAATTGTGGTCAGGGAAGAAAGTAGATGCAAGTAACTTGCGAGTGTTTGGATGCACAGCCTTTGCACATGTCGCCAAAAGGAAGAGAAAGAAACTCGACCCGAAGTGCAAGAAGATGATCTTCGTAGGGTACTGTACCGAAACTAAGGGTTACAGATTGATGGACCCTAAGAACCTTGGCAATGTGACGCGGGCACGTGATGTGAAATTCATCGAGCATGAGTTCCCTGGAAAGCCACAAGAAGAGGCGGCACTGAACAAAAATGACTACACTGCGAATCCAACCGTGTTAGAGGAGGAAAACCCCGAAGAAGCTGACGAGAATTTTTCCGTGACTGACAGTACGCCCAGTGATGATGAATCAAGTGTCGTCAGTGAAGCTATGTCCGAAGATCAAGAAAGAAATGGTGAGCAACCAGCGATTGATCCTGAGCGCAGGTACCCGTTGCGCGAGAGGACATCTCGACAGTTTCCTGACCACATACTGTACAGCGCAGTAAGTTGTGATCCTGATGACCCAAAAACTGTATCAGAGGCCATGAACAGGTGGGACAAAGGTAAGTGGGAAAGTGCAATGACTGAGGAATTGGAGTCATTGCACGTAAATCAAACTTGGGACCTTGTCGATCTTCCTGCCGGAAAGAAAACTGTGAACAACCGGTGGATATTTAAAATCAAACGAGACTGTGACGGCAAAGTAACCAAGTACAAAGCAAGGCTGGTAGCCAAAGGGTATTCTCAAAGGTATGGTGAAGACTATACTGAGACTTTTTCGCCAGTTGTACGGGCAACTACTTTACGAATGTTGTTAAGTCTGGCTGCAGAATTTGATTGGGATATCGACCACTGGGATGTCACGACGGCTTTCCTACATGGTACGATAGATGAGGATGTGTACATGGTACAGCCTGAAGGTTTAGTTGTTCCTGGTCAGGAAGGGAAGGTTTGCAAACTAAAGAAGGCATTGTACGGATTAAAACAATCCTCTAGGGCTTGGTATAAAGAAATTGACAGTGAGTTCAAACGATTAGGGTTTAGTCACTCTCAATTGGAACCATGTGTGTATAAGAAAGTAAACAAGCAAAATGTGTTGTATGTAGCACTTTTTGTAGATGACATTTTTCTCTTTGGTAATGATAGCCAGGCAAAGGCCAAACTCATGTGTGAACTGCAGAACAAGTTTAGAATGAAGGACCTAGGGGCTGCCAGAAATGTACTTGGTATGAGAGTACGCAGGGAGAAAGATTGTACCTATGTGGACCAGAGTCAGTACATTCAAAATGTTTTAAACAAGTTTCAAATGTCAGATTGTAAAACTGCTGTAACTCCAATGGAGGTAGGGACCAAGTTGACGAAAGGTGAAAATGATGTAGATTTTCCTTATCAGAGTATAGTTGGTAGCCTTATGTACATAGCAGTGAACACGAGGTCAGACATAGCACATGCTGTAAGTGCATTGTCGCAATTCAACACTTGTTATAGCATAGATCATTGTAGTGCAGCTAAGAGGGTACTCAGATACCTGCATGGGACCAAAGATCTGTGCTTGACGTTTAAGAAGTCTAAATCAATACCAAAAATAACTGGATATGTAGATGCAGACTGGGGAAACAGTTATGATCGCAGATCATATACAGGTTTTGTATTTAAACTGGGAGACAATGTCATATCATGGGAAAGCAGAAAACAACCATGTGTTGCGTTGTCCAGTACCGAGGCAGAATACATGGCTCTGACCCAAGGGGCCAAGGAAGCCATATATCTAAAGAGTTTGTTGAAAGGTTTGGATTTACCTGTAAAATCGGATGAAGCTGTGGTGATTTTTAATGACAGCCAATCGGCTCAGAAAATTGCTGGTAACACAATGTACCATTCACGAACCAAACACATAGATATTCAACATCACTTTATAAGGGAAACGGTAGAATCAGGAAAGATTGTGCTCAAGTACAAGTGTACAGAAGAGATGGTAGCTGATTTATTTACTAAGGCCATTCATGGACCTAAGACGAAGAAGTATGTAAAAGATCTAGCTCTAAAAATGTATGAATGTTAAACATACTATTTGCTGTTTTCATGTCTTGTTGTGTACCGTGATTAAGAGGGGGTGTTGTATTATAGACATAGTTCTTACGTTTAACACGTTACACAACGCCACCTGTCGACTGGAGTAGCGAACTAGATGTGTCGCTTGTTGATCTACCAGTTGAGTATTGTTGTACGCATCGACTTCCGTTTCACGATGTATTTGTTATTCTGTTGTTCTTTTTAAAATAAAAAGCACGACTGTATTCCGCTCATGAATGTTTATTAATTTCATGTAAATAGTCTCCACATTTCAATTATTCCAATATTTTTATAGTGAGACTTTTTTTGACGTCAAGTGAGTCTTTTGCACGCAATCTTCGTCGTATGACGTCATTGGACGGGTCGCGATAAAGACTTATCAACAAATGCTCAGAGTTAAAAGTGAACAAATAACATACAAAAACCATCAATAGATAAAATATGTGATAGCATCAATTTGTGTTGGTAGTAAAATAATAGTAATATTTTCTCTCACCAAAGATTACTGACATGATGCGTGTTTATACGCTCACATAGGATAAACTGACCTAGCTCAGTGGTATCACACGAGGCTCTAATTCAAGAGGTCGTCGGTTCGATACCCGCTACCGACAATCATGGCTGATGGGTTATTGCGAGGGTTTCCTCAGTCACATGGTGAATACTGGAATTCAGTCATACTAACAGCCCTCGGACCAGTAGCGGATTTAACGGTCAGCCCGGTCAGCGGATGCTGACCGGGCCCCGGCCAATCCGGGCCCCCCGCCCCTTTGCGACCCACTCAAAAACACACGAGCTGAGATCCATTCACCACAGGCACTGTCGAAACTTATCATAGCAAATACTACCAATAAAATTATATTTTAAAAAGAATGTTTCAAAAAGAATGATTCTGTTTATAGGGCTCAATAAAGCCTTCGTCGGGTCGCCCACGTGTTTGACGGTACACAGCGGCGGAAACAACCCCACAGTTAAACAATGGAACTTTAATCCTGCCGCTTTACTTTGAGTCACGTTCAAACTCGTTAAAATAAATTTATAGAAAAACCTGGAAATTTCGGCAAATATGAGGGTTGATATTTACCCCCAAGTCCGTATGTCTATAAAATGACAATTACTTGCTTTGAAACACCCAACCTCTCCTCTACATAGTATGAGTCGGTTTCTGTGTCTCGTGTGAAACAGATCAGTGACACTTAGTTCGTGTGTCAACTGTGCTATTTTAATTTAATTTAAACAAAAGTAAAATGTGAGCGTGGCATACGTTTTAAAGATGAGTGAACAGACAAAACAAGCATAAGACCCGGCAAAAACGAAAAGATAAAGAGCGCGCACTTCTTGTAACTGCCGGCAATGACCCAATAACTCGCGTGTGTCAATGGGCGCTGGACATATATTAAACACGTCGAAAATTCGAGTGAAATTCAACCCACTTTGGAAATCGAAAATCAAATAAGTGCTTCTCATTACACATCTATAACAGAAAACCTCGAACCTTGTAGTAACACTCCTACCGTGTTAAACAGTTATTCTCAAAACAGCGCAAAACCCATTTCCGCTTATTATGACGATACAGTGAATGTAGAAGTTCAAGTGGAATCACAAAGATCTATTGTAAGAAAAGTGTAGATTTGCGTTGCCTAAAAACTACGTGTCCTGCACCAAAGTAAAAAAATTGCAGACCAATCTAACATGTTTGAGCAAACTTTTCTTGACTGATAAAGCTCTGTTCAGTGGATCAGTCATTTCAAATGATCAACATGACATTCTTATTGTTAAAAAGCCTTCTCAACCCATTGGAAGTGACATGCCAAATTTAATATATCTTAAAGACGACGGCAATCGTAGTTGTTCGTCCTTTTACTATTTCAAAATAAATTCTACCAATGAACTATGAATCCTATAATATACACTATGAAACAAACACGGCTAATTGATCTTGCGGATATGCATAGGAAAAAACTGTCGAGAGTTCGGACTTATTTCAACTGTTGGAGCTTTTGACAGGAAAAACTCGAGAAGAGGGTGTCATGTTAAGAGCTTTGGTTAGTAATGAATTAGTATTATGCTATATACATATATATTAGTAAGTTTGTTAACAAAATCCAAAAGCCAAACGGACGGCCCCTTTGGTAAAATGCTGACCGGGCCCTTTTTCTTAAATCCGCTCCTGCCTCGGACATTCCTTCCATACAATTTTAAATAGTTGGGAAGAAATATCCGAGGGCTTCTGAATACCAGCATTCGCTTAAGAAAAACCTCGGAACAAGCTTTCAGTCAGAACTGCCGGTGGCCGGAATCGAAGCCACGTATCTGAGCGCTCCGCCACCTCTATCGTCCAATTGTGAAAGTACTTAAAAAAGTTAAAAAATAATGTTTATATGTGTGTTTGGTTTTGATGATTTTGTTCCTTGAAGGATCGTTATCGAAAGTAATCCGATACCAAATCTCCATGATTTGTGTTCACACTCTGCACAAACAAGGAATATAATCACGAAGAGTGATCTATGAAATAATAATATCGAAAGTGCGGCTCAAACGTCAACAGACGAGTCATACGTAAACATCTATCGACGACACATCGGATCTGACTCGTCGCTTTTAACCGATAGTCGTCAAAACACAATCAATAACACTTGCATTCATGTTTGTCTAATTCATTACTGGAGGTTTGTGTTGTGGGGGAGGACGGTAACGTATGCATTGCACTCGACGTCACCAGTCCGAGGGGTGTCTGTGTGTAAGCCTCCATTTTGTAATATTTGCTTCTACAACGTCGCTCGCCTCCGGAGCACTTGCGGTATTAAATGGTCAGTCTTGGGCCGGTAGGGGACATGTCTACATGTGTGTGGCTGGTTGTGTTGATGGTAATGGGGGTGGTACGCGCTCAAGACAGGGTGGATACTGTTTCCAAGGTCGTACTTGGCATTCAAGGTCACTTCAGCTCGCGCTGTGTGTATCTCACCGCTACGAGCGACGCGCCAGTCAACTCACTGCTGCTGGATGTGCAGAGACGCTTGTCTCAAGGTTGTATCCAGTCTGCCGTGCTGGGCGTGTCCACACCGAGCCCAGATCACCGCCTCCTAGACGTGTGCAACGCGCCGGTGTTCGCCTACATCGAGGAGAACGACGCGAGAAGGCGGTTGCTCTCGATCTCGGCCACGAAGGGATTCCCTCGTAAGATCTGGTTACTTTTCTTGAACGATTCCTCGAATCTGGATGAATACTTCATCGATATCGATATACCCTTCGATTGTGAGTTCATTGTGGCCGCTCCGCTAGCGTCAGATGGATCGCTTCGCTTGATCGAAGTGTATAGAGTGGCTCAACATCTGCCTCTGCAGCAGTACGACTTCGGGTCGTGGAGTCTGAGGAAGGGGTTCACGTGGCCGAACCAGAGTTTCCACGAGAGACGAAGCGATCTAGCCGGAATGGTTTTCAAGACGTGCATCCACAAGTGGGCGCCACTTGCGTACATCCACGAGGAAGGTCAACACGTGGAGGTCGAGGGTTTCTTCGGCGTCGTCTGGAAGATCCTGGAGAGTGAGCTGAACTTCAGCAGCGAGTTGTTCCTGCCCGAGGACCGGATGTGGGGGAGTCTCCTGGACAACGGGACGTGGGACGGTTTGATGGGCGTCCTGCTGCGTCGCGACGCCGACATGGTGGGGGTGGGGCTCACGATGACGCCGGAACGCGCCGACGCCGTCGCCTTCACGTTCCCGCTCTTCGTCAACTACCTGCGCATCTACATCCGGAACCCTCGGCCCAACGTCTCGTTGCGAGGTCTGACGTCACCGTTCAGCTCCGAGCTGTGGTTGGCTCTTCTGGCCAGCGCGCTGGTCATGTCCAGCGTCCTCGCGCTACTCCACACTGCCACAGACAGACAGACTCTCAGCCTGGCCTTCCAGGTGTTCTCAGCAATGTTCTGCCAGCAGGGCATGGCAATACGTCCGCAACAAGTCTCTAAACGCATCGTCGTCTTTCTCGTCTACCTCATCGGCACCGTCGTCATCACCAGCTACTCCTGCTTCGTCATATCCAGCCTGACGACCTTCAGGCCGGAGATGCCCTTTAACTCCCTCAGGACCTTCCTCAAGGACGGGACGTACTCCCTCGGGATGGTCAAGGTGGGTCACCTCTACGAGGAGTTTAAGAACGCCCAAGGTTACAAACAGAAGGAGCTGAGAGACGCGTTCGACAAGCACGTCGCTCCGGACTATAGAAACACTCCGCTCACAGACGAAGAAGGATTCCAAAGAGTTTGCACACACAGATATGCCTACATCACTGAGGAAGGAGCTTTGCTTTTTTCGACAGATTTGAATTGTGTCGTCGTTGGCTTGAAGAAACATTTCGCAAAGACGGTTGTCAGTTACATCTTCCCTAAAGACAGTCCGTATGTCGGTCTCTTCAACCACAAGCTGCTCATACTGATGAACAGCGGCATCTTGAGGAAGCTTTACAAAGAGTCTTACAGCAAGAGACCCGTAGTTCCCAAGGCAGCCGTGCGCGCTAGTTTCGACTCAATAGTTCCGATTCTGTCCGTCGGGCTCGCTGGCGTCGCTGTCTCGTTGCTCGTCTTGGTGTACGAGATTGTCACGTATCATCTTTGCAGTAAGAAAGCGGATCAAACACCCGTTTTCAGTGACCATGAAAAGCCAATTTATTTGGGCAAGAAATGTTTTAGCAAGAGAGTTTTGCGTAGGAAGTTGAAGTTGAGAATTAAAATGTAATAATACAAACTCACGCGTTCACAACAAATAAGTTTAGGCTTTATGTTTGTATCTTTACAGTGTTTTTTCATATCAACACTTCGGGCTAGGCTAGGTATTGTCAGGGTTAACGGACATTCTCTATAAAAGGATGCAAAATGGATTATTTTTTATTAAAATTAGTCAATCTCAACAATATCTTCAATGATTTAATTTTATTCAAATGTAATACATTTTAATCCTTTTTCTAGAATATCCGTACATTTTGATAATAACTAATAGCCTCACAGCATTAGAACATTTTCATATGATCAAGTGCACTCCTTTCAAACTATTCTCTGTATGCGTGGTTCCCTGTATTTGTGGAGACCTTGTATTTTTTGCCAATGCCCAATATATTTCCTATGACACCAAGTGAAACGGACAAATAACTCTAAATTGCGTCAAGGCTAAGTTTTGTAAATCAGTTTTTAAAACTAATTGGACAGAGACAGTAAAATACACGGAAATAAGAAACATTGACAGAAAAAGTCCGATTCGTTTTCTAAATAAAGTATACATTAAAATGTTCCTGCGAATAGTGTTTTGTCCAATGGTCTGACATAGGGAGTATGTTCAGAATTCATCTAGGACCCTTAGATAGAGCTAATCCCGGCCCTCTAGATCTTCAATGACAAAAAATGCTCCTCTACATAATTATCAAGGACCCTAAGATAGAGCGTATCACGGCTTGCTAGATCAATTCTGAAAATCATCTATTCACGTGACGTCACAACATCGATGCTGGGGGAGGGGGATGGGGAGGGGGGGGGGGGGGGGTAGTGTATGTTTACATTAGAGCTGTCAATGAGACGAATATATTATGCTTACCATGAAATGTGAGTGTGAACTGTGAACACTACATCACGCGTGCTATTGTAAATCACAAAAATAGTGAAGAGACAAGAGTGATGCTTTTCAGTAGTAATAGTGAACCAATGTTGGAGAACGGTTTTGCGTGTTGCAACCAAGCGCCATCTAAAACATTGCTACAACTGCGCTCATCGAAAGAAATAACCAGTATGGCTGCTACTTGTATTATGAAGATGCTCTATCCTGATTCACTCCTGTTCAATATTGTGTTTTTGTACAAAAGTATTGTATAACCATGATCCATATATCTTTCAAAAGCTAAATTGTTTGCTTTTAATTTTAATACTACCTAGGCATGTACTATGTACATTTTCTAATGTATATAGCTTTGTGTAAAGCAACAATATTTCTATTGATACTGTTCCTGGGAGTAGTGCACAACCAGTTTTAAAAATGTGGATAAACAACAAGAAGGGACTACATTCAGTCGCCGGTCGGTTACTACGTCATATATGACGTCATATGACGCGTCGATCAACCTCAAACCAAACACGGTAGATATAGTGAGTGGGTGACAAAGTGCAGCAGATCAGTTATAGTATGTTATTTGCCGTGCATACACGTTTCTACTTGCCAGCTATGCAATGTCTCTGTCTAACTCTAACCTACAAGAAAGACGGATAATAAACGTGAGCTACTGAGCTACTCTCTAGTCTCTACTGTTAGTAAACATGGTCTACTTCTGTACATGTATGTATATATGAACATTGTTCACTTGTCTGTTTAAGTTAGTGAGCATAGAGCCACCACTTTTGTTATACAATACACAATACACATAGATTGTATTGATTTAAAATTTAAATCCTAATAAGACCCTTCACCAAAATATATTCGACATTTGACCAACTTGGAAGTGACTTGAATTGTGAAATATTTTCTAATCTACTAATTTGTTTTATCCATACAATCCAGGTTTCCTTTTGGTTGTTGCCATGTTAAAAACAAGTTAGTAACTAAATAAATATTTCATAACATTGGGACCAAGGGTTAATAATATATGTTGCTTTCATTTTAACATTTTTTCTCTACTAAATCTTAGAGCATAATTCAGACATCTAGTAATTTAATTTAGATGTTGCTATAGAACGTGGTTCAAGTACAGTTTTAGGTGCAGCCGTACACGCACTCTCGTGTGCGTGTGCGTGTGCGTGTGCGTGTGCGTGTGCGTGTGCGTGTTATAGGAAAATAAACAAAAAAAATTACTACATTCACATTTAGAGTCTACCCACTCAGCAACAAGACTGATTTTTAGTGGGGGACTTAAATTGAAATCGACTAAACCAACCCTGTAGGCTCCGAACACCAACGAGTGAGCGATAACCAATCAATGATCGATATTTCAAATACGAAATCCCTGAATCAGTAATTGGACAGTGCGAACACGGCGGACAGATGCCAGAATCAACAAGGCCGATTCAGCACAACTTTGAATTTATTGAGTGCTTCGTTGCTAGGACGGCTCCAAAGTCACCGTTTGGCGTTTACTTATCCCTAGCCTAAGAAAAACGAATTAACTATCACCCCCCCCCCCCCCCCCCCCTTCCACCCTTGGCAAAAATCCTTCGGGCACCCATGAGTATAGACGGAAAGTCGACCAGTGGCACTTAGCACTAGAGGAAAGCGTAGCACCAGTAGCACCCCAAGGTAGCACCGTACAACGAATGTTTTACAAATAGCTCCATCATGTTGACAGTTCGCGCCTGTCCCGATAGAAAGCGCTCTCTCACACCTAGTTCCAACTCTCGCCACTAGAGTGCGCCACATAGGCTCCGCCCATTTCCGCGGCATAACACGCAAATCTAAACGAGACCAAGGTAGGAAGTAGCTAGACTATTGTCACGGCATTCCTGTACGCGTTATCATTACGGTTCAGTTCAGTTCGGTTATGACCACCGGTCCGTGATCTGTCGTAGTCAGTCGGTCTGTAACTCATTCGGTCGTGTTTGTTTGGTGCGCGTATTCGTGTGACAGCTGACATTTCGTGCGTTTTCCTCTCGTGACAACAGTAGGCCTAGTAGTGTGCTCTTGGGGTAGGTATTGGCAATGTGGACATTTTAAACTAAACACCCGTGCAGGGCATAGTGCCCTATTTAGTCTGATATAAACTAAAAGTTACATTAAGTCACTAAAAAGATGAAAATTACTGATTCAATAAATAGATCAGTAGTGGTGGGATTTATAGAGTATGCATTGTCATTCTTCACATTTTCTCTTTTTTTAAAATAAGTTTAAATACCAGTGTGTGGCTCATTATTCTATTTAGTCTGATACAAAGTAATAATACTCTAAAAAGAATCAAAATCAGATGCAATATACAATAAATAAAGCAGTAGATATTTACAACGAACCAATATTAAAAATGCAAAGAAATATAGACTTGTATCAATCTATCTGCACATTGTAGTACTGGGCTCAATAATGTTCAAGCAAGAATGTAGAGTGGCTCATGTTTACTTTATCGATCCATTGAATTATGCGCTAGAATTCTTCTGCGTGACAATTCTTGAGGCGAGAGTGAAAATGTAACTTATAAAAGGCGTTTTGTGTGTCCAGTCCAATCCAATTCAGTACATGAATAGGTTTTACAAGTAGAAGTGGTAGTATTAATTTACTTTACCTTACTTAACTTACTTACTTACTTACTTACTTACTTACTTACTTACTTACTTACTTACTTACTTACTTACTTACTTACATAGGCCTACTTACTTACTTACTTACTTACTTACTTACTTACTTCCTTACTTACTTACTTATTAATTGACGTTACCTTGTATAGGCAACTATCAAGCCTATACAAGGTAAGTGCGTGTTGTGCCATCACTGGAAACTAGTTCTTGTAAATTAGTGGGTTAGTTAGACAACAAATATGTTTAATTCCATTTATTCAAGGAAGCATGACAATTAACATATTGTACATTTCAACGCAAATTAGGCAGAAATGATTACCTATTTGTCGTAACAAACACAAAACAGTATGAGGAATAAATAAATAAATAAATAAATAATAACAATTTTTTTTCATGGTCACTAATACAAGATTTATATACTAGGATTCAAGTTATACCTTTAGTATACAAATATACTGTTTATATACTCAAAGCTGATACGTACGTAGGATAGGAAGTATTAGCCGATGTTTTATTATATAAACATGTTGTGTTTATCTGAATCATTCCGTACAAGGTTGAGAAATACTTGCGCTTGTTTTGTTAATTAAACCATTCGTTGGTGCAGAAAATTAAACCTTGGTTTTTGCATAGTCAAGCCGTGTTGATGAAGCATTGCTGTGTTTTATAGTCAGTATTTACTAAACAACAACAATGCAGGCTGGGAGCTGCACAAGGTTAAGAGAACTGCAGCCATTAAATGCACCGATAGATCATTCAATTAGTTACATGTTGATGATGTAATTAACGATATAAGTGTTTTCGTATGTACGTTACATAATGAATAACCATGGCTGTATGTCTACCTAATCTGATGAACGCCCGATTTTTTTCGGCTATACTTGTTTTAAAATATCTTAAAATTTACAAAATTAAACTAAAACGTGACATTTCCCAGATAATTAAATGCTCTTTCTTATTAATGGTTCTTTGTTCCGGTAAATGTTTCCGTTTTTAAAAATGTTCTTGTTGAACTTTTGTAATGTGTTTGTGTTGCAACAGACCTTTCGCACTTAAATAGAGCATTTGAAAAACAACAAGGAACTTTCATAACAGAGAGTATTGGTTTTTTTTTTTTTTTACTTTGTGACAATGTTAAGGCAATTACAATAGACTTAAAGTGTCGGTTCCGCAGGGTCGGCGGACTGAGCCTTAAGCGTCAAGTCTTTAAAGTGTGAATTAATGAATCATTTCCCCTTTCAGCATAGCCCACGGCAGCGGCTAACTCAATGTACAAGTACCTAGTGGACAGTTTCCCCAACCTTACTAGTCTAATACATCCACTAAACAGACGAGTCCAGTGGTACCAACATAATAATCTTCTTTTCTAGTTTGTACCACCTGCATGAAAAAGCTCCGTTAGGGATAATTTACGACCTTGGATTGCATACCTGGAAATTGCAAACACAGAGTGTAGGACTAATGAGGCTTATGCACTCTACTTAGTGAAGACTGCCTTTAGAATGTACGAATAACGCGAGGAATCGGTGGCTTTTTGTTGAAAGAGCGTGCATGAAATGGGAAGTAGATAAATGAGATTGGAACTAGTATTGAAGGAAACGTTCAGTATACTGAGATTGTGGGTTGAATAAGGAGGTCTGGTCGTCTCGATAGGTCTCGCTGCACTATTTATGACTGCACAGGAAGGTCATTTGCGTCGTCATCTGTGAACAGACATGATGTTAGTTTCGTTACTACAAAGAACATGAAACGTGTATTTCTTCACTGAAGTCCGGACAATATATTCATTTATGTATCTATTATTTCAGGTCAAACATGAATTCCATGGTTTTATTTGGAACCTATTCAATAGAACTTATTGTTTGAAATGTACTAGTTTTGGTGCCTTCGTTGATTCTGAATGAACACTATCCAACGTTACAGCTGATATTGTGTCGATGCTTCTTGAGAACAGAAAGTGCTCAAAGCGCTTTAGGGAGATCAAGAGATTACGGTATTGAATCTTTGTTACAGTTTATACATTTCGAAGCAGTTATAATTCGATGAAAGTGAATCGTACTTCCGGTTGAATGCTGAAAGAAACATGATAAGTGCCGCTACTGTTTATGCTTGGGTGACAGAGAAACAGAGAAACATCCGTTAACAGGGACAACAGTTTAATGGAAATATATCATTAAGTGTAAGTTGGGGTTTTATTCAATGAACGTTTAACGTGAACTTGAAGTCGTAACATTTTGAAAAAATTAGTTTTTGTTTTTAGCAAAATGTTTTAGGAAGATGTATTATCATCAAGTGTGGGGTACCCCGATACGGAAGACTATTTAAAATAACAATATTTACATAACTCTCACAACTGATAGAGATAGCTCAATGGTAACAAACCATGCTCTGATTCGTGAGTTCACCAGTTCGATTCCCACCACTGAATATCTTAACGATTTTCGTTTCGAGGTTTTTCTCAAACAGATTTCTTTGCAGCATTCGAATATTTCTTCCCGCATCTAAACATCCTCATAGCGAGTCTAGCGAGAAGAAGGGCGGGTTGCCAGTTGTCACCGAGCAGGTTCCTACACCAGCCCCGGTCTAAAGCCCGAGTCAAAAAAATAAAAGTTGCAATAGTGAAATAGCAATAAGGTTTAAGCGAATTGGAACATGCAATAACAATGCTATGGTTCACAACTGTCACAGTGGATTGAAATAGTCATAAGAATTGAATCAATTCCATTTCTTATTTCAACTTCTCATGATGCACGAACCAATCAGAACGCAGAAGAGCTATACTAGAAGGTCAACTACGGAAATCAAAACAAAAACAGTGGCACCGGATATTTTGATAGTAAGTACACAATTAAGGCGCTGCTTTGACTACTGAAATAAACAACTAGTCGTCGGTTGTGAACCAGTTGCTTGTTATTTCACAATTTCACTGTTTCTTATTGCAACTCTTATTTCAATTGTGAATCGGCCCATAGTCAAAAGTCATGTCGACCTCACATGGAAGTGGTAGAGACAAATAAACAAGAGACAACCCAAGATTGGAACGTACGACGGATAACCCAGGATAAATGTGTTTTATAATGCGTATCTAAATGAACAGACAGAAGAGAGGGAATAATGGAGATCTGTTCCCAATCAATCAATGGATTGATAACAGGGAAACAGACCGATAGAGAAGGCTCAGTGCGTAGCCGGTTCGATACCGGCCACCGGCAATCCTGACAGAAGATTTTCAACATCTCTCGGACATTCCTTCCCAACTATTCCAAATACCACAACACTTATTTTGTTAACTGAAGCGGGACATGAGTTGTCCCCGGGCAAGTTTCCTACGAAAAAAATTATCATTAACATAAAAAAAATTGTTTTAAAGAATATAGAGAACTCAATCCTTGCGCTCGCCCTATGACCGAAGTAAACCCGCTGAAAGAAACTTCAGTCAGGATTGCTGGTGACCGGTCTCGAACCGACGGCCTTCTGAATTAGTCTCGCTTGTTAACACTGAGCCATCTTATCTGCGATCGACATTCTAATCTAAGCCAACATACTGATGATATTACCTCACATGTCGGCTTGTACTGCGATCAACTCGTAATAACACAAGAAATGTTTCGTTTTATCGTAGTTTTCTCCCGCTCAGTTACTCAATGTGTATTGGTCTATTTGCGCGTGAAAGTCAGTCAGTAGTGGGCGGCCTGAGGGTACCAGTAGACGTGTGTTATATCGGCCGCAGTTATACTGGCATGTGCGGTGATGGCGGCCTGTTTCATGGAGGAATATGTAGGTATTTTTAGTCTTATCCTAACGTGCCTGAGGCTGGGATTTTAATTCTTGGTAATCGATCGTAAAATGTGGTCCGAGATGAAAATTATCATAATATTATCTGTCCGTTGTCGGATGTTGGATGTTTGACCTGACACACTTCATAAAATGCACTTTTGGTTTTACTATTTAATTAACTATTACCCGGTATTATGAACCACCAATCAGACGCTTTGAAATGAATCCAGCTGACCCCAAAGTGTTTAGTCGGAACTCATAATACCGAGTAACTTATAATGTGGGGTAACAAGTTTAGTGTGCACACATACTTGTAACAGTTTAGGTGTTAGTCAGAAGCTTTAGTTGTACATGATTCGGCTTTACACTATTAGGTGTTAACACATTATACATTGTATATTGTCAAAAAAAGATGGGATCTGTCATTTCTGGGGCTTGGGATGAATCATTGTAACGATCTGTAGTTTGCTGTCTGCACTAGTGGCACTTACATTACTATGTGTGACGAAGAGTGAAGAGGGAATAGGTCTCCACAATATTATCCATAAAGCTGGATTAGTTATGTAACTGCATTTTAATTTATTTCTTCACTTGAGAAGCATTATGCTATGATGCATAAAATAAATAAATAAATAAATACACATAAATGCAAACCTTTTATTCTGTTATCATAATTTTTACAAGCAATGCAATGTTATAATTAATGTTGTATCAATAAATATTCTTCTCTTTTGTGTGAATTGTAGTATTCAATTGATTTCACTAGACAGAACACCAATAAACTGTCTCACTTCCTCCAAAACTTTCGTTCGACCTTTAAAACAACCGACCAATAATTTATTCTCCAATTTTCCGCTCTTACCCCCCATTTACTCTCGCCCATGATATAACATAACAAACACTTGAACCGTACCTGACCTACATAACTCATTGATTTCAGATAACACCCACTCAACGTGGTAGGCCTACCTCGCAGCAAGACCGACATCGGCTGAGTGACATCGATTTCTTTTGGACATCCTGAATAGTTCGCTGCAGGAATGACAAAACTCCGACGAGCTGTATTGATGTTATGGTCTCCACACACGCAAGCCTCACGTGCTAGTGTTGTTACCTAGACGGTGTAGGAACTGCACGCAAGCCTCACGGGCTAGTGTTGTTACCTAGACACTGTAGAAACTGCGCCTCAAGCTCTTAAATATGTGATTTACGTGAATTTTAGTGATTTAATTTATTTAATTCCGTGTGTGTGTCAAAATACGATTTACACACAAGTGCGTGTTAGTGAACTTGAAATAAGTGTCAAGTTCACTATTAGTGTGTTTAAAGCGACATGCGTGTGTAATTTTATTTAATGTTCTGCGTGTTTATACAAAATAATACGGACACATAGCCTACATATTGCTCCGGAAGTGGAGAAAACGAAAGTATTAGCTCAATATTCTGGTAGTGAGCTACAGTGTTCTCATTTTATACTCATTATCACTTCAGAATGATATAGCAAAAAATACGTGTGCACAATAAAATACAAGAGAATTATCAATAAATTGATCTCAAATAATCTTTGCTTTATGCTTATTGAGTGTTCAAGTTTGTGTTTGTGAGAAAAATAAAATTCAAACGGAATTTTTACACGAGTGTACGCGTAAATTATCAGTTCGCACTGCAGTCAAATGCAAGATTTTAATAACGCTCTTGTGTTTAAAGAAACTTGAAGATTCAAAATAAGTTTATACGTGACAGTGTATTAGTTCTTGCCGTAGTAAAATGTGATTGTAAGAGTTTTTACCACAGAGTAGTGCTATAACTGCCAGTGCGTGTGAGCTGGGAGCTGCAGTCAATGTGAATGCAGCCTAAGAAGAAAGCCTGGAGCAGTCGGCAGCTGCGGGAAGTGTTCAGCCTGTGTGATCCCCAGGGAACAGGACTAGTGTCCCTGGACTATCTGCTGAGACTGGGAGAGTCCTACTGTGCTGGCCAGGTAAGTGTTGTGATCCCCAGGGAACAGGACTAGTGTCCCTGGACTATCTGCTGAGACTGGGAGAGTCCTATTATTTGACTTGATGTTGTGTTTCAAAGAAATGTGTACATGATTGAACTTCTGTTATGGCTTCTGGTAATGATTTGGAGATTTCGTCTCATGTTTGCTGCGTTAGCCAGGTAGTGGGGGTGTACATCATTGGTGAAATACCAAGATCGACGAAAGATCGCCTGATGTTCTTGTTCTCAACTAAGCCACTGAATTACTGTACCCACACAGCAAACACCTCGCTACAGGTATAGAGTATAAACCCACTCAGCGACGCCCCAGGGCTTAGGCTCCATGCCCGCACGGCCGAGCCCTCATTACACTTCTTATTCAAACCACAGTGACCACAGTCTGCTTTATTTCATCCCATGCGTGGATTGGGGGCAGCTCCTCGGGGTATCATGTGTTCAAGCTATTTGATCACGAACCTTCTCATCTCGGCGATCATTCATTTGTTCCCATTATATGACCGTATGACGTAATGTAGATCACCTATAGTAGTACAAAGCCCTAATTACACTTATCGTCATCGTGATCGGGATCGCAATCGTACATTTTCTCATACGATATTGCGATTTAGTTGTGAACAGTGCCATAAAAACCATGTCTTTAGCCGTAACCACAATTGTCGGTATCGGGATTGCATTCGAAATCTGGAAATCGTGAAAAACTTTACATACATGGTTCTTATGCTGATGTTCACAATGAAATCGCAATGTCGTAATGAATTAGCATGAAAAAATATACGATTGCGATCCCGATTTCGATTACAATCACAATGTCGACAATTGTGGTTATAGGGCTTTCCACTATTTCCTCGAAATTGCGATATCTATAATGACAATAATTTTGGGTATAGTTACAGTGAGTTACGTATCGGATTGAGGATTGTTTATATGATTGCTCAGTTAAATAATATGCGATACTCTAATTGGGGGGCTGCCGGTTCGATACAACAAAAATCAAAACAAACAAACAAACAAACAAACAAACAAACAGAGAACGAGTCCCATAAACGTATATAATGGAGACGCAAGCCATCAGCAAACCTTTATTTTTGCTTGATTTTTGATCATTTACAAGTTTACGACACGAACGTCTCTATGATTGCAATCATGCTATTGGAGGCGATGAGGGGTGATAGATGAAGATGAAGGACATTCACATCATAGGTTTGGACCTGCGCCCTATAACCGCATGAGCCACCACGGTTGTACCGGAAAACCTCACTGACGGTATTTCCACAGTCAAAAGCAGAATGTTGTGATTAAGCGCATTCCCTCCAAACTATAATCTCACCACGGACTCATAATAGTACATTTTACTATACAGGCTCCTATAGTTAGTCACTTGAACATCATATTTGTGGTTTTCCCTGGGAGGTTTCGTACGAATCAATAACATCGTTATCTGCTCTTTTCCAAACATGCTCTGAAGCCTTGACTGAGGATGTTGCAATTTGGTATTCGCCTGTAAAAAGAAACAACACGCTCCAAGCGGACAAAACGAGAAGCGCTAAGGTGAGGTCGTTGTCAAGATTCGCGGCGCGTTAGGAATGTTACACATCCTCACTTACCACGTTCTAGCCGTTATTGTATTGATTTTTATGGTTTAACTTATATGACAATTGTTAGTTGGCATATCAATTATCGTTGTAAAGATGGTTTCAAAATAATATAGGTAATAGTTAACTTGTTATGACAATTCACGCATCGGAGATGGACTGCTCTAGAAAATTGTTTTGTTTTCTCAGACTCAATTGGCAAAAAACTAATGATCGGATGTGTTCGAGAGTTCTCAAAACATGCGTAGCAGCCTTTGTAGACATTAAAAAAATAAACTTTCTAGATAGAAAGTGCACTGAACGCAAATTCGTAGCATGCACTAAAACGCAAGGTGCGAATTTTCACGGCCGAACCGCACGCCGAGACTACATATCCAATGTTATATTTGTAAAACAAATCGTTATTTATGGATGTTTATCGTATATGAATGGCTCACGGGTCTTCTACATTGGTACAGGCTTTCATATACGTATATATCGACAGTACTGGCTGCTTAGATTTTAATATAATTAATAAAAACTGTTGTTACGCATATAGTAGCTATGTTGAGCTGCCTCCACCGACCTCATCGTAGCTGCCATCACTCACTTCTCGCGGCGACAGTAACGCTATCTCTTGACAATTTTATAGGCGTATACATCCTAAATTATGTGACGATACTAAATAAAACTTGAGCGTGAAATTTTCATTATCCGCTTACGTTGGTTATTTAAATTTTAAACACTATATGAGTAAATATATTAATATTTTCCATTATTGGATTGGTTAAAAACAAATTCATTATTTCTTATTTTTCTTAAGTCTCTTTGTATGACTCTCATCACATCCATTATGACTCTTATGTCCCCATTCATCTATTCTACGTTGCTTTGCCTCTACGACAGTTTTCCTTCCACTGTCCCTCATTTCCATTCATCGGAGCTCTTTCGTACCTCAAAATGATTAATTCAACGATCCCAACTATTTATCAAACTCTTTCGTAGCTTTTTTTGCTCTTCCAAGTATCTAACTTTTTTTCATTTAACCGATTCGAATCATTATAATACGGACCCAAATAACGTTTCTTAGTAAAATTATTCTCTACAAAGATTTTTTTAAGCAGCTTTTTCCATTTCATTCATGAAACTGCCTTTTGAAAAATCTAGCTATACGAGACCGTATTATCATACGAAGTAGTATATAATATCTCTATGGTATTATGAACGTTTGCAAAAAAAAAAAAAAAAAACGTTACACATTAATTTCTACAGGAAGGGAATTGCGAGCGTTTGAAAAACAAGAACTACACATCCGGGTAATTTACAGATAATGATCTATCTATGCTGTGCACGCAACAGTTTTAGAAACTAGTAAATCTTCTTTTGGTTTGGTCTAAAGGGTGAATATAACAGCTGAAGCAGAGAACAGAGCAGAGGTCTGAGTTGTCTCTGGTATCTTAAACACGCGAATGAAAAGAAAGTCTTTAATTTAGATTGACGAATAAAAGACAGGTTTATGTTTTATATTGTGTAAAATGAGGCAGTTGAATATAACGTTTTACTGCTAGAAACAATTAAGTCGAGATTACTGACACAATTCTTGTATTGTTGTTTCTATTAGTGTTGTAAGTGTACGGATATTTCCCCCGGCTAGTTCTTTGCCAACCCGGTACTTTTTTGTAAAATAAGTTATTCAAGTATGATAGTCTTGTTTAGTAAAATACAACTTAAAATATTGTTGATTTTGTCTAGTTTCGCCCAAAAAAATATATCTATGGAATCCTGTTTGAAAGATTCGCTGCGGACATTGGCAATATAAACAATATATATATATTCGAAATGAAAATGGTATTTATATTAATAAAAATATATAAAAATATAAATGGTATAACCGAGGGCAACTGCCCTCGGAGGAAGGAGTAGGAACGGGTTACTCCGAAAATTCACCAGTTTTTAAAGTAACTGACCTTGGTGCCGTTTTACAATTGTGTTTGTGTGTGTTTTAACATGTATTCCGGGTCAATAAGTTTCTGCGTGTGACACACACACACATATATAGTGTATACTTGGAGAGGCCAAATGGCTGAGTGAATCATGTAAATTCACCCTAGTTTTAAGTTTAGTTTAGTTCTTCTACTCGCGCTGAGTGATAAAGACCACTAGTTGGCCGAAACGTCTCAGTTTATTTGTCTTCTCATCTATATATTTCTCTAAGCGGCCTATCTCTACTTTCTCAGGTAAGCTGTCGTCCTTCTATACCTTTCCCCTCACTAGAACATGTTTTATCTTGTTCTGAGTTTCAAATATATATATAATATGTATATTCTTAATAATATAGTAATTTTAACAATATTAATAGTCACGAAAGTTTATGTTCAGTAATATATATATATATATATATATATGTATATATATATATATATATATATATATGGTATTGTGTGTTGTGTAAAAAAAATAATATATATATAGAGGCCTACAGTACGTATAAGTTTCAAAACACTATTTTCTAAAGAAATGGATCCACTCATAAACGATGTAGTTTACTACATAAGCCATTCAGCGGGTATGGCACAAGTATATATAGGTAGTCTAAATATTTTAGTAATATCTAGCTTGAGAATGCTACAGCATTGAATTAGAATCATTTAGATTCGTAAGAACTAATACTGGATTAACAATTGTCAAATATGTTAAACCTTAGAGTTGTATTTTAGAAATCAGTTAAATAATAATTACTTTATTTCCAAATTGTCAACTGTAACGATCGTAATATTTGAAATGTTGTCTATCCACTTTTTAGTTCTTTTGAAACTAAATAATGGTTACTTATAGTAACCACTTATTTTAATGTTGGTTACTATAGTAACCACATTTTTAATATTATGTAGCCTTAAGATATTACAGAAAACCATTAGTACTTCTCTTGACCATGGAAGTCTACTAAACTGTAAGAAAGAAGCTCATTTGACCCCAAGTTTTCACTCTTAAACTAAGAATATGTTACTTGAGTTGAAAATTGGTCAACTCTGTTGATCATAAGTAACAAGTGACAAGTAGTCTTTAATGTTATGTGAAAGCATATATGTGTTTTATACATTGAAACTTTGTTAATCACAAACACTAACATCTACGTAGACAGCGTTAATGAGCACTATTCCGCGTTATTGAACTCTGTTGAGAATACCCGGCACCTCCACCAAATGTGACGTCATGAGGTATCTGTGTTACAAGAACAGATTACTACTGTACCCGGCACCTCCACCAAGCCGCAATCTTGGGACGTGTCTGAATACCATTCTTGATTTCATTCTTGTTCTTATTCTTATTCTTATTCTTGGTCTTGTTCTTATTCTCACTCCAGTTGCACGTATTCGGACGAGAGCCGGACATTACTTGATTTAAGTAGGGTTAGGGTCGTAACGCGTCATCAGATCCACATTTTTTTTTAAATCAACATGTATAACCAAAATGTAGGATCAAATATGCATTGTATTTAATAATAATTACATTGTAGTAACTTCTGAAGGTCACAGGCTTTAAATACTTAACAATTAACTGAGATAATGTTCTGACCCATCGTCCGCCATCTTCCGGAATGAAATCTAGTGTGCACTTTTGACTCTCGTTCTTATTCTTATTCTTATGACGTAGTTACGCGCGCGCGACAGTATTCGGACAGTACTAGATACGACACGGATGATTGATGACGTTAAATCAAGAATAAGAATAAGAATAAGAATGAACGTCGTTTTGGTACTATTCGGACACGTCCTTGGTCCCGATTACAATCACGATGCCGACAGTTGTGGTTGGGCCCTTAGCTCTTTAGAACGCCAAGACATGCAGCCATAATGCTTCACAGCCACTGCAAGCGAACGAACCGTGTATATTATATTTATTGATTGTCCGGTGTGAGTCATTGCTACACTAATAGCAGTTCTCGGTGAATCATACGGTCAGGCGTAGCTCACGACGCAGCAAGCGGGCAAGGGATGTTGGTTCAAACCCCGCACCATACATAATGTTTGCCTTGATTCCTGTCTGCATGAGAACTGAAACAAAAATAATAATTTCCTAAAATATGTTTTTTTAATAAAATAAGTTAAATCTGTATTATTGTCTAATTATATTTTTTTCCGTGCCCCTTTTCAGGTGACTAACTATACGTATTGCGGTGTTTGAAATAGTTGGGAAGGAATGGCCGAGGGCTGGTAGCGTGACTTCACTTGTGACTTCTTCGTCAAAACTCTTTAAGCTTACGTTATTATGTATACCGGCGCGCTTACGCCTTATGTTTTACACTTATACATTACGTTTAAGTGAAGACTCGCCATAAACAATAATAATCTTTGAACTGAAACGTTAGGTTTTTATTTTAAAAGCGTGATTCTTAAGCAGACCCAGTTAAATCATTCATTTGAAACATTATAATTGGAACTCAAAATATTAATAAAATTATAAAATAGAGCATTTACTTCCCTAGGGAATGAGAGAATTATTATTTCCTTCGGACAGTTCAAAAGCACTGTAGAGGAAAAGCGTGATAAATGACGGCTTGTGCTGGGTGGAGGACATTAGGTGGAGGAGCCTGGGCCCCCTTCTTATGGGTTCTGATAACTTTACGAGGTCAGGCAATGAATCCTTAGAAGATCCCCGGACACGTCTTGATTGCTCAACCTGCTAGACTCGTTTAGCATTGTCACGTGCACAGACAAGCTCGGTCAGGGGAGGTCAGGCTGTCAGGGTGTTGTGTTTGTAGATACCGCTTTTTGCGAACACTCCGTTTTCATGTGTCCCAATGTTACTAGTCTCATGCTGAGCTTTATACCCAGTTGTAATAATAATAAAAATAATAATACAAATAAATATTATTATTTTTCATATGGAACCTGCCCAGGAAAATCCATGTCTCTCTTCAGGGCCCTCATTCCAGACTCAGTACGTTAGTTGTAACCGGCTGCAACTTGCGCCCATTTACGGAATAGGGAGTGCAACTTTACAACCGGCTACAACCGCCTAAACCTGGCTCAGTGCTGGCTCAGTGCTGGCTCAGTGCCGGCTCAGTGCTGGCTCAGTGCTGTCTCAGTGCTGGCTTGGTGCTGGCTCAGTGCTGGCTCAGTGCTGGCTCAGTGCTGGCTCAGTGTTGGCTTAGTGCTGGCTCAGTGCTGGCTCAGTGTTGGCTTAGTGCTGGCTCAGTGCTGGCTCAGTGCTGGCTCAGTGCTGGTTCAGTGCTGACTTAGTGCTGGCTCAGTGCTGGCTCAGTGTTGGCTTAGTGCTGGCTCAGTGCTGGCTCAGTGTTGGCTCAGTGCTGGCTCAGTGCTGTCTCAGTGCTGGCTTGGTGCTGGCTCAGTGCTGGCTCAGTGCTGGCTCAGTGCACGCAATATGGCCGCCACGCGTATTATGTGAATACACCCTAATTCCTACCACTCCCACTCGTTATGAAGGACTCATTGAATACCTTATGTGGGATTCGAACCCTCGTCCCTTCGTTCTGAGCTTGGACGGTAGACAACTGTACGAACCAACGCTGACGTATTTCGAGGTTTTAGAAAGTTAAAGCTATAATTATCGATTTTGTTTTTAAATAGCGAATTCAATGTTAAACACATTAGTCGCGTGCCAGAATTCAGCTGCTGAGTTTGCTTGATAAGTGGAGAATGACGTCACGCTTACTCCGCTGACTTGTAATATTTGGAACGAAAACGCTTGTTTTTAAGATGGTGGGTCATCAAAATTATATACTCTATTTCTGATTCATCTTCGTCAAGCGACTGCGATAATAAAATGTGTACATTTGTTATGTAAGTGCAAGAAATGGCTGAATCTGTTATTTAAGTGCAAGGATTAATACCTACACTAAAAGAAGGAAAACCAAAAAAGGAATTATTATTTACTGCGTTTTTGAGTTAGCAATTGGACTCAGTGACACTTGGTTCCGCTTATTTCGCTTACTTAGTAGACTCAGTATACTGAATAATGGAACACCTTGCTTACTGTCAGTGAAGTAAGCTCAGCAGAGGTAGAGCTGCTGAATTCTGGCACGTGACTAACAGTTTGAGCCTTGACTTCCCGCGCCTCGCTTACGAGAGGGCTGAATATTGAGCTCTACGGCCGAACCTTAAAATATCTCGCGGACTAATGACTAATGACGCACCATTAATATTGATAAGAATCCGGACCGGAATATTCGCATGTGGGAGCTCAGATAGACAGAAAATAGACGAACCAGTTCGGTTTTAGCCCTGCATTACTAGACACAAAATGTTTTTGTTCGTTACAGTTGTGGACTAACTGATAGAGATGGCTCAGTGGCAGCACACGAGGCTCTAATTCGGGAGGCCGTCGGTTCGATACCCGCTACCGGCAATCCTGACTGAAGGTTTATCTCGAGGTTTTCCTCAGTCACATGACGAAGACTAGGATTGAAGCATACTAACACCCCGCAGACATTCCTCCCCAACTATTCCAAATACCGCAATACCCCAGTTGCCCCAATGAAAGTATTCTGACGCTTACGACACAGCCGAGTCCAAGGTGGCAACTTATTTTCTACTTGGCTAATTCCTACCATCTAATCTAAACAGGTCCATTGGGGATACTTTCAAACCTTCCGTTGGTTACCTGTAACGGTGGGTGTGGCCAAACCGCCTGTGCACTCGACTAAGCCGAACCATGCATTGACGAATGTGTGAAAGAACGCCAGTTATCTGTTGACTTTCTCGGTTGAAAGGGGCCTTAGACAATGACCTGAGATCGGCATGCGAATACTTTCGTTGGGACTAGTCTGTTGTAGTCACATGAAGAGAGACATGCGTTGTGCCAGAGAGCTTTTCTACGAAACATTGTTATTATTCCATCGGTTGTCACGTTGTGTACACATACATACATGGTGGTAATGCTCCAAATTAATGCTATTATCATTATCCTTAGCTGGATGTGTCTTGGTAGGGTTAAAGGTCTTGAGATCCTTATAAAGGACTCTTAAAGAACTGACATTTTCTGCACTAACTGTTGCAACACTACAGTATACAAACACGGGCTTACATTGTAAATTATCACATTTGTTTTGTATTTTGCCCCTTGGATGTGAATTGCCATCATGAAAATCTACCATAAGGGCACTAGCAACACCAAAAGACAACAATGGAACAAATGAATTGAACTGATGGACAAACCATCAGCTGTCAAAATAATAAAATTGCAACCATAGAAATAAAAACAAATGTAGCAATAGTAACTGCTCACCATTTAAACCTTTTAATGATAGACAACGACTAAGTGAAAGTTTTGTATGTGTATTTGTTGGTTTTTTGTTTTGTTTTCCAAAATCAGAAGACATTAACTTATTTTTTGACAGCTTGTTGTTTGTCCATCGATTCAATTCATTTGTTTCATTGTTGTCTTTTGGTGTTTCTAGTGCCCTATTCGTAAGAGAGTAGGTCTACTTTTAGTTCAAACTAACAGTTCTATGACGATTCTTATTAAGCGTCTCTATTATTGCAATCATGCTTCTTGAGACGATGCGGGGTTATAGTATAGATGGAGAAGATGGACAGCTACAACAAAGTTATGCCTTATGTGAGGCTCGAGCCCACGTCCCTATAGGTGGCCTACGCTTAGAACCTACGCCCCAACCGCATAAGCCACCCCGGACGGCTTCGAATAAAGTATTAATAAGTGATCTGAATGTTTCGATATTTGTTCTCAAGTACCTAACGACCTAACCATTCAATAAATAATGGCAGAGTTCTGTGTCCCAAGTATATAGGTGAACAAGTGCCCAACTCAAACAAGCATTAATAAAACTAGTTGTCTTGTACATAGTTAGTTACCCCGTCCGACGGCTGTTACGCCCCTAATGCGATATTGACGACCAGAATGAGGTCACAGACAGACCCCTGTGAGTGGTCAGTGGGGAGAGTAGGTCAAACAAGCCACGGGGGGGGGGGCTTGTATGGCGTGATATGTGGTTGGCTTGAGTGTTTTGTTGCCATGTTAACGTACCGCTCATGTTTCAGTGCTTGTGACAAAATATGTCTGATATGTTACATAAACTAGGGCACACTTTATGTCCGCGCGTTTTCTGGATGCACAAATCAGGCACACTCGGCACAGCTGAGTCGAGCTTGTCACACCCACGGATTCTATACCTACCAATTATTGCAGACATTAAAAACACTAACGAAGAAGTAAAGAACATCGAGGGGAATCGACTATTGTTTATAATTAAAGTTGATTTGCTATTGCAACTGTAGAGGCAACTTGACTCAGCGCCGTAGCTGACAAACATGTTCCCTAGATCAGGGTTCAGGCCACACTAGCGATACCTCCAGCTTCGCCATCACTCATATCATTGAGTCGTATCATTGAGTTGACTATGACTCAATACTCATATCCTCCACCTATACCACCTAATGATGTGTATAAGGGTGACGTCACATATCCTTGCCCGCGCCACGAGGTGAACAATATGAGTCGAACGCTGTGGGGTATGAGGAGTAACGGGGGAGGGGTTGGGGGGGGGGGGGGTAGGAAGACATGTTAGTTACTAGTTTTGATGTTTTGATGATGTGTTGGAACCAGAAGGCCTTGGTCCGGGCTTTATACATGTTACAAACAATTTATCAAGAGTGCGATTCGAAACCAGCTCCTTCGGATCCACGTTCTGGTTATCTGAAACATCGTCTTTACGGAAGTCATAACAAGAAACTGATATAACATAGTATTGATGGGTATAGCGGTTAAAAAAAAAATTGATTGTGATTTTTATCTTAAATTCATATATTTATCTTCACATTGCTTTTATGCAATTCAAAAATCATACCCGCTCATCTCATCTTCCAGGTTATTTTCAACTCATACCGGTCGGTATATGACATCGTTATGGCTGCTGCGGCGTCACTCAAAACTATGTTGAGTTGTGAGTTGAACATTGACCGCATTGTAGCCCCAGTGCGGTTGAGTTTCCAGGCATTAGTCAACTTCCATGGACAACTTTTATGTTCTGTTTTTATTCTGCGAACTTAACGACCAGTTTCCAAGTTGAAAAATGTTGATTTTTATGTGTTAATAACGATTTTCGGTTATGGATGATATCCGGAAATTCTACCCATCATTAGGGTTGAAAAAACAGGGCATGACCTAAAACTGTGAATGACAAATTGACCAATCAGATATAGATTATCTACGTAATAAAATCATACTTTGATATAATAGGTCAAGCCGTCTAACGCAATAATAATATATTATTCAAATGGTAGGTCTCTGCGGCTCTGCCTATACAACAGCAAAACAAATAAATTAGCTTGCCAAACGAAAGGTCGTTGATGAATACAAAATTCAAAGGTGAAATTACCCTAATTTGTCTTTCATTATATTGATCTTCTATTAATGTTTTCTACGGCAATATAATTTAATAACGTATCAATTAATCAAATTCAAATATGGTAGACAACAAACAAGCAATTTAATTTTTCAAATGCTTTAAGACACACTGCGTTTTCATTGTCATCCATTGTTGTTATCGCGTCTGAACTGATTGGCCAGTCGCGCCCTTTATACCGGACTGCTTTTTCATTGTTGATATCATATTTATGTTTTATTGCAGCAGGCAAACACGCCAACAGCATAGTACGTCATGCTTCGTACGTGTGTAGGGGAGTCTTATTGTCATAAAGAAAGATAATAGGATACGCACAACACCAAAACACAACAATGAAACAAATGAATTGAACCGATGGACAAACAAGCTGTCAAAAAAAATATATGAAGTTCTGAAGTTGGAAAAACCAAACGTTCAGAACGTTTACAAATTTTCAAATAGTTGCTGTCCATTACTGAACATAAATTTTAACTGGCGAGCAGTTACTATCGTTACAACTAATTGTTTCTTTTAATTATTTGCAAAGATATTACTTTGACAGCTTGTTGTTTGTCCACCAGCTCAATTCGTTTATTCCATTGTTGTAGTTGGGCTGTTACGTCAGTTGCACGTTCCCCCTTGTTGATGCCTCCGGGGGTTGGGGGGGGGGGGGGGAGCCTAGGGCGCCTGTGTTTGCAATCGCCACTGAGGCCCTGTTTCATCAAACTAGGCCCGAACGCACAGATGTCTCCTTGGTTAGGGAACTGTTTGTTTTACTTCTTCATGCAATACAACAATCCAGTAGCAACCCTAGGAATCCCCCAACTAGACTAACAGACATGGCGCCTGTTAGAAGACACCATTTTGTTGTAACCATAGTAACCATTCAATCCGAGATGACCACACCTCTGCCACGTGGTGAGCAAGGAAACGACGTGTCAACGACCCACAGCCTTGTTACTGTGGGGTTGTCGCTGGCAACGAGAGATCGATAAGGCTGTGGTCATCGTTGGTCGACTCTCTCAGAACCGCGCGTCATAAGTCGATATATCGTAATGAAGGGTTGGTGCGTTGCCTTGGTAGTACGTATAGACGTGGCGTACAAGGGCTTACGTCATTGAGTGATATGTAACATGTTTAGAGGGCCTAGCTTGAGTCTCCGATAAGTACGTAGGCCCAGCATGTGAGCTGTAAGTAGAAGACAAATATGCTTAGTATTATTACTATTTGGTTTGGTGGAGGAACTCGACAACTAGGTCGTATGATGTCGGGGGGTGAATGGAGGAAAGGGACAAGTGGGAGAACGCCGGACGAGTTGTAGAATTGTTCTGAACCTGCGGTTGCAGAACTTTTAAAATGGAAATTGTGGGAAGATACAAGACATATTATCAGAGCCTACCGATAACGGAAAGAATATATGCAACATTCATTACGTACGTATTATCGTTTTGTATTATCGGCAGTCATCGTTCCGGTCGAGGTGGGTCCCTCCTCGTGGTGACCGGTGCCCGCAAAGAGGGCTCTCGTGCATCTCTTTTGTCATTTCTTGGACTTGTAACGAAGTTCTGTTACATGTTCATGGTAATTCCTTTAATCATCTCACGGGCCTTCACCATTCTTCCCGTCCTACTTCCTCATATCTTCTTCATACTTGCCGGCCCTCTTCACGGTCCAAACGTCCTACTTCCTCAGTTGATCTTCATACTTGCCGGCCCTCTTTACGGTCCAAACGTCCTATACTTCCTCAGTTTATCTCCATACTCGGCGGCCCTCTTTACGGTCCAAACGTTCTACTTTCTCAGTCCATCTTCATACTTGACGGCCCTCTTTACGGTCCAAACGTCCAGAAACCCCTCACGCCCCTAAAACCCCAATTCCCCGCTTTATTTTGGATTTCCTTATGACGACCCCGGCGATGTCCAATGGATCTGATTCAGCCGACGTCATATGACCTAGTTATCGAGTACGTCGTGAAACACAAAACTATACTAACTAAAAAGTGGTTTAGAGGTTCTGCCAATGCACGTGGAGTGTAGTATACACGTGGAGTATACAATGCACGTGGAGAGTACAATGCACATGGAGTGTAGTCTAGCTACAACAACCGTCCAGCTATGTTGGCCCTTCTGTTCGTCTATTCCTGTCTTGACCTTCCTAAATGAAAAGTAGCCAACATAACTGCTGCAAAACACGCAACCTAAATTCATAACCCATGCGCCAATAAAACATATTTTATGTTATCAATAGATGTGAAATATTCTTATTAAGCGAGCGAAGCGAGCGTCTCTATCGAGACTCTTATGGCACTTCGTTCTGTTTTTTTTTTTCGTACTAGACTCTTATCACTTCATTATGTTTGTTTTTTGTTTTGTTTTTATGTCTGTCGATAGCGGTCGAACGGAAAGTCCGATCAACTTGAAATTTGGACCATCCACAAGCCTCGATGTGGATTGAATGTGTATATTGTTTTGAGGCAAAATCGTTCGAAAAGTTACAAAGTTACACTCAATAACTGTTAGTAACGGTGGCGGACCGCCGCGAAAACACTATACAGAATGACAGCGAAAATTCTTAGCAACGCAAATTGCACTGCATTCAACAATATCGGGAAGTATAATAGCTATGGAAATTAGAAAAAACTTTGAAACATGTTTCTGAGTTCACAATAACTCCTCTCATTTCATTAAGAACAGCCTGTGTTGTTTGTCTGTTTGTTTGTTTGTTAGTTTGTTTGCATTAGAGCATTCGCGCACTAGACCATTCGCGGACTGGAGTTTTCGTGCAGTAGAGTATTCGCGCACTATATAATTCGCTCACTAGAGCATTCGCTAAGTAGACCATTCGCGCAGTGGGGCATTCGTTCACTTAACTATTCGCTCAGTATAGCTTTCGCACAGTAGAGCATTCGCGCACTAGATCACTCGCGCACCAGAGTTTTCGTGATACAGAACATTCGCTCACCAGAGCATTCGCGCACTAGAGTTTTCGCGCACTAAAACATTCGCGCACTTGAATATTCGCGCACTTAATTATTCGTTCAGTAGATTTTCGCGCAGTGGAGCATTCGCACCCTAGACCATTCGCGAACCAGTGTTTTCGCGCAGTACAACATTCGCTGACTAGATCATTCGCTTAGGTACTTAATTTTTCGCTGAGTAGATTTTTCGTACAGTACAGCATTCGCTCACTAGACTATTCGTGGATCATTCGCGGACCCTTATGACGACCCCCGCGATGTATAATAATGGATTTGATTTGGAAGACGTCAAATGACCTCAGCTGCCGAGCAAGCACAACAAATAATCAACGAATAAAAGAACATGTAAGAAAGTGCGTGGGACCCTCGCTCAGTTACCTGCGTGGGACCCTCGCTCAGTACCCTGCGTGGGACCCTAGCTCAGTTACCTACGTGGGACCCTCACTCAGTTACCTGCGTGGGACCCTCGCTCAGTTACCTGCGTGAGACCCTCAGTTACCTGCGTGGGACCCTCGCTCAGTTACCTGTGTGGGACCCTCGCTCAGGTACCTGCGTGGGACCCTCGCTCAGTTACCTGCGTGGGACCCTCGCTCAGTTACCTGCGTGGGACCCTCGCTTAGTTACCTGCGTGGGACCCTCGCTCAGTTACCTGCGTGGGACCCTCGCTCATGTTACCTGCGTGGGACCCTCGCTCAGTTACCTACGTGGGACCCTCGCTCAGTTACCTGCGTGGTACCCTCGCTCAGTTACCTGCGTGGTACCCTCGCTCAGTTACCTGCGTGGGACCCTCGCTCAGTTACCTGCGTAGGACTCTCGCTCAGTTGCCTGCGTGGGACCCTCGCTCAGTTACCTGCGTGGGACCCTCGCTCAGTTACCTGCGTGGTACCCTCGCTCAGTTACCTACGTGGGACCCTCGCTCAGTTACCTGCGTGGGACCCTCGCTCAGTTACCTACGTGGAACCCTCGCTCAGTTACCTGCGTGGGACCCTCGCTCAGTTACCTACGTGGAACCCTCGCTCAGTTACCTGCGTGGGACCCTCGCTCAGTTACCTGCGTGGTACCCTCGCTCAGTTACCTGCGTGGGACCCTCGCTCAGTTACCTGCGTAGGACTCTCGCTCAGTTGCCTGCGTGGGACCCTCGCTCAGTTACCTGCGTGGGACCCTCGCTCAGTTACCTGCGTGGGACCCTCGCTCAGTTACCTGCGTGGGACCCTCGCTCAGTTACCTGCGTGGGACCCTCGCTCAGTTACCTGCGTAGGACTCTCGCTCAGTTGCCTGCGTGGGACCCTCGCTCAGTTACCTGCGTGGGACCCTCGCTCAGTTACCTGCGTGGGACCCTCGCTCAGTTACCTGCGTGGGACCCTCGCTCAGTTACCTGCGTGGGACCCTCGCTCAGTTACCTGCGTAGGACTCTCGCTCAGTTGCCTGCGTGGGACCCTCGCTCAGTTACCTGCGTGGGACCCTCGCTCAGTTACCTGCGTGGTACCCTCGGTCAGTTACCTGCGTAGGACTCTCGCTCAGTTGCCTGCGTGGGACCCTCGCTCAGTTACCTGCGTGGGACCCTCGCTCAGTTACCTGCGTGGGACCCTCGCTCAGTTACCTGCGTAGGACTCTCGCTCAGTTGCCTGCGTGGGACCCTCGCTCAGTTACCTGCGTAGGACTCCCGCTCAGTTGCCTGCGTGGGACCCTCGCTCAGTTACCTGCGTGGGACCCTCGCTCAGTTACCTGCGTGGGACCCTCGCATAGTTACCTGCGTGGGACCCTCGCTCAGTTACCTGCGTGGGACACTCAGTTACCTGCGCTAGATATGTTTACTCTAATTGACACCGCTGTTCACCACTGGCCAAAGGTCGACGCCACTGGCTGCAGTGTTGACTTCCGGCGCAGATTCCTGTGTACGGGACGTGCTTCCGGTATGTTAATGCGCGGGGATGCCGAAGTAGGCGCAGCTTTGGGGCAGCTGCATGGAAACATGTCCAGGCCGATAGAGGTGGCTCAGAGGTAAGACGGGACTCTAATTAATTATGGAGGTCGCTGGTTCGATTCCGGCCACCGGCAGTTCTGACTGAAGTTTTTTCCGAGGTTTTCCTCAGTCGTAAAGGCGAATGCTAGGATTGAGTCCTACTAACACCCTCGGACATTCCTTCCCAGCTATCTAAACACCCTAATATACCTAGTTAGTCACCTGAAGAGGGGCACATCAGGTAAAGCTGGTGTGTACCCCATAAAAGGGATTCCTTAATAAAATTAATGTCCAGGCGGTCGCGGTGGTCGACATCGGCTCGGGCACAGACACAAACGAACACAACAAATTGTTGACATCGGCTCAGGCACACACACAAACAAACACAACAATTGTTGACATCGGCTCGGGCACATACACAAACATAAACATCACAATTGTCGACAACGGCTCGGGCACAGACACAAACATATTCAATACAAATTGTCGGTATCGGGATCCCAGCCGCAACCCGGAAATCGTGAAATAGTTACTTACGTGGTTCTTATGACGCTGTTCTCAACTAAATCGTAATGTCGTAATGATTTAGCATGAGCAAATGTACGATTGCGATCCCAATCCCGATCCCGACCACGATCACGATGCCGACATTTGTGGTTAGGCCTTTAGGTCACACATGCAACGGGGAAGATATTTAGGTGTGACCTTAAATTTAGTTATGTTTTAAAACAATCCAATACACACATCTATTTGACACTATTGCACTATTGCAACGTACGCACTCCGGTTCCTATGTAATAGTAGTAGGTATTAAAAAGTTGCCCCGTTGTGGCTATGCGTGGGATATAGCCTAGTTGTATTTTATAGGCTAGACATGATGGTTTTGAAAATCGCTCGATTGGTGCAAAAGTAGGACAAGTCCGCTTCCCGAAACCGTAGAAACACCTCCAAGCGGCTTATCTATGCAGGAAACGAGCCACCCTGGATTCCAGTCTTAAAATCTGTTTTATCTGTGTCCTTTATTCCCACAGTGATGTGAGAGCGTGTCCTGAATCAGAACCTCTTGTTTTCAGGATGTGTCTGGCATCCTGCAGCAGCTGGACCCGGCGCGCAGGGGGGTCCTGGGGTTCCCAGAGTTCTGCGCAGGCGTGCGCAGTCTGCTGCGCCAGGAAGCGGGTAAGCGCAGACGCTCTTGCCATTACACGTTGCTATTACACATTGCTAGTACACGTTGCTATTAATAACATCTCAACAAAGGAGGCGAAAGAAAACTCCTTGGGTTTGTGGCACACTTGCTCTTTTCAGCCAACCTTCTTTATTTATCCCCGGTCGTAGATTGATGAAAATATCACTATTGTAATATTGTAATTCTGCTCATGTGCGGTTTAGTTTTTAGAAAAAGTGCGGTTTTATCAAAGTTCGTGTATTGGCCAATCAAATTCAAGTACAGATACATTAATTTGAAGGAATTCAGAAAAACCGGAATATTTTCCTTCAAATATTAAAATATCGATCTTTGATTGGTTATCGCTCACTCGACGATAGTTCTGAGCCTACAGGGTTGGTTTAGTCGCTTTAAATTAAAGTCCCCCACTGAAAATCAGTCTTGTTACTGAGTGGGTACACTCTAAATACGAATTTATTTATTTATTTATTAAATTCTTTGGAAATAGACTTCGTACACGAAACAGGTACCGGCCTCGCTATTCGAAGGGAGAGAGGGGTGGGGGTGTTTGAGTACCTGTTAAAGCTCTTGTTATGGTATACTGCTGATAAGAGCAACACTGAACGCGTGTCCTACCGATAAGATAACATAGTTACACTAGTTGACTCACAACCGCCCACTCTGTTAGCCAGATCTGTTACTTGAATACTATCACACTTAGTATTGTGTACGTCACTTACTGCACAAGTCTATTGAAGGTAATACCGCTAGCCGACATAATAGATGCCTATCCCCTACCCTATAGCAACCGTAACGATAACAGTTCGATACAAATAGGTTGAAAAACGTGTAATCTATGGTTTCTTTAAAAAAGGGAAGAAATGTGGTACGATTTAACATGCAGATTTGATCATTTTTAGGAACCATTATCTCAGAGAGTATGGTAGCTATCAAACTATTTTTTTTTTATCACATTACTACATGCTTTCTGATGACACCCTACCACTTTTGTAGGTGTAAGTGAATTATTTTCTTAAATATGGTGTTTGGTAACTAGTAAAGAAGATTGCAATAGAATACGTACGCTTTCAACCATTGAGAAATTAATTTAAATTTAATTTATGAAGGAATCAGTAAAATAGAGGTAGGGGCTCTTCATACATATGTAATAAATATGTGGTAAAAATTTCAGCTGCCTAGCTTTCTTAGTTTAGAAGATGTTGGTTCCTAAAGTTGTAAATTATAGTTTACGAGTAAACGAGGTTTGAAAATAGGAGAGTGTTTTAGGTGACAATAACATTGTAAAACTCACTGTGGCCAGCTGCTCACCCCCACTAATGCATTCCTGCACCATACTCTGGGTCATCCTCATCCTCATCATCTTCTTTCTTCCGTTTCATGTTCCGCTGTCGCATTCGCGCTTTCTTAGCAGTGTTGTCTGATGCGGTTTCAGTCGCGACACTCGGATTACGTCTAGCGCTCGAAGCCCGTCGATGGTGTTTTGTCCGGGATCAATACCCATTTGCTCCAAGATTTTTAATTTCCCCACATTCCCATCGCTAAATGTGAGCACTGCTTCGTAAACCCCCATTTTCAGTGTCTCGTACCCAACAAACACAGCTTTACACTTACTCCATCATCATCAGCGCCGCAGTCTTTGTCCGCAATGTCATCGCTCAGGTTTCCGTTCACTTGCCGATTTTCTTCTACTGCTTCTACAGCAGCCTGTCGCATTGAAGCCTGGCATACCTCTTCAACAAACTTTCCAATCTTCCTATTGTAAAGAATAAAGTTTGATGGTGGTTGTGGTAAGTTCAGCACTGACGTCAAAACTTGCGCTGCTTTTTTACCTTTCCCAATACCGGTACAGCGTAGGCCATAAACTAATCTTATATTTGCTTCATACAGCAATAGACGAGTCATTTTAGAAGTCATAGTGGTAGATATTTTGTTACAACTCTGACATACAAGTTGAAGTTTTGTAACAATGCCCTTTCATTTGGACCGATCTTCAGCTACATCAACCACGCCCCCAACACAATGTTTACAAGATGTGGCTTTGTTTATCAAACCAGAAAGAAGTTCAAGACTAATGAGTACATTACCTGTACTAGTACTTTGATTGACAGTGACACTGTCGTCTAGATACGTCAGTTTTTTTCTGGATGCACTTAGAATTAGGCCTAGAACCAGAAGTAGGGTTAGCTAGGCCTAGGCCTACTTGACCATCGTCCGGTGTTTGGATACTTTCTATTGATACCAGTACATTGCTGACCACTTGATTATCATCAGTAAACTGGTTTCCTCTAAACGCTCTCTTCTTATTACATTTATGTCGAGGCATAATTGAAAACCACGAAATACAGCAACTTTTGATTGAAAACTCTCACTTGACAACCAAAGTTGTTTACTTCAACAAGCCTGAAGCAAATCCTGAAGCTAGCTCCAATTTTTGGGTACGTGAAGTTGCCCCCCCCCCCCCCCCCCCACCCACAAATTTGACATGTGATATACCTCAATCGTTTGTGCATCGTTTGTGCACGTTTGTGCACGCATCTATTTTGTTTGTGCACGAACGAAAAACCCGATGGAGAAGAATTATTTTGGGGGGGCTAACTTCATGTGAAGTTAGCCTCCCCACACAAAATTCAGAAGTTTCCTAATTCCTACACGTAGGTCGTTTGTGCATCGTTTGTGCACGTTTGTGCACGCATGTACTCCGTTAGTTCACTAACAGTTTACCTCAAATAACAAAAAATTGCGGGGGGGGCTAACTTCACGTGAAGTCAGCCCCCCCCCAAGCATAATTCTCATGTTTTCCACACGTAGGTCAATTGTGCATCGTTTGTGCACGTTTGTGCACGCATCTGTTTTGTTTGTGCACGAACGAAAAACCCGATGGAGAAGAATTATTTTGGGGGGGCTAACTTCATGTGAAGTTAGCCCTCCCCACACAAAATTCAGAAGTTTCTTACACGTAGGTCGTTTGTGCATCGTTTGTGCACGTTTGTGCACGCATGTACTCCGTTAGTTCACTAACAGTTTACCTCAAATAACAAAAAATTGCGGGGGGGGCTAACTTCCCGTGAAGTCAGCCCCCCCCAAGCATAATTCTCATGTTTCCCACACGTAGGTCGTTTGTGCATCGTTTGTGCACGTTTGTGCACGCATGTACTCCGTTAGTGCAATAACGGTTTGGCTACAATAACATAAAATTGCGGGGGGGCAAACTTCACGTGAAGTAAGCCCCCCCCCCCCCAACCAAAATCTCATGTTTCCTACCTGTAGGTCGTTTGTGCATCGTTTGTGCACGTTTGTGCACGCATCTATTTTGTTTGTGCACAAACGAAAACCCGATGGAGAAGAATTAATTTGGGGGGGCTTACTTCAAGTGAAGTTAGCCCCCCCCACACAAAATTCAGAAGTTTCCTACACGTAGGTCGTTTGTGCATCGTTTGTGCACGTTTGTGCACGCATTTACTCCGTTAGTTCACTTCTTACTTCACGTGAAGTCAGCCCCCCCCCCAAGCCAAATTCTCATGTTTCGTACACGAAGGTCGTTTGTGCATCGTTTGTGCACGTTTGTGCACGCATGTACTCCGTTAATTCACTAACGGTTTGGCTACAATAACAAAAAATTGCGGGGTCTAACCTCACGTGAAGTCAGCCCCCCCCCCCCCCCCCCCTAAACAAATTCTTATGTTTCCCACACGTAGATCGTTTGTGCCTGCCCAGGGACTGCCACCTTATCGTGGTGGGCAGGTTTGCGTGCTTTGTTGATCCCGAGAGCTATGCCGGCGGAAGCGTATGCTTCTGGTAGGGCCACCCAAGCTGGACTGGTCGTGGAGAAGTCAGACGAAGTGCAGTCCACACCCCAATCCCCTTCCCCCCCCCCCCCCCCCCCCACTGTCTCATTGTAATTTTCTCCTCCCACTTGGCCCTGCCCTCCCTTGCTGGACTCCCGTATGACGACTCACGCGACGTACAATGGATCTGATTCGGATGTGGCTTTATTCTTCATTATCATCTTTCTCATCTTCATTATCACCCGCTCATCGTCTCGATTAGCCATCGTTGCATAAATATGAGACGTTAAGCCCCATTAATCAATCAATCAGATCGTTTGTGTATCGTTTGTGCACGTTTGTGCACGCATGTACTCCGTTAGTGCAATAACGGTTTGGCTGTAATACAAAAAATTGCGAGGGGGGGCTAAATTCACGTGAAGTCAGCCCCCCCCAAACAAACTCTCATGTTTCCTACACGTAGGTCGTTTGTGCATCGTTTGTGCACGTTTGTGCACGCATGTACTCCGTTAGTGCAATAACGGTTTGGCTGTAATACAAAAAATTGCGAGGGGGGGCTAAATTCACGTGAAGTCAGCCCCCCCCCAAACAAACTCTCATGTTTCCTACACGAAGGTCGTTTGGGGGGGGGGGGGGGGGCAAAGCTAGAATACTTTTAGATGGGAAACAATATGTTACATTTAATGCAACAGAACACCTGACACCAACTCACATAATCATTTGAGAAATGTATCTTGTATATAAATTTTAATTTTATGAGCTATTCGTTCATTAAAAATAATCGTTATAAGTTTTTTTTAAACCAGCAAAATTCACTCTTGCTCCGTGTTCACTGTATTTATACTTTGGCTTAATTTGCTAACAATATAACTAAATTAACTCATCTAAATTCCAAGAGTGTGTAAGCAGCTGTGATTTTTTAGTCTCAACCGGACTTTATGAGAGTGAACTAAAAAAATTCTTTTAATTTAGCGAGTTACACTCCCATATTTAAAAAAATGTGGAGCAGGTGATGCAGATATCAGTGTTTCTTTAACTGTGAGAAGCGAAGTAATTACAAGTAAAGCGCGAACTGATTTTAGTTTTCTATTAATTATGTAATTTTGTATTATTTCCGATGGATTTATAAAAATTCTTGGCCTGTCTTGTACATGCCACACGACAAGTAGCCCGCAATACCATAAGACGTACCAGGTATACAACATAACACTTGTTCATTAAGGAGTCTATAAATTATGTTTCGATTTTATATAATTCAAGAACATTGGTGAGGCTTCTATACACTTGCGAGATTACAGAAGTGCGAACCTTGGGTACAAATGTTTATGAAGCTTTGATCTAGGCTAGGTAATGACAAGTGAAGTGAACATTTATTTTATGGTTAAAAATAAAACCCTAAGAAGCTTCAACGAATATGAAACACTTGATGGATCTATTTGATAAATGCACGGGTAATGTTTTTCAAAAAAAGAATGTTTCCAATTTCACAGGTTCAAATTCAAGGCAGGTCATGGATCATGGGGCAATTTGAAACTTTTAACCACCATTTTCACGCACGCGAAGGGTAAAGGGTGAAGGGTAAAAACAATTCCAATTCTTGATCCTAGCTTGGTTGTTATGTTACGTATATTCCATATTTTCTGTTTGCTTTCACCAGCTTTCAACTCTGATTCATTGATGAAATCAAACAGAATTTTCGTGATTGAAATGCATACAATTACTGGCAACTCTGTATCATCACCAGTGAGGGTGCTGTTCTCATGGTTAGCCGACTCTACTGCTGTAATTGCAATTAACACATCGGCGTCGTACTGTGCTTAAAGTACTGTGATGTTATTGGCTTAAAGTCTCGTTGTTAAAAGCTTAGTGAATCTTCATTTGTTAATTGGGTTGAGAGTTGTTCTATGTTTTATATTGACTGATAATGATATGTATGACTCCTTCTGGATTGAAGTTCATCTGTTACCACCATTCCATTTCAAATATGTAATTTATTATGGTGATGGCTCACTATTGTAGCTTTCAAATGCTACAGTGGTCTTACGATATTTGCTTATGATGTGCTCCAGGGTCCATGTAGCTGGCCCCCCCTTTTCATAAATGCACCCATTTTCCACTCGCAATCGTTTGTGCTACGTTTGTGCCGGATTGTGCCGTAAAAAGTTTCGTTTGTGCTGCCCCCGAAGTACCTTTAATAAAGGGGTCTAATAAGGGGGGGCTAACTACATGCCAGCCCCCCCTTTTTTTAAAATCAACTCGAAACTGGTGTCAATCGTTTGTGCTACGTTTGTGCCAGATTGTGCCGTAAAAAGTTTTGTTTGTGCCGCTCTTTAAGTGCCCTTAATCAAGGGCTCCAATATGGGGGGGCTAACTACTTGCAGCCCCCCCTTTTATTAGAATCAACTCGAAAATGGTGTCATCGTTTGTGCTACGTTTGTGCCGGATTGTGCCGTTAACAGTTTCGTTTGTGCTGCCCTCAAAGTACCCAAAATAAAGGGGTCAAAAACACAGGACCATGTAGCTGGCCCCCCCCTTTTTGTAAATATCCCCATTTTACAATCGCAATCGTTTGTGCTTCGTTTGTGCTGGATTGTGCCGCAAAAAGTTTTTTTCGGGCTACCACCTGAGTAGCTTTAATAAAGGGTAACGCAGTGGGGACCAGGTAGCTGGCCCCTCCTTTTTGTAAATATCTGCAATTTACAATCGCAATCGTTTGTGCTACGTTTGTGCTGGATTGTGCCGCAAAAAGTTTTTTTCGGGCTACCACCTGAGTAGCTTTAATGAGGGGTACCCCAGTGGGGACCATGTAGCAAGCCCTCCCTTTTTGATAATATCCCAGTTTACCAATCGCAATCGTTTGTGCTATGTTTGTGCTGGATTGTGCCGCAAAAAGTTTCGTTTGTGCAGCCCTCAAAGTACCCAAAATAGGGGGGTCAAAATAAGGGAACCATGTAGCTGGCCTTCCTTTTTGTAAATATCCCCAATTTACAATCAGGATCGTTTGTGCTTCGTTTTTCATGGATTCTATACGTTCTATGGTATGTTCCAGTGGCGGCTCGTGCTAGGAGCTGCAGCACCCTCTCGTAAAATTATAAATCCCATTAATACTATTATTCAACAATGTATTATTAAGAAATAACAAGTTTATGTAACGTTTAAACATTTTTTTTACGCTGACTAAGCGATTTTTGTGGTGTGATTTATAAAGATTCCGTCGAGACGCACGCGAGTGCTCAGTGAGCGTGAGGGCATGTGTATTTCTTATGAGGGATGCTGCTCTGACCACAGCATCTCGTCTATGCATTAGCTGAATACAGAATATCGCTTCTCCCCTTGACGCGCCACTCTCAATTTCCTATGCTTTAAAACTGCACTGGGAGCTGCCCCAGTCGCAGCATCCGTGCTTGGGGAGGTCTTGGACCCGTTTTTTCTGTGTGTGTGAGATTTTACCCATTTTTTTCCATTATTTTACTATGTGTAGCTACTAATGAGTTCAAGATTACAATGATAATTTAGCCAGAGAACAAAGTTGATTCCGCACTACCTCGCTGTGTTTACATAATAGTCATGTTTAAATTAGAATTTTCTATATTCGCAAGCCATGTTTAGTCATATTTTGTATAACAGTGTTCCATATTGATGCGTTTTGAAACTTTTTCTGTGTATGATGATGCGCTGTAATTGATACCAATTTTAATACAAATATTGATTATATCATTGTAATACCAAATAGTGCAATGCTTGTGTATATCATTAAATCCATTACCCTGTTGAAATGTCCCATTCACTGCATCCTATACATGATAACTATCCAAGGCAAGGTTCACAAAAGAATCTTCCAGTGGAAGGAATGTCAGCAAACTTGACAGGGTTGGAGATTTTGGGGATCTAACCAAATGCCTATATCTACGCTCAGATAGCAGTTAAATCAACTGTTATATCAAGGTTTGCGTACATGCTTAGATGTAAATCACGAATGATCTTTTTCAAAAATACCCTATTGTTTCCTATTTAGCAAAATTTAGCTTCCATTTCTGCCGAATTTTCTTAACTTACAATATTCAATTCGAGAGATCAACTTCAATAATTGATCGGCCAGTAAAAGCAATTTAAAATAGAAAAACAACATATTAGCTACGGTAACTGATTTAAAATAAAAAAATACATGATCTTCTCCTTTAGGTTCGCTAGGTATACCTTTCTAATAATTAAACACAATTTGTATTTGCAATGTGATGATAAACACTGGTAGCCCATATGTTGACTGGTTACATTTAATCGCAAATAGTGCTTATTATAATAAATATGCTTTTGTATCATAAAAAATGCCACCAAATACTTTAAACGGTGAATGTGATTTATTTTTATATTAAACTCGAGGCTTCAGCGAGATCCCACTGGCTTTGCTAAAGAAACTGTAACACAATCGAAATCATCATTATCCATCGCCGTTTCCTGCTTCTGGCAGGGTCAGCTTGGGTTTCACAACCAAATTTTTCACACCTCTTCCTATCTTCCCACAATCGTACTTCCTCTACTTGCTCCCAGTTCTCTCCTCTCTTCTGTAAATCTTCAGCAATCTTTTCCTTTCATCTCTTCCTTGGTCTTCCCCATCTTCTTCTTCCTTCGATCTTTTTTTCATATATTCTCCTGGGCATCCTCTCTTCCGTCATCCGTTTCATGTGTCCAAAACCATCTTAGCCTTGTCTTTCCCATTCTGTCCCCTAGCTTCTCCACACCAAGCATTTCTCTAATGTTTGTATTTCTAATCCTGTCTCTTCTTGTCTTGCCCACCGTGCTCCTCAGGAATCTCATCTCCGCCGCCTGTATTTGACTTATTTCTCTATCTCCCATATTCCAGGTTTCTGCCGCATATGTGAGGATCGGTATGAAATAGGTCTTGTACAATGTCGTCTTGACCTGTATTGGTATTATTTACCAGACCTTTTATACATTGATAGAAGTTACTAGCCTTTTGTATCCTGTTGTTGATTTCCTTTATTATCTTCCCGCTTGACATTATTTCACTTCCTAGGAAGGCAAAACTCTCCACCACCTCCAGGGTTTCACCTCCAATCCGTATCTCTGCATGGTAGTTCCATACGTCTCCTTCTCCTGGCATTGTTACCACCTTGCTCTTGCTTATGCTTATGTTCATGCCTGCCTCTTCAATATGCCTCTTCCACCTGTCCGTGTATCTCTGCAGTGCCTCTTCATACTCCGACCATGCCACAAAGTCGATTGCCAACAGCATAACCTCCACCTCTTCTGTTTCTTCCATCTTTACCTTACTGTGTATGTCATCCAAGACTATTATGAATAGCAATGGTGACAACACACTTCCCTGCCTCAGCCATCAATCGAAATATCGAAATCAAATTACGCAATTACGCAAATTACAAATCCCATTTATTTGGGGTACTTTGAGGGCGGCACAGATGAAACTTTTAACGGCACAATCCGGCACAAACGTAGCACAAACGATTGCGATTATAAAACGGGGATATTTACAAAAAGATGGGGCTAGCTACATTGGTTCCCCACTGGGGTACCCCTCATTAAAGCTACTCAAGTGGCAGCCCGAAACAAACTTTTTTCGGCACAATCCAGCACAAGCATAGCACAAACGATTACGATTGTAAAACTGGGATATTATCAAAAAGGGGCGGCTAGCTACATGGTCCCCACTGGGGTACCCCTCATTAAAGCTACTCAAGTGGCAGCCCGCAAAAAACTTTTTGCGGCACAATCCAGCACAAACGAAGCACAAACGATTACGATTGTACAATTTGGATATTTAAAAATAGGGGGGGCCAGCTACATGATCACCACTGGGGTACCCCTCATTACACCTACTCAAGTGGCAGCCCGAAAAAATCTTTTTGCGGCACAATCCAACATAAACGTAGTACTAAAAATTCTGATTGTAAAATGGGGATATTTACAAAAAGGGAGGCCAGCTACATGGTTCCCTTATTTTGACCCCCCTATTTTGGGTACTTTGAGGGCTGCACAAACGAAACTTTTTGCAGCACAATCCAGCACAAACATAGCACAAACAATTGCGATTGTAAAACTGGGATATTATCAAAAAGGGGGGGCTAGCTACATGGTCCCCACTGGGGTACCCCTCATTAAAGCTATTCAGGTGGTAGCCCGAAAAAAACTTTTTGCCGCACAATCCAGCACAAACGTAGCACAAACGATTGCGATTGTAAATTGCAGATATTTACAAAAAGGGGGGGGGGGGGGGGGGGGCAGCTACCTGGTCCCCACTGGGTTACCCCTTATTAAAACTAGTCAGGTGGTAGCCCGAAAAAAACTTTTTGCGGCACAATCCAGCACAAACGAAGCACAAACGATTGCGATTGTAAAATGGGGATATTTACAAAAAGGGGAGGCCAGCTACATGGTCCCCACTGGGGTACCCCTCATTAAAGCTACTCAAGTGGCAGCCCGAAAAAATCTTTTTGCGGCACAATCCAACATAAACGTAGTACTAAAAATTCTGATTGTAAAATGGGGATATTTACAAAAAGGGAGGCCAGCTACATGGTTCCCTTATTTTGACCCCCCTATTTTGGGTACTTTGAGGGCTGCACAAACGAAACTTTTTGCAGCACAATCCAGCACAAACATAGCACAAACAATTGCGATTGTAAAACTGGGATATTATCAAAAAGGGGGGGGCTAGCTACATGGTCCCCACTGGGGTACCCCTCATTAAAGCTATTCAGGTGGTAGCCCGAAAAAAAAAACTTTTTGCGGCACAATCCAGCACAAACGTAGCACAAACGATTGCGATTGTAAATTGCAGATATTTACAAAAAGGGGGGGCCAGCTACATGGTCCTGTGTTTTTGACCCCTTTATTTTGGGTACTTTGAGGGCGGCACAAACGAAACTGTTAACTGCACAATCCGGCACAAACGTAGCACAAACGATGACACCATTTTCGAGTTGATTCTAATAAAAGGGGGGGCTGTATGTAGTTAGCCCCCCCATATTGGAGCCCTTGATTAAGGGCACTTAAAGAGCGGCACAAACAAAACTTTTTACGGCACAATCCGGCACAAACGTAGCACAAACGATTTACACCAGTTTCGAGTTGATTTTAAAAAAAAGGGGGGGGCTGGCATGTAGTTAGCCCCCCTTTATGAGACCCCTTTATTATAGGTACTTCGGGGGGCAGCACAAACGAAACTTTTTACGGCACAATCCGGCACAAACGTAG